>CM023954.1:34803297-34914559 GCA_013407115.1 Glycine latifolia
CTTTTTCAATCTTATTGATTCGCAAACCTCTATATACAAAGAGAAAGAACCCCACTTAGAAAATCTACCAACAACTCCTCTTCCCATGCACAGAAAAATATCCCTCCTCTAGCTCTATACCAAACACTAATTATTATCATACCACTCTTTCATTTCAACTACACAAAATCCCTGTTATATAAGTGAGACTTAGTGCAAGAGAGGGAAATAATGTTTCAGGCCAGTATTAATTAATACAAATC
The DNA here is from genome assembly GCA_013407115.1 of Glycine latifolia. Taxonomy (NCBI): domain Eukaryota; kingdom Viridiplantae; phylum Streptophyta; class Magnoliopsida; order Fabales; family Fabaceae; genus Glycine; species Glycine latifolia. Next base: position 34,803,540 of record CM023954.1, read on the forward strand.
CAAACATCATCTCAAAATCATACTTATTTCTCATTTCTAACCTTAATTTCTTGTTACACATTGAGTAAATCAAAGTGATGATATATATACGATAAGTGTTCTCTATTAGCCTATTAAGGATAAATCCTTCCACCAAATATTTGAATTAGAATAATTAAGCTGTCCGAGAACGCTTTGCCAACAGACAACTTGAATTATAAAGCTTTATAAGATAAGAGCAAAAACCAAACAGCTTTAGAATTTATGAAATTGCCACCTCACTTAACTAATAAGTTCAAATTAAAAAGTTCCAAGTCCGTTATTTATTTATTTTATCGACAAAGACAACCGTGCAGAGGATATCCAAACCTATTTACAAAGATAAACTTACATGAACAATAAACCATAATAAGTCCTTTATCTCTAAACTAGCTAGCTAGGCCACCACAAAATTGACTGAAATTTTTTATCCCAGCTAATCCATGCAGTTTTGTTCCAGCACCACATTGTAAGCATCTAGTTGTATTATGTTTCATATCACCTCAACACGATCACTGACATAACATGATTAAATGCGAGTTATATTATCCCAAAAATAGGGACCATGCAAGTTATGAAAATCAATATTAATGAAAAATAAAAAAGCAAAATAAAGTCGTATGTACAATAACTTTTAAATATCTTACTTTAATTAAGGGTCATATAGTGATTCAGAAGGATGAAGTGCAGGAAAGTGGGGGCATCTATAGTATGTCTCTTTGGTTGTGATCATTAACGGGCGACTCGTGTGAATTGTTGGTTATTACTTGGTATGCTTGTTTTTTGCCCTATACTATGCAACCTTTTGTCTTTCTTTTTAGATAACTTATTACTCTCATGATTTGCCCTAGCTGGTTGGAATTACATATCTGAAAGAAATGCAAAGGGACACATGAACCGCCAAATCCAATCCTTTCCTTCCTATATAAGAAATAATTCTACTAAGGAAGATAATATGTTTGGAAATGTTAATGCTACAGTCCGTAATATAAAATCGCAGGCAATTAATAATGCAGATTTTGCTTAATTCAATTGGTTATGACCTAAAGAGCTCTGAGAATTTAGAAATAGAATCCATTTTTACTTGGGCGAAAAGAATGACCTTTTTAAGCAAAAATAAATTTGTGTATAACTTTTTTAAATAGTGATGTACTAATATATATATATATATATATATATATATATATATATATTCAACATATAAAAATGATTATTTTAAAATATAAAACAGTGAACACTAACCATTAATTCAAATTCTCTCTCTCTATATATATCACCTTTCTACTTAAAGTAATCGTATGACGTAACCATTAACTAACTTTTAATTTTGACTTTACTTGCATGCATGGTGTTGTAAGCTCAAATTTTATTCTCTCATGTTCATAAATGAGTGTTGTATTTAATATAATACAACTATATTTTATATGAAAGTGAGAGAAGTAAATTAAAATTAAAATTACTTAATTGAAGCATATAATCATGTGGTATAAATATTAGAATAAATTCTAATTTTGGTCCTTTTATAATTTTATATTCATGATTTTGGTTCTCTTAATTTTAAATCAAGATACTTAATCCCCCTCTTTTTCATAATAAACAATTTTGATCCTTTCATCAATTAATTATTAGTTGGTTATCCAAAGTCAAATGTTAATTTTGATGTAGCCTATTGATGCTTAAGTGATGCTTATGTAGGTTGTTAACATCAAGGTTATGAGACAAATGATTAAATAAAATGAAAAATAAAAAGATAACCTTTTGTTTAAAGACAAAATAATAAACCACTACGACAATGTTTTGTTTAGCTGATTTTATAAACATTATTTTACATAAATCCTTATTCAAGAGTAATTAATTTTTTTATTTATAAAAATGTATAAATTAAAATAAAATATTTAATATTTAAATATATTTAATATTTAATTTTACATGTATTTATTTTTATTATAAAATTTTATTTTAATATAAATTATTATATATAAAAAATTGTTCTTATTTTATTATAATTTAAAAAAATACATAAACTAATATCTAGATTGTTATAAAAATTATTTTATGTAATTTATACAAATTAAATGAATTTAAAATATTATTTAAATAAATCTAAAAATAAAAAAATTATTAATTTTATAATTAAAATAAAAATTTGTATTATTTATATATAAAAATAAATTTTTATAATTTTTATAAATTACATGAAATAATTTATATAAATAACTTACATACTAATTTATGTATTTTTCTTGATTTATATAATTGGTATTAAAAAAACATATTTACTAATTAATTTTTTATAGTTAAAATGAAAATATTAACAAGAAGCTTCCTATAAAATTAAATATTAAAATTTTGTTAATTTATATATTAATTGATGCAATTATATTGATTTATATAATTAGAGTAAAAATAATTTGTATATTAAAATTAATTTAAAAATAATTTATATATTAATTTATGAAATTTAATTATAAATTGGTAAAATTAAATAAAATATGTAAATTATTCAAAAAATATATAAAATGATATAAAATTAAAATTAAAAAATGAATATTTCTTTTAATTTATAAATTTTTATAATTCGAATAAAATTAATAACTCTTGACTAAGGAAGTATAGAAAATAGTGTTTATAAAGTTAACTAAACAAAACAAGTGTCTTATTGATTTATTATTTTATCTTAAAATATCATGAATTCAATTCTTCCCAAGACTTATTTTATTTCTCACTTTATTTAATCTATTGTCACATAAGCGTCAAGTTAATAATCTACATAAGTCTCATGCCAACACCAAGATGATCAACTCACGGAAAGATCAAAATTTATATTCTAAAAATAGAAGGACTAAATATCTTATTATATATATATATATATATATATATATATATATATGAGACTAAAATCACATATTTAAAATTATAGAGAAACCAAACTTATAATTTAACCTAAATATTAAAGTAATATTTACCGTTACATCCCTATGTGGTATATAACCATCATCACCTTTTAAGCTAAATTTTAATATTTATATTAAAGTAAGTTTATTAAAATTATAAAGGGGTTAAAATTATAATTTAGCCTAAATATTAATGTGGTATTTATTGTTATATCACTATGTAGTATATAATCCACACCTCTTAAGTTAAATTTTAATATTTATATTAAAGTAAATTTACTTAAGAGTTAAAGATTATTCTCTCCATACATTATGACTATATTGTTTGTCAAATGTGAAGCATGTGAAGTTTGCATAACCAAATATTAGTGATTTATAATAGCCTAATAAGCTTAATAGTTATTCTTAAAATAGACATTTGTATCGTCTTACAATTTAAATTTGAAAGATAAACTTGTATCTTAAAAACTAGTTTATAAGATGAGAGTTATTATTCACTTATATATTATTTTATTAATATCATTAAATGACTTGGAATGTTAAAAAAAAAACTCACATTTAACATAGAGTGACTTAAAAATTTTGGATTCTCTATGAAGCAATTAAAGAAAGAGAAATTCTATATCCTTATAACATTTTACTTAAATGATGTATATCAAATGCTCAAGCTCATCCAATCCCTAACACAGGGTCCTATTGCTACAAGCCAAATGGGTAATGAGTTTTCAATTACAATAATAATGTAAGATCTTCCTTTTGTTCACCTTATGTAGTCACATTCCTGCTAGTTCATATTAGTAGTAGGACCGAATTCCCAATCTGTGGAGCATATTTCAGCCTAACAATTAATACAGAATTGTTATTCGCTTGGTCACATAAGATATATATATCTGATTAGATGGGTCAAGTGTTTGAGCAAAAAGCTTCTGCAACAGAGGCATAGCATGAAGCCCTTAGATAGATTCTTGCGTACACACCTCATACTGGACCACTTGGGATTTGTCGCTGTTTGAGCCCCACACTACCCTTGAAACATGGATGATCGAAATGTGTCATCCGTGTCTGGATCGAGTACATACATGTGCATTAACATGTTCTCTAGCTCTCTTTTCCTTTTCGTGTTTTTTGGGTTCTTTGTTGCGTGCATATCATGTTCTTTTTGTTCCTTTTCATCAGAAGTGTTTGTCTATACAATTATTAGCTTCTTTTACTTTGCTTCTTTACAATATGAATTGTTGAAAATTATAGGGTATGTTTAACTTGTACGAGAACATTGTTAATTTTAAAATGTACACAACTATCATTTGACCACAACATATAGAATCAATGTTGTAAAATTTGAGAGTTTAATAAAATTAGCTTGTAGGGTTTTCCTAAATTCAACTTGTAGAGCTGACTTATAAATTTTTAAGAATTTACATGGTAGAAAAAATAATATTAGAAAATATATTAATGACATATAGCTTAACAAAATACTCTTACAACAACAATAATTTAACATTTGAATTGCATGATAAAGCCAAATAACAAATCACAATAATAAAGTGTAATAGAAAATTAGTACTAAATAATATCAAAATACATAAATGATCAAATTTGTATAAATTGATAAAGCGTAAATTATTAAAGTGAAAATATTTTAAAAAGAAGTTAATTTCTTTAAATTATTTTAGTCATGGTAAAACGTTAGTTGTGGTTGTGAGATCTATAGATAGTAAGAATTATAATTAATTTCAAACTCATTGATTAGCTACTTGACTTAAGAGTTAATTTAAGTGAATTTATATAAATTTATTGAATTTATTCAAAAGAGACTTAACTCGTTTTATCTATGTAGCCTTATATATAAAATTATAAGAGTTTGATAACCATGTGTTTAATTAATTAATACAATTATGGAAGTTGACATTTATTATCCACAAATTGGAAAAATAAGGTCTATCTAGTACACTTGATAATTAGTTGGATCTATTAATTAATCATGTTGTGAAAAGTTTGATTTGTAATTATTGGTATGTTTTGTGGATAAATGTTATTATGTTACAATGCAACTATCACAAATTAACTAATGCAAAAGTTAACTTTTTTTTCCAACTAAAGATATACTTTTATAAATTACGGTATCAGAAATATCAAAGTTCAAATAATATTAGTCAACAACCTTCGGTTAAAACTTATTTTATTTTTTTATTTGATTTTTTCCTAAAAGTCTTTCTAAAAAAACATATCATAAAATCAATTTCACAACTCTTGATTGATATAATAAAGATATGCATAATTTTTCTGTTCAAGTCTTATTACATTCTTAAAATTGAAAAGCAACATTTTTGTAATCCTTTAAGAGTGTTTAAGGCAAAATAAAAAATAAAAAAATTGGTAATTCAAACACAATTTGAGTCCACATGATACAAATTAAAAGAGCACCAAAAGCATGCAGATGATGTTGAATATTGAAAGGAGGAAAAAATTGTAAATATATACTCATATTAATACTGCACTTTCCTTAATTATGATCTTGCAAGATTCTAATTCGTCTTAAAATCTCTATAAATTAGCAATTTGCCATACTATATATTAAATTAATTAAATAGAACTAGAATTGTTAATTTTCCTCTCTTTCTAATCTCTTCTTGAGCTTTTCTAGCCTATATACGAATGATGCCAATATATAGTTGATGTCACCAATAACCAGACCGTCGCTGAGGTCCCTGGTCCATTTTTCACTGGGTCCAGTTTCTTGCATACAATTTTAAGATGCTGATGAAATATACAATATCTTAGGTGGCTTACTGGACCTTTGAGTCAGCTCGTTTTCATTGTAGGTTTATGGGTCATTTTGACCATTTTTATCAGTCGTCTATAATTATTTACTCCCCGATTTTAACTCGTTTTCACCTCAAGTCTTCAGCTTAAGAACATTGATCATCTTAGTTCAACGTTAGGAAAGTAGGTTTAGTTAGCCTACTTCTAGAATGAGTCAAATTCAGAAATTCAGCAATCCCAAAAGAAAAATGTTTCGTCAACATGAAACCTAAAGTCAATTAACACTTTAACTTTTTTACATATATTAGATCAATTTAGCGAGGGATTTGATAAACAATACTCTCAAGTACTATAGTAGTATCAAAATCCGTCAGGTACGGTTTGATCAGTCAAGAAAACCTTTACAGCTGTGAGTGATTTAACTTGTCCACCAAAATTGGATTTAGGTAAGGACAATTAAGCTTACGAAGTAATTAGCTAGAGTTATAGTGGCATTGTTATTACTTCACACATATGTCAAAGCTTTGCCTAAATTGCTACAACATGCATTCAGAGGTTTAAAATAAGTGGAGAAGCTAGCAATATACATTATAACACATTCTTAATTATTTTGAATATTAAAATTTATTAAAAATTATAAAATTATGAGTGAAATTCATTACATAAGAAGTGAGACCCACAAAATATAATTAATAAATTTAAATCATAAAAAAGATATTAAAAAAAATGTGTTCTTAGCTAACATTTCTCTTAAAATACTTTGCTAGTATTATATATATGTTTGAGTTAACCTTTATATCGTAATTGTGAAAAAAAGTGTCAAAAATGAATTCACAATACCATTTTTTTTGCCAACACAATACCACGTTATATTCACCACAAGTATAGGAATTTTCAGTCAATTGTAACATTTATCATAAATTAATTTGTATTAATAAAGATTAATAATGCTACTACTCAATATGCTTTATTTAAAGTGATGAAACACAACAAAGCAACACAATTTGTAAATAATTGACTTGTTAAGCATTTTGACAAAGATTTCATTCCTAATAATTGACTTGTTAAGCATTTTTGTTAATGAAAGACATAATTATAAGAAAAATCCCCATTTATGGGAATTTTGGATTCCCACCCCTAGTTCCCATTGAAATTTTAGTGGGAAACTTAATTAAAAAAATATCTCTTTGAATATTAGATTCCAAGGAATGATTTTTAAATTTGTTTTAACAAGCATAAGCATTTAACATTCTAAATCTATGATTCCTAAGAAACTAAAAAAAAAAACAAATAAACTACCAAATACTTAGTTAAAATATGAATGATCAAATGAAGATGAAATAAAATAGCATTAATGAACTACAAAAAATATTAGTAATCATATTTAATGAATGTGACTTAATTGATAACCTACGTTTAATATGTGGAAAAGATCTTTGGATGGTATTCATGCAAAACACATTTTTGAAAAGAAGTGGAAACTTTTAAGTGTGACTATAAACCCTAAACTTTAATAGTAATTACTAAAAATTATGACATCACATATCATAACATAAATTCTTTGAGGGATATCAACAAGTCGTTAGATTGAGTGGTATTAGACTTGATCCTTTTTAGTATGATTTCAAATTTGAGTCTTATGAATAGAAAAAATGTGGTTAGAAATTAAGAACTTCACTAAATGTGATCAGTCATATTCCTCGACGAAAATTAATTATTGACAAAGCCAATGAATACTTTGTACTAACAATATAGTCACCAAAACAAAAAAAAATCTTTAAGAGATGTTTGTTTCACAATATCTTCTTACATTCCTAGGAATGTTATGCTAAGAAATATTACATGAGAATATCATTCTTGAGTATTTTTAAAAAATGTTTGGTAAAATATTAATATTCCTTGAAATAGTTTTTACAATTAAAAATAATTTAAATAAAAAATATAAGTTACATGTTTAGACAATAAATTTTTACATTCTCATATGGAAATATCACTTTTCCACACCCTTAATGGGAATATAAGAGGACATTTGTTTTACGGATAATTTTTTAGTTTCAAGAATATTATTTCCGGAAAAAAACATGAGAATATTACAAAAAATGAGTTTGATTAACTATTAAAAATGGATGAAAATATTTTTTTATGCCCAATAATAATTAAAACATGTGTTTGTTTAATATTTTTTCCTAGAAATATATATTATAATTATTGAAATATCCTTATTATTAAAGTTTAAAAAAAAATATACAAATGTATCCAAAATATGTACAAATATAAACCCACACGAAAGTCCCACGGAACAATGTCCAAAAAAGTCACTACATCGCACCCATGATTATTTTACCCATGATTAAATTTTACCCTAAAAATGTATTTGAAGGGAACATTAAGAGGGTAGGGGGTAGTGGTTAATAAAGAGAGTATATATATATTTTAACTATCATCAAGAGTGATTTCTGTCCCATAAGAATAAATATTTCCTTTCCACTTTGTTGAAATTAAATATTATTTAAAGGTAAGATTATGACTTACCTTGAAATAAAAAATACATATGATTAATTATTTTATTAATTCATAATAAATGTGAGATAATTTTTTCCCTCCTATACTCTGGAACTAAAAGAATTATTTGTGAAACAAACGTCCTCTAAATTTAAGAAAACATGTTAAAAAATTATAACGTTCCCAAGAATCAATAATACTCAAAAATATTTTTTAAAAACTTGTAATATATTTTTAAGAAATCCATTAAGATTCTGTAAAACAAATGTCCCTTAAAACTTAATAGAATAATTATGTGCAGAATATATTTCATATCATTTTATCTATGTACTATTATTTTTCAATCACGTCCTCTCTAATTTCAGATCGGGATAAAAATAATTTATTACCTATTATTTTTCTCACATTTTGTTACTACTTATAATTTAAATAGCAATTTTTTTTCTATATTTATTATAAAATATCTATATAATAACATGATAACACATATCATTCCATTTCATCTAAAATTAATTCTCTATTACATTCTATCTTAATTCATTCCTTTACATTCCCTCCATTATTGTGTATCGATCTAAAGTACATAAAAAAGTTGTAAACATGCATATAACATGATTGGATATATACTCTTTAAAATTATTGTAGCTACCTCAAAATCATGGTGTCACTATGATTTTTCTAAAATATTTATATATTATTAATTTATAATTGATTTTAATTCACCTCATTCTCATCCCAAACATGCTACTAGTAGTAGTAAAAGTATAGCTAGGGTTGCACTATTAAGATTAATTTATTGTATTTGTGTTAACTAAAATGGTAAAGGAATTAAGGGAATTGAGGATTTTGATAGGAATCCAAAGTTAAAAGGTTTTAGTAAAGACAAAAAAGAGGTTAATTTAATTTTTCCATATGCCTGTTTAAAATAAAAAAAATAAAAAATAAAGAAAACAAAAAAAACTGGTGTCAAGAAATAAGAAAAGGCCAGCACAAAATCTAAAATGCATCCTTTTTTATCATTTTAATTTGATCGTTCCACAAAACAATCAAATAAAAAACGACAGAATGAACACGACACATCTCGAAACCTTTTTAACTCTTAGGTTTGGAGAGAAACCGGAAAACAAATGACAAATGGCATCAATTTTTCTTTCTCAACACACCTATATAATAATAAAAAAAACAAAATCTATTTAACTTTCTTGGTAGCAGATGCCAAATCAAGAATAGAGAGAAAGAGAAGTGGAGAGAGAGGATCCCTTCCCCGTGAGAAAAACTTGGAGGCATCCAAAGAAGGCACATAAAACTGTAACATGTTTTTGACACTTAGCTTCGCTAGTTGTTACTATGGATTTGTGTCTCAATCAGCAATTGATGATTCCTTTCCAGCATGCAATTAACTTAACCAGTTAACCACACTGATTTTATATATATATATATATATATATATATATATATCACAATCTCTTTCATCAGTTTATCACATTCCCATGCAGAAGAACGTTTGTTTTCACAAACGTATATACTGCTCCCTTTTTACTGACCCCACACGCTTCATCTTTCGTATATATGTGTGATACAGCCAAGGCTTATTTGACACGGCACATACACAACTGTACCAGCTTGCAGATTGTCTATTTCTATATTATCCATCTTAATAGCATAGGAAATTAAACTACGAGCATGTTTCCATTCATGTTGATGCCGAAATACTACTTAACGTGATTTAGTTAAATGTTTATATGTTATATTAAAGATTTTATTTCATAACTGATTTTGATTGAGTTGAAACAAATTCAGTTAATTTTTATGTTGGATAAAAAAGTTCATACTTAATTTTACTACTAACTTATTTTTTAGAAATATTTTTCGTCTATATTACAATTATCTTTCACTAAAGTTAATTTTATTTAAGTAAAATTATTATAGTTGTCAAACTTCTTCCATTCTCTATCTAATGTTTAAGTCATTAATTTATATAAAAAAAAGAAAGTCATTCCTTTTGTTATTCATTGTTATCATAAAAGTAATAAATTACCTACAAGCAATATCAAATCGATAATTAAATCAATGGTCATATATAATTAATACCTTGTTAGGTTATTTTAACTCAAATATTCTATATTTTTTTAGTTAATGCATTATATTTACTCACTATTATTTCAAGTATAATTTCTAACTTAACTAATTGCTTTAAATATTAGATAGAATTGCGTATCATCACAACACCTAAATATCAATAAATAAAACATATGTCAATGTTCAAATCAACATCGAAGATGTAAGGATTAGTGGTAGAGATTACCGATAGAAAAGAGATATTTCGACGCTCAAAATCAATATAGAAGATGTAAGGATTTGGGAAAGATTTCAAACATGGATGTTGGCTTGGTTATAATTGATCAGGCTCACAAGATGGAGTTGATCTTAATAATGGGTGTGTAACAACTTGAAGATCGTGGGATATTATCTGTCATTAGTGTCTACGGTGGTCTCCTAAGAGGTAGGACCACTTGATATTATAATGACATTGATTTTTATGAATTATTCTAAAACTACAACATCAACAGTCACATTTGCAGTACAAGCATAATATTTAATGCATGTTTTGATGTAACTTGTACAATCTTACATACATGTATGGCATTAATTAGCTACTGACTTTTCTAACCTTGACATTACATTTCCACAACAATTGGTATTAAGCCCTTAAAACAGTCACAACTCACAAAGTTAGATGTTTTTCATGTAACACTATTTTTTAAGACAAATGATGACCAATATCATTGAGATATTATATTGGTTAAATAATTTAAAAAAATATATTATTAAAATGTGTAAAATTATATTTTTATGATTTTCATAATATATATAAATCTTTTTTAATTTTTTAACTAATATCCTAAGAATACTTATTAGTAAAACTCTATTTTTATTGATCAATATTAATTGTTTGGCGTTAGTTTTTTGTTACATCATTATATATTAAATGATTGATATATAAATGTACCTGGAGTAGGTGATACCAGCGCGCCTAAGAAATTCTCCTACATGCATATATATCAAAGTAGCAGGAGGAGTAAAAAAACAAGATTGTCCCCAGAAGTTAAACGTTAAAACATTTCCTACCTACGTTAACTCCATGATCTGTGTCACATGTGACCAACAAGATTCTTTGTTCTCGTCCTTTTCACTAACCATCCACTGTTGTTTGGATTTCTTTCTTTATATATATATAGTTCTTCTCTTCATAGTGAGAGAGAGAGAGAGAGAGAGAGAGAGAGAGAGAGAGAGAATGGTTTCCAGGGTTCACAAGAGAGCCGCACTGTATAGGAGCATACAACAGCTACGTTCAATCACTAACTCCCATGCGGTGATTAATTACTCCGAAACATTACTTTTTTTTTCCTTTTAATTATCTGATATATATACTTCTTCTCTTTTAGTCAAAGCTTCTCCACTTAATATTTGAATAGAATTACCATTAAACTTGATATATATCAATATCCTTTATTATTTTACTTATATTCCATGAGCTAAATTCTTCTATATTAATTGCCTCCTTTGCTTAAACTTTGTTTTCTAAATAAAATATTGTTCAGGAATAATTAAAGTTCATGTTGATATATGATGGAATGTTTTGCTTGTTTATGCAGCGCCGTAAAACGTCTGTGATACTGGATGCATCGAAGTACATACGTGGTTTAAAGCAGAAGTTGCAAGAATTGAACCAATTAGCAGTTGCTGCAGCCCAAAAGGACATTGAGTATGGTCCAGTAATGCCCATGGTATGTTATAAATAAGAACTCGAAACATAAGTAATAATTAACTTATCATTCAATTGAAAGGAATTATTTGTGTAATATAATTACTTCATGCTTATTGTTAATGTTTTTGCAGCTAAAAGTGGAACCACAAGAAGAGGGGTTTATGATCAAGGTGCTGAGTCAAAGGAGTTGCCAGGGGTTGTTGGCGTTTATATTGGAAGCCTTTGAAAGGCTTGGTCTTGAGATGCTCCAGGCTAGGGCTTCTTGTGTGGAGAGCTTCTGTTTAGAAGCATTTGGAATCAAAGTAAGTAATAATGATGTGAAACACTCACTCAACAGATACAGGAAAAATTATTATGTGGTCCCGAATTATCTTATATTCATGATTTTAATCTATTTTCCAGTGACATATTTCATTTTACGAAAAAGATTTAATAATGTTTAATTACGTGAATAATCCTGGATCGTGTAATAATTTTTCTCTACACACACACATAAACACATTTCCAACATAAATAAAATGCAGGTGACTATATTATGATATTATCCATGTAACCTTAATTTGGGTGGAGGTACTGACCCAATGGATTCTTTGTTGATGTTCCAGGAGAAAAATGACGATACCCATCGAGTGGATGCACAAGTAGTTGAACAAGTTGTGTCTCAAGCTATAAATGATTGGAGGAAAGTTACAAAGCAATGTTGATCCAGCAATGAAGGTGTCCTAATAAGAACACGTTTTCTTTTCATTATTTTTTTTCAAGGGGCGGGGGAGTGTTCTTCCAGTTAATGTGATTTCTTCATCCTTCAGATGGCATGGGTCGGATCGAAATTTTCCTTCTTAGCCCAATCTACTGATTACATGTTTATGGTATATATATATCTTGTGGGAATGGTGACTAAGCTTCGGACAGCGTATTATTATTTTGTTTTCCATTCCCCTTATGTTGAGTGAGACAATGAGGAGCTGTAAATATTTCACATAGAAGAAACCCTTTGGTACTTCATTTTAGAAAACTCCGTTTAAAAGCCAAACAGACCGGTTAATCGAAAATCGATGATCTAATCTGTTGAGTCTCTTGTTAGAGTAATCATGTCATTGACTTAGATTTTGTTTACTAATTAGTTTGACTTAACCGGTTCTATGATTGAACTGGTAATTCATTCTAGTTGCATCATTGATTAAATTAGTTGAACCTAATTATTTTTTTATAATGTTATATTTAATGAAAATACAAAAAATATGATATACTTAAGAATTAAACTAAAGATCTGAATATTATTTAGTAGATAAATTTATTATCAAATTATCATGATTAATTATGAAATTTATAACACAATTAAGATATATACTTATATTTTATATTATTTATATAGTTATATTAATTTGTGCAGTTAAACTCCTAACTTATTGGTTTGACCAATGATTCATCATATTGATAATCGGTCCAGTTTTTAAAATTAAGCATGCTAAACTTATCATGTTGATAACACAAATAATGTGAAAGAATTAATTATATATAAAAAATAATTGACATAATGTAAAGATTAAAGAATGTTTGAGATAGAATGATAAATCATTAAGAAAAAATTTGTATGGTTTTGTAATAGCTTGTAAAAGAGAAGTATTGAACCATTTTAATATTATTAATTAAGGGTTAAAATAAATTGTGTTTGAAAAAAATGAATTTGAAATGATTTTTAACTCATTTTCAAAATAATTTTATATTTATTTTCAAAATCAAGAAAAAAGATTTTGTGAATTTGATTTTTAATTTTTAAAAAACATATACTCTCTAACCCCATAATTAGCATTATTATTACTTTTATTATTGTTGTCAGGATCATCATCATTGTTATTGTAGTTATCACCATAAAAAAAATTAAACTAATTGTAATAAGATAAGAAACTTTCAAAATAAATTTATTTTAAAACTTAAAATTGAAAAAAATAAAAAAAAAATTAAAACTAAAAACTGATTTTTTTAAAAAAAAAATTGAAATTTAAAATAAAAAATCACCCGACTTTATACAAATCATGAGCTGAAGGCGGGAAAGTAATGAATATTAGTGCCTATTGTGCTGCCCATATACACACTATATGATGTTAAGATTCACATAATAAAATATTAACTTAAATACGCTTTTCGTCATTATAAATTTTACAGGGAAGTATGTCAGTCAATTAAAGATTTTGTGTTTTAATTTAAGTTCATTTATTTAATTTTTATCTTATTTTAGTGTTTATTATTAAATAATGTTAACAAATGACATAACAATAATCTTGAAAATCCATCAACTTATCTCATCATCGTCAAAGAGTCTAGTAAGAGAGCTGCATATATAATATTTTTTTGTAAACAGTATTTTAAATCCCTCGTTACTTAATTAAACGTCATCAACTATTTTGAATAGTTAAAAATTTAAAAAACACATATGACTCAAACTCTGATGACATGGCAAAATAATGTGTTCTCAATATAGTTATTATATCATTAGTTAATTACGTTACTTGATTGATATCAAAGACTAAAATATAATTTTTTTTTTACAAAAGACAAAAAAATAAACTTTAAAGAACTAAAATAAAAAATATCATATTTTATATGTATTAAAATGTTATTTAAGCTTAAAATCTTTATTATAAATTTAGTCAAATGTTTGATAAACTTATTTTTATAAATTTCACAATAAAATTTATCAGAATTAGATAGAAAAAACTTAGAAAAGTTGCCCTTGGTTAGGGATAACTTAATCCTCCTCGTATATAATTTTTATTAACCATAAATAACTAAGTTTGTTGTTGTAATGAGGTGGCTTGCTTTGTGACAGAGCACCAGCTCCTCCTACCGGCCCCAGACCCACTCCATCCACCGCCACGCAAGGTCTCCGGTGGTTCACGGCCATGAAGAATTTCTTGATAAGCTTATATATTTATATATATAAAGTTTGATTCTTCTACATTTATGTAATATCTCTTTTCTTCTAGACCTTTTCTGCTTGGGATCACCAGAAATAAGAATAGTCCTACTCCAATGTTTTTGGCTATATTTGTACAATTAATACTTTGATCTTTCTTGTTGCGTGTAACATATAATATCTCCAGTTAATCAAGAATGCTGTTTGTAAATATTGAAAATCCTCGAGATAACAACGGAATTAAAATTATTTTAGTACATGAATACTAGTTCGCGAGTGATGATTAAACTATTACCTTAAAGAACACCAAATTATTTATAATAACTTTTTTACCGTGGAAGTATTTATTTGTAGGAAATTTTTGTTCTTATACATTCGGTCAAATGCAGTTACAACAAAGTCTTTGTACTTTCATGTTAATGAATCCTAAAACTTTAAAAAATATATGAATTTACTCCCTCTTAAATTTAATGAACTTTTAAATAAGATAGACTAAATTCACATGTTTACATTATAAGATGAAGTCTTAAGTTGAATTTTCAGTATTGCTATTGAAAAAAAAAACAAAAAACTTTCTGAAGAACTCATTTGGCCAGTGCCTTCTTAATACAAGAAGTTCATTAAATAGAGATTCAGAGACTGATCGAATATATTCGGTTACACCTCAATTTACCTTATTTTGAATTATTCAAAGTACATAGATCTCTTATAGTATCTTCATGTAACATACGGTATAATCTAGAAAGTTGGAATCAGCCATACCATTCTTGAGGGCAATGAAGTGCAGCATTGCAAGCCACATGCACATGGCCTTTCATCCCATTGCAACTAAAAGGAAATTAGTTAGCATTTGGCAATTGAAAAAAAAAAAAACTTCACTATATACTACACAGCTTTACATGTAGCCGTGTTCAATTGACTTTACTAAAATGTTGCATGATTTTCATTCCCTACACCTTAGCAAATGATATTTAAGGACACCCTTCAAAGATATGAATATGATCAAGCAAGCAGAACAAGAGAAGAAGTGGAACTTTGACACTTCAGGCAATACAACAACCATGTAGAACTCAAACTGCTTTGATAATTTGTTCTGACGTACTCAACCATAGACACTATTTCTTGTCCCTTAAAGTTTCCATCTCTTGATCTCATTTTGAACTTGGAGAGCAACAACAAAATGATGTCATTTTGCTATCTGATTAGTCATTCAGTCAGTGTGATTGCATGAATAATGTTAATGTCCAACAATGAATGAATTCGATGAACAAGTATAACCAAGAAATGCATGAAGCTATATTTTATTATTTGTACTGAAAAACACCCAAAATATATCCCTTTTTTTGTAATTCAAAATACAGCCCTTTACGGAGTTTATATATTGAGAAAAAAAATAGTTTAGTTTCCCAATGTTGAACAAGTCACCACAATATTAATCATGTCAAGAGAAAAATGTATGAATACAACAAATCCCCTGTAGTGCCCTGTTAGAAAACAACTATGCTGAATTTATAAAGGACCACTAGTTAGATTCCCAAAACCAAAAGACAGTCATATTTGAATTTTGTCCTATAGACAAGATTGTGAAGTCATAATTATTCAAGAGACGAAGTTATACTTGAATAAAAAAATGATTTTCGTACTCGTAATATAAAAGTATTTAGAATTTGTTTTTGTAATATTTTTAATATATTTTTTATCCAAACAAAATTAAAATGTTTTATTTTTTATTAAACGTAAGTTTGGATAAATCCAAACTTGTAATGATGATTTTTTACATTGATTAATTATGTATATAAATACATAATAATCAATGTAAATGTGACATTTTTATATCAATTATACATATAATCGATGTAAAATATATATAACATTTTCTATATTGATTGTGCATATAACAGATGTAAAAAAGTAATTTGGGTATATTCAAATATTTGAACCTTGCTCCACACAAAAATTAAAACAATACATTTCAATTTTGGTGAGAATAAAAAATGTATTGATAATTTTATATAAACAAATTCTAAATATTTTTATATTTATAATAAAAAAAATATATTTTAATCTTAAATAAATAATGTCTTTGAGAGTTACGTATTACTCCCTCTAGATTCATATATATATATATATATATATATATATAAAAGTGATATTATATATTAGCCTTATATATAAACAAATATAACTAGTTTTGTCTTATTTAATGCTATTATTCCTAAAATATTGTTCATTTAATCTTAATTATATTTTCAATGACCCATTTTTATTTATAATAGCAAGTTTCAATAAAAAATATTTTAAAAATAACTTTATTTTTACTTGAGATTAAGAAAATTAAATAATATCAACTAACTTTTTTAATTAGTATGAAATTAATTATTGTTGCTTATATGAGTTTAATGGAAGTAATGCTTTAGCTCAGAAGGTGGTGCTTGATTGGGTTCCTACCAAATGCAATTAACTTAGCAAAGAAAGAAGCTATACATATCCAGAAGAAGGTGTACAGATGTAATTTATGTATCTAGCTTTTTCAAGTTCAACTCTTGTGCAGTGCATTATATGAGGAAAACATTTAGTTGATTATCCATACTTTGAAACACAAAAGAAAGGAAGCACTAACCAAAATATTCTAGAAATACTATAATTTTAAATTTTTGATAAGGTTAGGCGGGTTTAATTTGAGTCAAAATAACTTATAAGTTATTCAAGTATCTTGTCCAATTGGACAAGGTTAAGCAGTTTTTCCAAATACCAAAGAGGACCATTGGTAATACCCATCCCTTAGCATTTTTCCATGCGCACTAAGGAGACTATGGTGAGGCCTAGCCACCAATGAGTATGGGGGCAAGAACTAATCTTGTGTCATGGCCCAGCCACTCACAACAAAAAAAGCAGAAAAACAAACCATTTTCTTATACTTTTTGTAATCCAACAAATAAAGTTCTTTTCTTGGCCGGTTACTAGATTTTGACTCATATGTCATTAATTTGAATTTTGAAGGACATTTAACTACCCCACTTTAACGCCTGACTTCTCATTTGATAATCTTATTCCACTGAAAATTTAAAGCTAGCTTCTAGAAATTGTGTATTTTGTTTTTTAGTGTACACATATTAAAATTTTTAATAGAGTCAAATATGATTTTATTTCTTTAAATTTTGTATTGATTTAGTCTTTAAAAAATAATTGTATTGTATTTGGTCTATGATAATTTTAAATTTTTTCTTTTAAGTCCTTTATTTAACACCGTTAATTTATTCCGTTAAAACTTCACATATTAATATATTATTTATTTTTATATAAAATTTTGAATTCTTGAATTAGTGCAAGTTAGAAAAGTTAATTCCACGCAATAAATTTTTTTAACTATTGTAGTAGTTCTTTTTATACAGTTATAATATTTCATTTGACCAAAGACACATGATAATGACAAATAAGGACAACGTGAATGAACAAAAAAATAAAAATAGAAGAAAAGTTTAAACACTAAAGTGTAAAATGTATAATTTAAAAGTTTTAAAAAATTAAAATTGACCGAGTGATGGAATTAGTTTGAATTGGAAAAGATAAAGTAATCCAATAATTGAACAAGCCAACAACTTGTAATTAATTTGGTTCAAATTTATCAATTTTAGTTTACCTTGAGTTGCTGTATTATCAATACAAGCCATTATATATATATATATATATATATATATATATATATATATATATATGCATTGTGGGTAGTGTGTGTATATATAAACACAATAAGTCGATCCATCCCATGCAAGCGTTGCCTCCATACATTTTCTCATCCTCACAGACATTCAAACATGAGATTTTTTTGGTTTCTTCAAGTCCTGTTCTTCCTGGCTATGCTTCTCATCAATCCCTCTGTTGCTCCCAAGTAATTACTTTTCTCACAACCCTTTTTGCAATCAAGTAAATTCTCATTTTAATTAGTTCTGGAATTTGTAAAACATTATTATAATAGTTATTGAAGTTAAAAAACATCCTGAAATTAAAATGATTGTTATTTTAGTTTCTAAAATAATAATAATAATAATACTATTATTATAGTTTCTAAATTTTATAATGATCATTATAGTCATTAACAGTGATAAGGACAAAAACTAATCTAACTAAAAAAAAAAATTTCAACATTCATTTGACATTTTTTTAATTTCAGGAATTAATATGACATTATCTCAAACTCAAAAACTAAAATAGGGTTTACTCTTTGTCTATTCCTTGAAACATTATATAATTTCTATTAACCATAAAATAGCTAAGTTCAAAGTTGTACTGAGATGGCTTGTTTTGTAACAGTGCACCAGCTCCTCCTTCAAGTGGTGACCCGCAGCCAGAAACACTCAGTCCACCGCCACGCAAGGTCTCTGGTTCATGGCCATGAAGAATTTATTGATAAGCTTATATATATAAAGTTTGGTTCTTCAATATATATGTAGTATCTCTTTTCTTCTAAACCTTTTCTGCTTGTGATCACCAGAAATAAGCTATCATAGTCCTACTCCAATGTTTTTGGCTATATTTGATCTAATTTCTTATTGCGTGTAGTATTTAATAATGCCTCCAGTTAATTAAATACTAAGAAAATATTGAAATTCCTCAATATAGCACGGAATTAAAATTATTTTAGTACATGAATATCAGTTCCAAGTGATGATTAAACTTACCTTCAAGAGAAACAAAATATTAAAAATACTTTTGTTACGACAAATGTTATTTATATTATAATATCTATGCATACGGGAAAAATGTGATAATAATTCCCACCAAGACGAGGCCATAACTCATGATAAGTAGTCTATATATATAAGTTACTGTTTCTAGCTACAGGATGAAAAGGAATTGAAGAGATAAAACAGAACATGCATGATTATCATTGTCATTAGAATAAAATCACTTATGAATCGTGAGTGGAAGTTGTATTGTATTGTATCTATAGTCCACGTGTCATGAATCCAACTTAGTGGCAAATCACTGCAACTGTTTTTGGCTAAAAAAAAAGTTGCATTATTCTCAGCTTTCCCAAAAACTCACTTGGACTTTCTCTTGATGTGGGGGAGTGTTGGATGAGGGATTTTTATGGTCGATCTCTTGTGTAGTTCTTAGTTTTCTGCTTTGTAGTTGTCTTCCCATTGTATTGTCCCATGCGAATGCAAGGGTACCTTGCTAGTTGTATATAAAAAAAGAGTACTGATATAATGGTATATCTTGCATTTGTTGTCATCTCTTATCTTTTATATATAGTATGTGCATGTAACATATGGTATAAACTGAAAATTTAGAATCAACCATACCATTCTAGAGGAAAATATAATGGAGTGGCGCATTAGCTTGCAAACCATGCACATAGCCTTTCTTTTCATCCCATTGCTATTAAAAGGAAATTAGTTAGCATTTAGCAATTGAAAACAAAACTTCATTATATATACACAGCTTTACATGTAGCCGTGTTTAATTGACTAGACTAGATGATGCATGATTTCATTCCCTAGTCCCTTACACCTTGGCAAGCAGAACAAGAAAAGGATGTGAAGTTTGCCCACAAGTATTCCAAAACTGAACACATGTATGCACTATGCCTCTGATTCTGACTTTACCCTGAAATTTTCCTTCCAAGTCTTCCAAGCCTATCTTTCTGACTTCATCCAACTCAACATCTGAAATGCTTGAGTACTTATCCAAATTCTCAACCCATTTTGCCCAAGGAGAGTTTGATGAGTTTAGGAACTTTACACTTCAGGCAACACAACAGACGTGTAGAACTCGTCAGCTACTTTGAAAATTTGTTCTGATTCAACCATAGACACCATTCCTTGCCGCGTAAAGTTTCCCGCACTTGATCTCATTTTGAAAGCATTTCCCCTCAAAATCAGAACTTCGGGGGGGAGGGGGGGGGGCAAGGTGGAAGACAATCCGCAAAAACAGCTACAACAGTCCCAACCATTTTGCATTTCTGATGAGTCATTCAGTCTGTCGGTGTGATTGTGTGAATAAGGTTAATGTCAAATGATGAGAGCATTCAACCGGTAGAACCATTAAATGCATAAAGCTATATTTGGTTGGTTGTACAGTAAAGTGTTAATACTTTGGTAAACGTACCAATTTGTCCAAGTAATAATAAAATGATAAGTCTGAGTGTCAAGTTCATAGGGACTTTGATTGTACTCAAAGTTTATATATTTCTAATTCTAAGCGCACAATGAATTAAATTTAATATTTGTCTAATACTAATGCGGAAACATAAAATTCAACATAAATAAATATAGTTAAGCAAAACACAATAAAGAGATAGAATACAAACACTTGGGGGTGAGCTGTCAATTGCTACAGAGTTTTGTGACATATTGGGGGCTCAACTCACCGAAGGTACGCTTGATGCAATATTAAAGATTTTTCGCTATTCAACATTATTCTCGCATTACCTTTGCCTTCTAATCTACTCTAACCATGATTCCTCATGTGAAAGAGCCTAAATCACCTAACTTTACTCTTAATCCCTTAAGAACTACGCTAAATGATTTGCATTAAGGATAGAGACAAAAACTTAGGCTAAACAAAACCATTCTCTCCCTAGAAATGGTGCATCTAGAAGTTTTTTCAGTTATAAGGAAATAACCATTTTCCAATGAATTAAACTCTTTAATAAAGCATGCAAATAGGTGATCAAACCACTAACATGATAATAACTCAGAAAAACAACAATAATACAAAGATAACATTAAATAGATAGTTAAAATCATTACATCAAGAGTGTTTGGTTGTTGAACTCCCAACAATGGATGATTTAGCCTTTCATTGTCATGAGAGGCTTACAAATACAAAAAGAAAGCAAGAGGAATGGAAGAAAATTGAGAAAGGGGCCCCCAAGTGAGTGGGTTTTTCCCTCTTCTTTGTGCCCTAGCTCTGTTCTGTCTATCCTTTTTGAGTGCACAATGTTTCCCCTTTTTTATCCTTCAAAACGCGCACTGTCATGTTTTTAAGAATTGGACACACGTTGAGCCTGCACTTTGCGTGCTGAGCCTGCATGCATGTGCGCGTTAAGCCTGGATGCAAGTGCGTATTGAGCGAGTCATTTCAGATCTTCAATCCATCTTCCATGTCTTTGTTGTATCATTTTCTATACAAAATACAACCAACATACTATAAATCAACTAATTTTAGCATCTACTGAATAAAAGCTCAGAATAAGCTAAATTCATATGTTTTACTCACAAAAGAAGTGTTAAAAGAGGGGAAAAAAAATAATTGTTATGTGATTTACATGTAAAATTTACGTATGCATACCAATTATCATAAAACACCCAAAGTATTTTCTTTAGTTCTAGACTTTTAGTTACCTAACAATTTGGTCTTTACTCTATATATACATCTGTACTTTAGCACTGGGAATTAGAAGACTGTTTAGGAGCTTTAGATGCAGTCTGGCTTATTTCATGCACCTCAAGTTACATAGATAAACAGTTTAATTTATCCATCAACACTGATAAAATGGTTGCTGAAGATTTTAATTAGTTTAACAACAACCTCCTTCCTAATATATTGTGAACATATCTTTTGGCATTACAGAAATTATGTGAAGCAAACCAAGGCAAATCATGATAACTTTCAAATCGCAGAATGTCTGTCTGCAAATTAACAAGTCAAATGTATCTAAAAGTATTGAATGCATATAATGAAAAATTGCCATAAGCATGCTGCTTCAAAGATAATCATACTGAACCATAAAACAGTTTTGAAAATGAATTATAATCGAGGGAAAAATTAAAAGTTGGAATTGGAGTGTTGGACTAATTATTATCCTGTCAATTTAAAACTTTTTTACACTACTATCCAAGTAAGTGTCACATAATTAATTACAAGAGTTTGACCTCCTAAGTTGTTATCATAGTCAAACTATTTAATGATATGACAAAACATGATTACATCATAATGTACATAAATTTTATAATAATAGTAGGCCATAAACATACGGTTTAAAAGATAAACATACTGAACCATAAAACAATTTTGAAAAAAAAAATATAATCAAAGGAAAAACTAAATGTTGGACTATTTATTATCCTCTGTCAATTTAAAACTTCTTTACACTGTTATTCAATCATGTGTGACATAACTTTAAGAGTTAGACCTCTTAGGTTGCTGTTATCATAGTCAAACTATTTAATAATGTGAAAAACGATAATTAGATGATAATGTGCTTAAGTCAAAATTAAACTCTTACGAGTTAAAATCAACTGAGACTTACTTGATGCAACATGAAGGAGTCCTCCCATACATGGACCTCAACATAATCATATCCAAAAGATGTTTCCAACTTCCCACAATAACAACGAAACACCTTTCTGAAATGGGAAGCATTTAATCTATCTGTCTCATCAGGTTCATATAGCCATTTTGCACGAACTACTAAACTAGAGTTTTGACTACTCAAGCCATTGGATTCACTAGACTCTGGAGGCTTGTGGCTGTCTTCTTTGTCACTTAATGTGGTTGGTCTGGCACTCACAAAATCATCATCATCATCATCATCACTTTCCTCACTCTCTGATTCACAAGCTGATGCTAAACTAGATGATCCTATTCTATCTGACATGCCATCATTTCCAGATGATTGCCTTACTCGGTATTTTTTCCTGTACTTAGACCGAACAGTATAATTATGGAAAGGAGGCTCTCCCTGCAATAACAACATCAACAGATACAAAAAGTAAATAAATACCTTAAACATTATGTACTAATGATCTTCTTCCCTTGTTAACAATAAATACAGAGTCCCCAGTCACAGTAATAGGCTTGTGAAGATAGAAAATACGGAAAATAAAGTTAGAACCTGCACTTGATAGAAATTGCAAATAAAGGGAATAGCAGCTACAATATCTCTTCAATATTTAATATTTTATTTTCCAATTCATGGTTTAATGAGACAATGTTAGGCAAGCAAATGAGCAGCCAGCAGAGAATATTAGAGTCCTACAGGTCTACTATAGAAAGAAGAAATTAAAAGAGAATAATAACTGTAGTTGACTTAGTCAGAAAGATAGTAGCTAGGCTTTTGAGGGAAATGGGGGGAGTTTTTTTGGGAATTCATGAGTGTGACTGAGTTTACTCATTGTGAAGGAGAGTGCTCCTTGTGTAATTATTTTCCTATTCTTTCTCAATAAAGAACTATATTCTGATTAATTGTTCTTCTTTTATCTTACTCCAGAGTGGTTCTTGAGATTCTTTTCCCCAATTTCTAAGGGTTCCTAGCAGACAACAATGGAAATGTAATGAAAAAATCACTAGATGAGGGCTAGTGGAGAAGGATTTGTAGGCATGCAAGAGCTCAAGGTTTAAACCATCATATCATTATTATGCATATTGTATACATCTTGCAGAAGAAAACTAGCCTAGAAACATGTTTATTATTTGGAAAGAAGAAATCAACTTAATTAGCACATAAATTTAAAGAGCCTCAAAGAAAAATTATTCAGTAAGCATGCTTAGAAGAAACTGAGATGTAAACCAGAGAATTCATTTCAGGAAAAGCCACACATTTTTACTATAATCAATTAGGAGGGATGAGGGATCACTACCTTAACTAAGGTTTATCGCAAGTTCGCAACTAAATTAAATTTGTAAACTATATGAAGACAAATGAATAATTCTGCTACAACAACTAAACAAAATACAAATGAAAATGAGTATACCTCAAAAACATTAAGTATACTGTTGAACTCCAAAATATGAAAATCAATTTCATCCTGGCTAAAATGACTCTGGATTCCTATTCTATTAGCAGGGAGGAGATAAGAATATTTCCGCAAATTTCACTACCTTCTAGGATCAAATCTCCTAAAACAACCCAAAACTAAGAAGTTGCAAATAAGAGTAAGAGAGGGGTAATTAAAAATCAAGGAACACTTTAAATTTATGAGCCACCTGAAAAATCACAAGTCATAACCAATAGTCCAAATGAATCATTTTTTTTCTTTGTGCATGATCCCGTGGATCAACTCTATCCCCACATAGTGAGGAAAAGGCTTTGGTTGTTATAATCCCATGGATGACATTTTTAATCTGAACATTTTATGCATACATTAAACAGACAAGCCTTTGTATAACAATTGCAGGGCATGTGAAACAAATTGGAGCTTTTAATTTTCAAATTGATAGGAAGTAATCATAGATTTGTCACAGATACTTGCTACAATACATATTGGGCTCTGAAATAAGAGCTCATATCTCCTTACAGAACTTAGTTGAGTAGTCAATTCCAAATTAATTTTGCTAAATTCTCAATTTCCTAGTGACAAATGTTAGTGTGGCATTCCTTATGAAATAACTATTAAAAATGGAGAAATAATGAGATTCAGGAAAAAAAATAACTCATTTAATCTATAGAAGCACATGATGCATTACCACTCAATAATCAAGATATGAGAAGAGAAATTAAATTACGAAATGACCTCAAGAAATCAAGCATTATAATTTATGTATAACCAAGCAGAGACTATCTTACTTCATTGAAGGCAGTATGCTAAAAACTCTGATAGTATTAGGAAGATAAGAGTAATGCGGTTCGCAAGTGCAATGCCATATTCATCACCTTTCCATGCATTCTCAGGGATTTCCATCTTAAAAGCTATCATTGTTGCTGGTGAATGCACCTAGCACAAGCACATCATAATAAAAGTGGAAAGAAATTAAGATATGTAAAAACAGAAATAACAACAACCAATTCATAAGGGGAATAACAAGAAGGTTACTCACTCCTTCATCAGTTCTGCTACTCTGGCCCCATTTCACTTTGTTCAAGTCCCCAAAATTACTATCTATCATGCATGCCACCGGCCATGAAGATTGCAGTTTCCAGTTCTTTCTCAATAGCTACATCATGTCAAAATTGTAATGCTTTAGCAACAATCCATTGATTCACACGGGCTAGGCTGAATTAAGTGTATGCCAGCAATCAGAGATTACATTAAAGTATCAAACTTTGTTCACTTGGAAACAGAACATAATAAATCTAAATAACAAACAAAACACACATCAGAATTTCACCACAGTACTTATTAGTTCATAACACCACATGATTCCAAATTCCAAACCAAAACACTAGCCAACATTATAGAACCATATTCATCTTTATCAATTCAATTTTCAAACAAAACTAAAATTGTAACTGGTGATTTTCTACCATAATCAAGAAGATAACAGAAAAAAACGGTCTTACTGGATAATCTGTGTTCATCTCGTTGCATCTGCAGACCTGCGAATTACCCCAGGAAATCAAATTAGCCAGAAATTCAAAAAAGAAATAAAATTTGAAAGAAAAAAGAAAAGGGTTGGGGAGGGTAACCTCTAAAATCGGTTCCAACATATCCAACTCTCATTAAAGAAGAAGAAGAAGAAGCATTGCCACCAAAGTGGATATTCTTCTGTTTTCTCTCTCACGAGTTGGAATTGAAAGAAAGTGAGGCGAAGAAGAAACACAGCAACTCGCCATTTTCAACTCTTTCTTTGAACTCTATCTGTCGGGCACTGCCAACACAATAGCGTGTTCGCGGTATGCTCACGTTAAATAGTGCAATTATCGTACTTTTCTCTTTGGCTAAGTGCCACTCTGGAATCTGGATTACCATTTCACTGTGTGTTTAATTTTGATATTAAGTAAAATTGTTAATTAATTAGGAATTACTCTTAATATAAATTTTATAATGATTATTGCATAATTTAATATTTTTAAGATAAATAATATATGTATTTAATTAAATATTTTGTAACCAATATTTTTAAGACACTGATTAAGAAAAAATGCAATAAGAGTTTGATACTCAAAATTAGTTTAGATTTAATTTAATAACAATTTTGCAGTCTTTAAGCATTTAGTACTTATTAGTTGTTTTTTGTTACATCGTATTTATTAGCTTGTTTAAAGTTTATTCAAATTGATTTTGGTGAAAATAATTTTGAACTATTGAATGAGATTCTAATGTGTGCTCAAATTAATCTTAATTATGAAGTGTACATAAAAATATGTGCTATAGTCAGAAGAAATTACTCTTGTAATTTACCATACAGACACTAAATTGGTGAAAAGGCCTGAAGTAGAAATGATTTGATAGAAAGGAAATCAACCAATGGCTGTCGTATAGATTGTTAAAATGAAAAATAAAAATAAAAGATAAAAAAAAAATGTAAGAATGACAGTATGACATATCTATGGTATAGTTTAAGCAGAATGTTAGGATGACAGTGTGACATGGGAAGTATACATCCGTTTCAGAGGGTAAATGATTGCATGTAGCAAGTCAGAGCCTATCCTCATCTCTAAACCAATTTGGAAAGATTATTCATTATTGTAGCTGTTTGTGGAAGCTGGAGCTGAGGTTATTGTTAACTAGTGAAATTTTGTTAGCCTCTGAAGTTGTCATATCCTGCTTGCTTGGATGTTCGATTTGATGAATTCTTGAGGAATCATTTTTGTGAGCCATTCAAGCCAATTAATAATTAAAACACATCTTCCAAGCCAAATTCTTCTATAACTCCAAAATATTGAGCAAGCATGATTGTCCATTGATAGATCCTAAAGCCAGGTAGGTTGAATAAATTCCAAATTCTGTTTTACCCTTCAAACCTAAATTGTGCAAGAGAATCAGAACAAAAGTGAATATGAATTCCTTCACAGAACAGCAAGGAGAGAATGAAAAAATGCAGGTGCTTGCCAATGGAAGCTTTAATTAAGGCATTTTAAGCAACCAAATTCAGAATAGGAAGAGCAATCATCACCCTTTTTCCTTCACTTATCATGGATTAGTACTACTTGTAGTTTAAAATTTTCTTTAAACAAACTCCAAGCCTTCCTGACCTCATCCAACTGATCATTTTGGTGTGCTTGTGTGAGCATCCAGTTTCTCAATCCATCCATCCCAAGGAGATATTGATATATCAACATCAACAACATCTTTAATCCAAGTTAATTGGGGTCGATGATAAATAAACTTAATGATAAATTGAAAATAAGACAAGAAAAGAGAAAGAAAAAAGGAAAGAAGAAAATGAAAATATGACAAAAGAATAATCATATATACACCTTAATCCCAATAATTAATGTATAAAAAGTTTACCACAAAATAAGCATGCTAGTCCTATCATGTGCACCTTAATCCCAGAGTACTCTCTGAGGATAAAAAATTGAAAGAATAATACTATATGGGGAAAGAAAAATCAAATACCTGATGCAACATTAAGGACTCTCCCTGTATGGAGATCTCTATGTAATTATATCCCAGTGATGTTTCCAGCTTTCCACAAGAACGCTGAAAAACTTATCTGAAATGGGAAGCACTTAATCTGTCTGCTTCATCAGGTTCATATAACCATCTTGCACAACCAACCAATCTTGAGTCTTGATCATGCAAACCATTTGCATTCTTATTGCTAGAGCCAACAACAGGGTCACCAAAATGATGAGTTTCTGATCAATTTCAGAATTTTCTGTAAATGCCTCATCAATTTCAGAATTTTCATCCCCCTTCACTGTACGCATTCAGACTCATGACAAAATTTAAGTTATGCTTTTATATTGACTTTCAGATCCAGACAAAATTTTAGTCACAGACAATAATGTGATACATAATTACATGTATGAACCATCAGAAATTAAATAATATCAGGAAAAATAATGTTCAAAACAAAGTTTCATAAATAATACAATCAGTAATTATTTATTTTAAGTTTAAACAAACTAATAAATTCTTTTGAGACAAAATTAATTTTACTCAATAATAATCAAGCATTTATAAAGATAAACAATTGCTGTTTTTTTTGTTCCCTTCACTAAACTCTATCATAATAGCAAAGAATTCCCACAACTTTTGAATATTTCTCTATCAACCACGTGTACCATTTACCATCTTCAGACTTAAACGAGGAATCGCTTATAGTATAACCCAACCCAACCACGACGTTATCTACAATCTGCCCCTATATCTTCTTCTTCTGTTTTTTGGTTAAACCCTATAATAACAACCACTCCACTCTACGACGTCGTCTCAACCATGAACCCTTCCACACTCACCCCTTCCCACACCCACTGTCCTCTCCTCCTACCCTCTCCCTTCCATACCAGACGGCGTCGTTTCAGAGTCTCCCTCCCTCGCTGTTCCTCCGACGCCGCCGCCGCCGCTCCCTCTCCTCCGCCACCGCCGCCGCAGCCGCAGCCGCAGCGACCGCCCAAGGACCTCAAGGGAATCGAGCTCCTCGTCGACAAGCTCTCGCCGCCGGCCAGGCTAGCCACCTCCGCCGTCATCTTCGCCGGCGCCGCGGCCGCAGGCTATGGCCTTGGCTCCCGCTTCGGCGGCAGCCGCTACGCCGCGCTCGGTGGAGCTGTTGCCCTCGGCGCGGCCGGCGGTGCTGCGGCGTACGCTTTGAACGCGGCTGCTCCACAAGTCGCCGCTGTGAATTTGCACAACTACGTCGCGGCGTTCGACGACCCTTCGAAGCTGAAGAAGGAAGAGATTGAGGCCATTGCGTCCAAGTTAGTTTCAGTTGCTAATAATAATAGCCGTTAGTTTTTTTTTTCCTTCGTTAAATCGATTTTTTGATTTTGAAATGTTTAATTTTTCAGGTATGGTGTGAGCAAGCAAGATGAGGCATTCAAAGCTGAGATTTGTGATATATATTCCGAGTGAGTGACAAATTATTATCATTATTATTGTTGGTGTTGTTTGTGTAGTGGTAAAGAGTTATTATTTGTTACTTGCATTTGTGTAGTGATAATGTGTTATGATGATTTGGCTGTTTAATTTTATAACTGAATGATTGATTTGTGATATAACGTGTTATTCAGGTTTGTATCTTCTGTTCTTCCTCCTGGTGGTGAGGAACTTAAAGGTGACGAGGTTGATAGGATTGTCAGCTTCAAAAATTCTTTGGGAATTGATGACCCGGATGCTGCCGCAATGCACATGGAGGTATTTTTTGTTTGTTGTGTGTGTGTGTGTGTAGACACAGCTGATTACCAGAGTAGATTGATTGTGGTTATTATGAGTGAAAGCAGTTCCGTTATTGGTTTGGTGCTTGTTGACTCCCTAGATTGGGAGGAAAATTTTCAGGCAAAGGTTGGAAGTTGGGGACCGTGATGCTGATGTTGAGCAACGTCGGGTAAGATTGTTGTGTTGTGATGTTATCTTAACCTATTGGTGGCAATACCATCACGGGTTTAGATGAATAATATGGATACTTGGAGCTTGACCATTGTTAGAGTCTCCAGTGCAGGCGTTTCAAAAGTTGATATATGTGTCAAATCTTGTATTTGGAGATGCATCATCTTTCCTTCTACCTTGGAAGCGTGTATTCAAGGTCACCGATTCCCAGGTATTTATTACTTATTTGTTAACTGGTATACCTGGCTTGTGTAATGTGATATTAATATGCAATTAGGATGAGAGATTTGGAGCATAGGTTGATGATTGTGTATAGGGATTTGCTTGAAAGGGGAAGACCTAATTTGCTGCACGAAATGCACTTTGCCGTGTTTGTGATCAGTGACATGCTGGCAACATTTCTTAATAATTCTTACATGTCCTCAGTGTCATTTCTTATCTTAGTGTTTTTGTTATTTTTCATTTGACTAGTTGACCATAATCTATTTACCAGATTGAAGTAGCTGTACGTGACAATGCACAGAGATTGTTTGCTTCCAAGCTGAAATCAGTTGGCAGAGGTAATTGTGTAGTCAGTAATTCCCCTTGGTCCTTGTTTGCTCTTACTGTATCAAAGTTGATCAACTAACTCCTGCTTACTCCTCGTGAAGTTGTCATACCTTTATACTTTTAATTTTTGCTTATTAATGCGAGAAGATAGTTTTTCGCACTTTTAACAGTCCAATGTATTTTAGTGGAGAAATGATTGTAAATGATACTCTTGTTTTGTTATTGTGCACTCATTTCTCATTAAATAAAGCCTTAAAATTTTGCTTGTACTCATCTGACATGCTGGATTTTGTTCTGTAATTCTCTAGAATTACTATCATCCAAACTAGCGAATTCTTTCTATAACACTTTTTAGAAGTTTTAAATTGGGTTGGTTTCCTAAGTGCTAACCAATGATTTCTTGCCAGATATTGATGCAGAAAAACTTGTTGCACTAAGAAAAGAACAACAATTATGTAGCCTTTCTGATGAGGTTCATTTTCAGTATTTCTTCTTTCATAACTTTCAACTTCTCTGGGTTAAATTTGCCACCAAATAGTTCCTTGGTATAGTATAATCTTTTTATTAATTAAAGGAAATTTTCATTGAAGCTTGCTGAGAACTTGTTTAGAGAGCATGCAAGGAAATTGGTTGAGGAAAATATTTCAGTGGCAATTGGCATACTTAAATCTCGCACCAAAGCAGTGTAAGATTCATAGTTTTTCTAAGTATTCTTTTTTGAGGGATCAAGTCATTGCAGTTAATTACTGAACCAAAGATGGTTCCATATTAAATTTTGAATTCTGGGCATGTTTTTCTTGCTATTTGTTTCATTAGTGTTACTATTCATTTCTTAATTTTTACAAAAATAAAATTTGCCATATCTGATCATCTGTGAGTTTTTCAGTCTTGGAGTTAGCCAAGCAGTTGCAGAGCTGGATCGGGTATTGGCATTTAATAATTTACTCATCTCATTTAAGAATCATCCAGATGTGGACCGCTTTGCCCGTGGTGTTGGTCCAGTTTCTTTAGTGGGTAAGGGTCTGTGACTAGGTGTATGTGTGTATATATAACATGCTCTTTTCTCTTTTTAATCTAAATTCTTGAAGTTTACCGCAATTCATTTTTGGCATAGGTGGAGAGTATGATGGTGACAAGAAAATAGAGGACTTGAAACTCCTTTACAGGGCATATGTTTCAGATGCTTTGTCTGGTGGGCGCATGGAAGATGAGAAGGTAAATGGCCATGACAATTGGATATGAACTGTGAACTTCTTAACATGCTTTTTCTCAATATCCTAATTTATTTTGAAGTTGAGTTTGGGTTAGTGTTTTCCAGATGATGTTTGGATTGAATTTTTTATTTTCTAAATAAAATGGAGTATTCAGCAGCTATTTATATTATATTGGGACAATGAATGGTGCTATAGTATGACTATGTATTGATGATCTATAACTTCCCATGGGTTTAATAGAGATTGAAACCTAGCAGTTTAGCCTTAGTTATTCTTTATTGTCTCTATTGTTTTATCTTTCTTTTTGATGTAGTACCAATTACCAAAGCATGATTGAACAGACTGTTCAGTGCATGCTACCATATCCTTATTGCTCTTAATCTTATTTTAAATATTTCAGCTAGGGCAGTATTTATTTCCAGTACAAGGTATTTGTTTACTGTTTCAAGCCTACTGGATTTTCACTAATTGGAACATTTTTTAGTGTTATAAAACAGTGTCCTGGCTCCTTGCTTAACACTAACAACTTAAAGCTTTTAGGTCAGGCGGTTTGTTGACTGTTAAGATGTACTCCCCTTTGATTATAGTTACATATGTTCTCTAATCTTCCTCTCATGATGAGTCAACATTCAGATAAGCAAAGACAGAGCAATGTCTCGAAAACCATGATATCCATCACTATAAAGAATTCTTATTGATCTAAGATATGAAACTTGATCTGTCAAAATAGTTATTTTTTAATATAAAATAAAATATTATATTTTAAATATATTTATTATTTTTTCAGCTTGCTGCACTAAATCAGTTGAGAAATATATTTGGACTGGGCAAACGTGAAGCCGAGGCCATTTCACTTGATGTTACGTCGAAGGTATATCGCAAACGACTTGCACAGGCTGCTGCAGATGGTAAGTTAGAAATGGCAGATAGCAAAGCAGCCTTCCTTCAAAATCTATGTGATGAACTTCATTTTGATCCACAAAAGGCCAGTGAACTTCATGAAGGTACAACTTATTCATGTTTAGAGTTAGTTGGAAGTTGACCATATTTTAGCCTTTATTATTAAACACTTTATGTTCTGTTGGTTTTTATTTATGTGCAATTCTTAAATCTTAAGGTTGTAAAATATAAACTTGTAAAACCCATTTTACAATGATATGACTGTTGTCTTTTTTTTTAATATTATATTTGTTTAGTTATACCACAATCTAATGATAGTTTATTATTTTTAAGAAATTTATCGGCAAAAGCTTCAGAAATGTGTAGCTGATGGGGAGCTCAATGAGGAGGATGTTGCTGCTTTGTTGAGGTTGCGTGTAATGCTCTGCATACCACAACAGATTGTTGAAACAGCTCATTCAGATATCTGTGGCAGTTTGTTTGAAAAGGTAGTCAACATTTACTTTTCCCTATCTAATTGTTTGGTCCTTCATTGGTGTCAAATTAGTGAAATTACATATTTCTTGCTGTGAAGAAATACAATCCATTCATGCATTGTAACAAACTGATAATGATAATATGAATCCATGGATGAACAATAAAATTGCTATCCATATGAATATGGGTTCAAGATGATTATGGAACTATGATTATAAAAGTCATTCTACTTTCTATTTGAATATAGGTAGCATGAGAATTTACAGTTGTCACATTTTAATGTGGTGATAAACCTGATAATGCTTTCATTTACTGGTAGCATGGAGGAGACCATGAATCTACTGCATTTTTTTATCTTACAGGACAGATACATTGTTGTAGTTTGTACTCTGTAAATGCTAGGATTTGTCTAGAATTTCTAAATTGTGTATCAATTGGAATTGTTACTATAAAATCTGTTTGTTGGTTTGATTATCTTATAAGTTGTACAAGTCTAGAGTGCTTAACTTGATGACATTGATATGTGAAGAAATGGGTTAGTTTTTATTTTGGTGTATCATAAGATATGTTTCAATCAAGGAAATGTATGATGGGGCTATCACGTGTGTGGAAACTTGTAATGGAACATCAAGTTATTTTCCTATCACGGTAGGTGTACACCAAGGTTCAACTCTTAGTCATTATCTCTTTGCCTTAGTGATTGATGAACTAACAAAAGATATTCAAGAGGATTGTTGTTGTGGTGTATGATTTTTGCAGATGATACTGTGCTTACTGATGAGACCAAAGACGGTGTTAATAGGAAACTTGAATTGTGGAGAAGTATTTTGGAGTCTAAAGGACTCATGTTAAGTCGGAGAAAGTATATGCAATGTGAGTTTTCACTGGACAGAGATGATGATCAAGACTGCGTGCATCTACTTGGTCAAGAGATACCCAAAAAAGATGCTTTTAGATATCTGGGATCAATTTTGCAAAAAAGTGGAAAGATTGATGAGGATGTAAATCATAGAATCAGAGCAAGATGGATGAGATGGCGGAGTGCATTTGGATTGTTGTGTGACTGCAAAATTCCCCTTAAGCTAAAAAAAAATTCTATAGAATAACTGCAAAACCTACAATGTTATATAGAGCTTAATGTTGGCCAGTACATAGACAACATGAACATAAAATAAGGATAGCAGAAATAAAGATGTTAAGGTGGATGTGTGGTTATACAAAGATGGATAAAATAAGAAATGAAGATATTTGACGAAAGGTGGTAGTAATACTGGTAAGTGAAAAGATGAGGAAACATAGATTGAGATGATTTGGACACGTAATGAGACGACCCTTGGATGCTCCCATAAGAACAAAAGTTTGTTACCAAGAGCTCGACATAAAGAGAGGTAGAGGTATACCAAAATTTATCTGGGGAAAGGTAATTAAGCAAGATTTAATGAAATGAGATATAGATTGACGGACGGTGTGTCTTAAGATGAAATGGAGAAAAGTTATAAGCTTGGTAGTGGGTTAGACCCATTATTATCTCTATTCCAGATGATTCTTTTTTAGTTTTTTTTCCTCTTCATCTCCCTCCTCCTTCTTTCCCCCTTTGCTTTTACCTTTTTTTTTTTAACCTCCTCGTATCTGGCATTTGATTCATCTACCACCGATCTCAATTAACTTAGGTTAAAAGTGTTGTTGATGTTGATGAGATATGTTTCAATCTGTCAAAAGATGTTCAAAGTTTTATTGCATTATTACTAATTCATGTTTCCCTTTTGATAGGTTGTCAAGGAGGCAATCGCATCAGGGGTTGATGGATATGATGCTGAAATCCAGAAATCAGTAAGAAAAGCAGCACATGGCCTGCGACTTACTAGGGAGGTTGCTATGTCTATTGCGAGCAAGGCGGTGAGTATCAAGTTATCAAGAAACTCAATGCTCATATATAGGTTTGAATAGGTTTAAATTTCGCTCTGATGTTTTTTGGCATTACAGGTACGGAAGATTTTTATTAATTACATAAAACGTGCACGGGCAGCTGGAAATCGTACAGAGTCTGCGAAAGAACTGAAGAAGATGATAGCCTTCAACACCTTAGTTGTAACTAATTTGGTGGAGGACATTAAAGGGGAGTCAACCGATATTTCAACTGAAGAACCTGTGAAAGAGGACATTACACAAACTGACGATGAAGAATGGGAATCACTTCAGACACTCAAGAAAATAAGACCGAACAAAGAACTTAAGGAAAAGTTGGGAAAACCTGGTCAGACAGAAATTACTCTGAAAGATGATCTTCCTGAAAGGGATAGGACTGATCTTTACAAGACATACTTACTTTACTGTCTAACTGGTGAAGTGACAAGGGTTCCCTTCGGTGCTCAGATCACTACTAAGAAGGATGATTCTGAGTATCTTCTTCTAAATCAGCTTGGTGGGATCCTGGGATTGAGTAGTCAAGAAATAGTGGAAGTGCACAGGGGTCTAGCTGAGCAAGCTTTTAGGCAACAGGCTGAGGTAATTTTAGCTGATGGACAGTTGACAAAGGCCAGGGTGGAGCAGCTTAATAACCTCCAGAAGCAAGTAGGCTTACCTCAAGAATATGCTCAGAAAATAATCAAGAGTATAACCACTACAAAAATGGCAGCTGCCATTGAAACTGCTGTAACTCAAGGGAGGCTCAATATGAAGCAGATAAGGGAACTTAAGGAAGCTGATGTTGATTTAGACAGTATGGTATCTGAGAACTTGAGAGAAATCCTCTTCAAAAAAACTGTTGATGACATTTTCTCATCCGGTACTGGAGAGTTTGACAATGAGGAAGTATATGAAAAAATCCCATCAGATCTCAACATTAACAAAGAGAAGGCAAGAGGTGTTGTTCATGATCTTGCAAAAACTAGACTATCTAACTCGCTGGTTCAGGCCGTGTCTCTACTAAGACAGAGAAATCGCCAGGGAGTGGTAAGTAAGATTCAAAGCTTCATGTTCACTTAGTGCATGTTAGGATTCACGTTGGATTATCTAAAATTACGTTCAAATACTAGATCATATGATTTCAAGTAAATGTTCATATATGTTTGGTTTCATGTTAAGAAATTGATTCCACATTGATTTTGAGTTGAAGCAATTTTAGGTAGCTTTTTGTGTTGAATAAAAAAGGTTTATATTAGGTTTTATTTTTAACTTGCTTTCAGAAAAAAAAATCATCCAAGCATAAGTGAATTCACTTCAAAATCAATTAGGCAAAATCAACTTCATTCAAAATCATTTTTGCAAATATTTGTCCCAACACTTTTAATGTGTGTTGGGACGAGCGTTGACAAAATTGATTTTAAATTGAATTGATTTTGTAAAATTGATTTTAGTTAAAATTAATGTTGAAGTGATGCAATTTATGTTTGTGTTTTTATTATAAAATTAAGTTAAAGACTAAAATCCACTATAAAATTTTGGATCCAACTCCAGTGTAAAAACTATTCAAATTACTTCAACTCAGAATTAATTCTGAGTTCTTTTTTAACCATCTAAAATTGATCTAAAATCAATTCTCCAATGTGAAACAAAACATGCAGTTATTCAAACATCTTTTTATGTGTGGTTACTTGCCTTTTGTGCAGGTTTCTTCACTCAATGACTTGCTGGCATGTGACAAAGCAGTACCCTCACAGCCAGTTTCATGGGAAGTGCCAGAGGAGCTTGCTGATCTATACACCATATACTTGAAGAGTGATCCAACTCCTGAGAATTTGTCTCGTTTGCAGTATCTGTTGGGTATAAATGATTCCGCAGCGGCTGCTCTTAGGGAGATGGGGGATAGATTACTCAATACTACTGCTGAGGAAGAGAAGTTTGTATTCTAGTGTTGTGATAAATTGTTTGGCATTTTAGGCATACTAGAGATTTTGCCATTTTTATTTGCCATTTTGTTTAACGGTAGCAGAAAAAGAATATCACTATGTATAAACTTTGGAATAGAGATGAGTGCAGTGTTGAAATCTTAGATAATATTTTGTTTGAGACAGTTGAATTAATCAATTGCTATTTTTGTATGAATGAAAATGAGTTCTCATAATCGTAAACAAGTTTTTTTACCGAGCTTGTGAATATTGTGTTTGTTTTTACATTTAAAACTCAGTTTAACGCAAATCCAACATTTATTGGACCTTTTACGTTGGAAAGTTAGATCGTGAAAATGAACATACATTTGTTTATATTATAAATTAAAATATTTAATTAACGGCCAATACTACTGTGGATCCTGTAACTTTTCTGGCGAGCGTTTGACCACCGTTCGCTGCCGTTGGAGGTGATTTCCGGCGGTAGTGTTAGGAGTTTTTGTTTTTTTTTTCCATTTCCTTGCTACCATCGCTCTATTATCCCTCCCTCACACCAAATCTCTACCCCTTCATCAACTCCTTTAACAAATGCCTGTCAATCTTGAATGAATTTTGAGTGAACTGAACTTATACTCCAAAATTCCTCGTTTTTCTTTTTAAATCCATGGTGATTTAGGAGACGAGTAATTGTGGAGTTTTTGTGGTTGTATAATGACTTGGTATGAAAATCGGTAGGATCCAATGGTACAGTCTTTATATCCGTGTCCGTAGTCGGTTATTGACTAACATGGACAATAATTTTAATTTTTATTTGCGTATACTTATATACTCATATCTATACTCATAATCCACATTTTTCTTATGTATTAAATTAATAATAATAAATCAATAAAAATAATTTAATTAAAATAAACAAATAGTTCAAACTCAAATTATAAGTAAATAAAATTACAAAAATAATTATCCTACACTTAATAATCGTTAAAGTTAATGTTATTCAACATATTTTAATGCTTTATTATCTTAATAAAAATTTTAATTAAAAGTTTAGTGTATTTTGTTCTAACGATGTTATTAGAGATTAGAGATTTAAAATATTAATCATAAAAAATATAATTTTTTAAAATTATATATATGTTACAAAATAATAATATATATTATATTATTTATTGAGGAGATATTAAATTTTATAAATATAATTATATGGAACGAGTTGGATATTCGTATTCACTTAAATTTGTGCCTCGGACCCAACTCCAATACTCTCGATAGTTATGTGCCCTATGTACAAATATTTTTGAAGGTATCCATACGATCCGAATATATTTTGTGATCCTAACAATGGCTCAGTGAATGTTTTATTCGGGAACGCTCTTGGAGTTTTCGAAGAAATACGCCAAAGGGATGGCTGGAGAGGCTGGAAGTAACCAGCGGCAACAAACAGTAATAGTCAGAGAGTTAGTAGGAGGAGTTACTGGAAGGGAGTGAAGATCCTCTATTATGGACACTCATGATTTGTAAATTAATCTAAGGGTAAAAAAATAATAGTTCATGGTAAACCACTTATAAAGTAGTCTACCCTAGCCTTGTTTTTAATTTGTTTACCCCCTTGTCTTGAAACCGTACGTTGTTCATGCAAATTCTTTTTTTTCAGTCAAAATTTTCATATATTTTATTAGATAGGTCAACAGCAGTATTTTTACTTTGTCCATATAAAAGAATGCAAAAGAGACTACAGTAACACATGCCAGCATTTATTGATCTGACATAAGTATTGCAACAAATAAATAAGAAAAAAATGAATAATTTGGCCTAATTTGTGCCGTGAGTGTCAAAATGGTATAGAATCCACCAACCCAATGATCATCACCCCCCACTTGATACAAGAAGTCTTGGTAATTTAGCTGTTTGCGCTAACATTGCATAAAGTGCTAACAAATGCTACACCTTGTTTGACTAGATGAAGAAAACCTTACAAATCAAGAGGTTTGTACCACCCATTTTTTTAATATTTATTTATTTGAGTTTAATTTAAAATGGATATGTATTCATTTTAATCCTAGTGAGAGGATAATAAATTGATCTGAAATATTAAAAATTTAAATTTAATTTTTGAATATATAAAAATACAATAAATTGGTCCATTCATTAAATTTTTAGACCACTTAAGAACCAATTTAATAATAAAATATATTTTTTAGAATCAATTTAATATTAAATTATAAAATTTAAGGATCAATTTTTCATTAAATTATTCACAAAATTACTTTATCACACTTTTTACATATTCAAAAATTAAATTAAAATTTTTCATCTTTTAGAGGTAAAATATCAATACCTCATACTTTTATGAGCAAAATGAGTATTTGTTCATTCAAAATTTTCATGAAAGCATTCCAAAAAAACCACGGGCACTTGTGCTTAATGGAATTGAATGTAGGCATGGCAGCGGGACCCGAACCTGTGGGTACCCACCCGAATCCGCTCCAATTTTAACGGAAAAAAAATCGAGTTTTTCGGGTTCAGGTTCGGATTTTCCCCGATAGCCAAAAGCGGGGGCGGGGGCGGGTATGGGATTACTGCTCTCCGCCCCGCCCCCGCCCCCGTCCTCGCCCCGTTATAAATAATATTAAAAAAATAAAAAAATTAAATTATTTTCTAATTTTTTTAAATTGATTTTATTTTGTAATTTTTAAATTATGATCCCATATTTTAAATGTGGATTTGTTATTATTATTTTTTTGTTATGTAATTAGTTTTTTCGTCCGATTTTTCAATAAAAAAAATTATATTATTTTTTAATTTTAATTAAATAGCGGGGGCAGGGCGGGGCGAGGAAAACCCGACCCGCAGCGGGGACGGGGATGGGTTTTAAAATCCGACGGGGATCAGGGGCGGGGACGGGGACGGGGAATGCAATATCCGCCCCCGCCCCGCCCCATTGCCATACCTAATTGAATGGAACACTTTTGATTATTCTTGAAATAAATAGTAAGTGTAGATAATACATTGTGGACTAAGACGAACTAAATACAGGGGAAGATGATACATTTATTTTCTATCAAATATTGATCATATATTTTCACTATTTTTGCTTGAACGACTTATTCTAACAATGAAAAATGTTTATAGATAGATAAATATAGGGTATTTGCTTTCATAAATATCTTCCATTTGGTCATCATCGATATACCTCTAACCATAATAATCGTATATGTATAAATTCGCCGCACAAATCGATCATCAACTGAATTTCCTTCATATAATAGCCAATGACAATAATAATTCTGACAAAAAGAATAATAAATT
This sequence comes from Glycine latifolia, assembly GCA_013407115.1. NCBI lineage: Eukaryota > Viridiplantae > Streptophyta > Magnoliopsida > Fabales > Fabaceae > Glycine > Glycine latifolia. The sequence continues at coordinate 34,843,840 of CM023954.1, forward strand.
AGTCAAACTTATCTTGGAGGAACCTTATCTGAAGTTAATTAAGAACACATTTTTGTTTTTATTTTTTTCCTTTGATTGTTTTTTTGTTTGTTAGAAAGGTACATATATACATAGTAACTTAAAACTCCTTCTGTATTGTTTCAAACATGGAACTTAATTAAAAGCGTTAGTGGGGCGGTAGCGTAATTGGAACAAAGGGTACTTGAGTAGGTATTCTTTCATATACGCAAATTAATTCTAATGAAAATTCATAGCCTAATGAATATGTAGCATAGATATTTTCAGCATTATAGCATAGGAGAGGAAGGTAACTTAACAAAAGAGAGTCAAAGGATAGATGGTTTGCTTCACTCAAAGCTTTAACGAGATATCTCAATGAAACGTGTTTATGCTGCTAACCCTGATTAATTTACTACTACTATATTATGTATTTTTTTAAAAGCTCTCTGATTAAGTACTAAATTGGTTACAATTATCTCCAACTCTTGGTTTAGAATTGACTTGTGCACGCAACACACTTTTCACCTGGTTGGTTAGAATTATTCACATACTCTCACAAACCATACTTAAATATATGCCGTTTACTTTTAGGAATTATTATTATTATTATCATTATCATTAGACAGAGACAATAGACACTAAGAAGTCATGGTTGAAATTAACACTAGGGGATGTTAATATAGGTTCGGCGGGTTTGCAGAACTTGGTTTCCAAGTTTCTCAAATAATTTTGTTGACTAGTTTGATTCCTTTTATCGCGTTTTCACACTCCAAACTACCCATTTAGAGGCAAATTCTTTTATTAACTATTAAATAAATGTTATCCCATTTATTTATAATTTTATAAAAATATTAATCAAACGTATTTTGAAACTTAAGCTTAGCTCAGTTTATGTTCTCAAGTGTGTTTATTTCACGATATAATTTTGATTTATGTTAATCGTATTTCTAAAAATATTATGCCCAGAAGAATGTTATTCTTATAAACATGTTTGGTTGGAATTTAATTATTGTAGAAATTTAAAATTTATTTAATTAAATTTTTTAAAATAAAAGTAAAAAAATAGTAGATTAATGTAGTCAAAATAGATAATTATTGTAAAAAATAACATTCATTCTCATGGAAAACATTATATATTCATCCCTCCGTATGAGAATATAGTTTCCTTGAAACATGAAAATATAACATACTCAAAAAATAAATTGTCATAATCTTCTAACAAACATGGACATATATTATTCCTATCTTCATATTTCTGGGAATAAAAGAGAACATGACGTGATGTGTGTACGTGGGTACGTAATATGACATGGGAAATTTTATAAATCACATAAAAAAAAGAAAGTTCTGACAATTATTTTGTCAGAGGTTATAAAATATTTCTAAATTCTTTAATTGAATGTGGATATATTGAACAAGGAAAAACAACAGTGACGTACTACACATCAATTTTTCATTTTTGACTTCCAAATTCATATATTGTTTTATATATATAATATAGCTTCTCTATTTTGAATATTAAAATTACATAGACTTGGGAATTTCGATGGCGAAGTCCACATCTGAGTAATAACTCTCAAGTCCTTCAAAATAAAATTACTTTATATCCTAGCTACTTTGATTAGTAAATGAAAGGCTTTTGATGATCATTGTAAATTTCAATTCTTCAAATTTCAATTGTATTAACGGGTCTTTCATGTAAATTTGTGATTTTCATCTCTCAAATTCCGTTAACTGGGTCTTTTAGATACTATAATTATATAATTTTAGTATATTGTATAATATAGTAACATTAATTTTGTTTTTATATAATATATATATATATATATATATATATATATATATATATATATATTCGAAGATTAAGATTGTACAATTATAATATCTAAGGAATTCAATTGACACAATATTAGAATTTATAGGCTAAAATTTACAATTGTAATACATAAAAGACTTGATTGATATATACAATTAAAATTAAAGAAATTAAATTCTCACAATTATGATAACTGAGATACCAATAACTTAAATTCTTCTAATATACCCGTGTTTGAATTCATATGGTCCATGACAAATCAGCAAAATTAACTAAATTGACTTAATGGTGGAGGGTTAAATAACTTGCATGATGTTTTAGATTTAAACTTTGTTATTTTTCACAACATATGTTCGATCTAGACGTGGTAAGGTGAAACATTTAATCAAGAACAAGATTATTAAGAAAATGATTAATAAAAACATATATATGGTTAAGTGAATTCCATGTTCCCACGACTCGTTAATAAATTTTAGTGAAATTCACATTAAAATATATATATATATATATTATTGTAGTATTAAACAATTTATTGAAAGAGATCTAAACAATATAAAATAAATTATACTGAATGATGTTTCATCCAATTCCTTCCATCCTCCTTTTCTTACTCTTACACTAACATATGCTAATTATTTGAAATACTTTACACTTACATTTCTTATATATTACACTGTCTATTTTCTTAAGAGAGGTTATTGTAAACTTTTAAAAAACAAGAAGTTTAGTGTAATCTCAATAAACTTTAAAGTATATTATTGGAACGATGTATAAGTACATTATTCTAGAATTAATACAACATGTCTTAACTTTGATTTAAGGTAGAAAACCAAACCTACAGTGACTGAATTAATTAAATATATAATGAAAGTAATAGAACCTAAACCTAATCCAGCAGTTTGCCAAAAAATTCAAATCTTAAGACTATGGAGGAAAAGTGAAAGAATATTTGACTGTAAATTAATAAACTTTGGTAGCATTTAACTACTCTGCATTCATGAAGATTAGGCAATAGTCCAAGCGTGCTGGACCCAACTAGCTTCATGAGATACCGGACTTCCAAAATTGTATGTCAATCACGGAACCAAATCTAATAGTAATAGTAAAATATAGCTAACATGATGATGTTTCGGCCATACTCTCAGATATATATGCTGCGGTGTATTTTTATTCTTTCTGTCAAGTGTTTTGCTTTGCTTATCTTTTTTATTTTTTTTATATATATACATATACTATTACTGACGTTTTGCTCATTATATTGTTTTTTTAAGATTACATTATCCTTTACATTAAAATATAGACTCAAATAGGCTAGTGATTCTTAATATATATTTGAATTTATTTTGTATCTATGATAATTTTTTTCTTTATTTCTGTGATATTTGAATTTTTTTAAGCAATTTTTAACAGTTAGATAATGAGTTCCATTAAGTAATTAATTAAAATTACACGTTTTACATTTAATATGATATAGCACAACACATAGGTAGCTGGCGTGTCACACTAATGGACACATCAGTATTTAATGGACTTTGTTAATGGTATGGACATAAATAAATAAAAAATTAAAATATCATGGAATAGAAATGAATTTTTTTTATTAGAAAGTAAAAATGAAAATTGGATATATATCAAGAATCAGTAATATATTTAAGCTTGAAAGTCTCCCTCTTTCTAACTGTGAGAGTTAATTACTAGCCGTTTAGTTTTAATATCCATAAAAAAAAGCCATTAGATTCAATTTGTACACCTTGATTGTTACTTTGAAACATTAAAAAATATATTTTTAAAAATCTAATAATATAAGGGTTTATATGAAGTTTAGACTTTTATTTTGTTCTAAAGTCTTGAAGTTGGCAAAGATGGGCCTCAAAACAAATTATTGGTGATGTTGAGTTTTTTTAAACCCATGTATCACCGAATAATTTTTTTTCATATATATAACTTGATGATCCAATCTTTAGCTACATATTTAAAGGATATGATAATTATCTATAGACAATGTTATAACATATTGTTTGGTTATAATTATTTGTTAAAGAACATGGCTATTTATAATTGAGACTAATTAATAATTGTTGATCACCATTATATAATTTATATAAAATGAGACTATAGTTTTTAAAAATAGAAGAAAGTAGTATAATTTGAGATTCTTCTAAGCAAGCATAGCATAATTTAGCTACTTTAAAAGACTGGTATATCGGATTTAATTGCATAATAACAACCGAATTTCTGCCCCTTCTATACGTGTAATGATGAGCATAGTAGTAGTGGCTTTGGTGGTTCTCCTTAAAGGATTACACCAATAAAAAAAAAAGATTAGATTTTATACACAATCATTTGATTACAAATTATTATTTATAATAAATATATTAATTTTTAGAAAATTATCTAAAATATCATATCAATAATAATTTTTGATTAAATAACAATGTAATTTTTTTTAGATTGTTGGTACATCCCTATTAAAACTCTTATATTAAATTGAGAAGTGCCCGTAAAACTTTGTCTCTAAGATATTCTCTTCTATTGGTTACGTTGGTTCTGCAAATATAGAAATAAGAATGACCTAATAATTAAGAAATAAGACGCACATATATAGTGAGAGTCATCACATGCATGCATTTTACTTAATGGAATAGAGTAGAAAAATGTTAAAATGAATATGTTTCTTGTAGCAAATTTGAAGTCATCATAACCATAGACAAATTGGTCCATAGGGTCCAAAATGGAGCTACCTCGCGCACCACACTATAAATAAAGCTTGAGGAGCAGTGTTTACTTCACAAGTTCAAAGACACACACACCATTAACTACTTTGACTTCTTCTAAGTGGTGTGCTCTCACACATTAAAACAATGGCCTTCCAATCCCGTGGTCATGATCACATGTTTTCGTTCTCCACCATTTTTCTTTGCATGTTTTCCATGGCCTTTTCTCAGCTAACTTCAAATTGCTATGAATCAACATGCCCTAAAGCTCTCTCTATCATCAGAACCGCGGTGATCGGAGCAGTTACAAAAGAGCAACGCATGGGAGCTTCCTTGCTCCGTCTTCATTTCCATGACTGCTTTGTCAATGCACGTTTTCTCTTCCTTCCTAGCCTCATTAATTTTTTTGATCATTTTCAACTAATCTCATGCATATATATAGGATTAAATTCGATCAGAAAAAATATATACACTAGCATGATCAACATGCATTTACTCTGCCTTTCAAAATGTACTCAGAGAAGCCTACACATTTAGTTTTGTTTTTGTATACAATGTCGAATTCAAGTTTAAATCTATAACCTCGTGCATACTAGTGGTTGTGCATTTGGTTTTCTTTAAAGTGAGGGATTTATTTTACAAACAAAAATATGACATACATCAATCTTTAATGAGAAAATCATGAAAATAGATTTTAATATAATTTGATTTATTTAATTTGTATCTGTTTAGAATATCTAGAATTGTTTTTCCCATTGTTAGGATTTTTAAAATTCTATTTAGGAAGGCTTATAGTTTTGGCAAACCTTTATACAAAATTACCGTTCTCATCCTTTTATACTTGGCATTTTTTTCCATAAATTATATATCATGCTAACAGTTGCTGTGTATTACAAACACTGTTTTTCGTCATATATATGTGTGTGTACGTGTAAGTACTCATGCATCATGCATGATTCTTGTTTTCGTGGTCTAACCTAACATGCATGCGCATCCGGTCCTTGATAAGTATGAGTGTGAATTTTAAATTCAAGCTGCTTTTTGTGAGTGGAAGAAAAAAAAAATAGTTTGGCGTAGTAGTTGAAAGTTAATTGAATTTAATTATAGCACGCATGAAAAGAAAAGTTGTCATATAAGCACGTTCAGTTTAACCAAATAAGATTCTCATACCTTCCTAGCTACATTGTTTTGTCAAATTAACTTAAGCTTTTAGATTAGTTAAAAATATTTCTTTACATCTTCGAGGTTGTCATGAAAATATAGCTAATTAAGCGTTTAATGCAGATTAGAAGAATGAGACATTAAATTAACTGCATTTTAAACTTTTTGGATATTAGTAATTAATGTGTTATGTGATACAAATTTGCATGTTTTATATTGTAGGGATGTGATGCATCTGTTCTGTTAGATGACACTTCGACCTTTACTGGAGAGAAGTCAGCTAGTGCAAATGTGAATTCTCTTAGAGGTTTTGAAGTAATTGATGACATCAAAACTAAAGTAGAGGCTGCTTGTCCCGGAGTTGTTTCTTGTGCAGATATTCTAGCTATTGCTGCCCGTGATTCCGTTGTTGCAGTAAGTTTAATAAATATGAACAAATAAAATCCAAAATGATAAACATATTTATATATAGATATACTTGTTGGCTTGTTACACTATTATTATAGAACATGTCTCGTTATAAAGTTTTGATGAAGTTTCACTTACTCATATTATAAACCAAATGTACAAGAATTATAACTTTTTCAGAACACTATTTTTTTCTCTCTCTTCATCTCATTATCTACATATCTTATCTCACTTTTCTCTCTTCTCTTCCTATTTAGAAAGTGTGTTGTGAGAATTTTGATAAGTAAAAATAGTATTACATACATGATTTTTTATTTGACACTTTCATTTAAAAAAGACATATTTGAACTTGAAGAGTAAATGATTCTAATAATCATTTCAGCTATTATTTAGAAAGATGAGGATAACAAGGACAGAACTTCAGACCACAAGGCCGTTATAGTAGTTTTAAAATACTACTATCATAAACTAATTACTCCAAGAACTTAAAATAGTAGGTAAAATTACATAAAACAGTGTTATATCTAACAATGCACTTTTAACAATTGACTGGTATGTTGGATTTATCTCAGTTGGGAGGACCATCATGGAATGTTGGGTTAGGCAGAAGAGATTCAACCACGGCAAGTAAAGATTCTGCCACTACGGATATCCCATCCCCACTAATGGATCTTAGTGCCCTTATATCTTCTTTTTCAAAAAAGGGGTTTAACACCAAGGAAATGGTAGCCCTCTCAGGTAAATATTAGAGGATCTCTCATATTACTCTGACTTTGACTTTAACTAATTAATTAATGACATTAATATAGGTAAGATTATATATTATGCCAACAGTATACATTATCACACATATGAATCTTGTATCATCTAATAATTTTTCATGCATAAATAGGAGCTCATACAACGGGGCAAGCTAGGTGTCAGCTATTCAGAGGCAGGGTTTACAATGAAAGCAGCATTGAGTCAAACTTTGCAACATCACTCAAGTCAAACTGTCCAAGCACTGGTGGAGACAGCAACCTTTCCCCACTTGATGTCACCACAAGTGTTCTATTTGACACTGCTTATTTCAAAAATCTCATCAACAAAAAGGGACTTCTACATTCTGATCAACAGTTATTTAGTGGTGGTTCTACAGATTCTCAGGTCACTGCCTATAGCAACGACCCTTCAGCTTTCTATGCAGACTTTGCTAGTGCCATGGTCAAAATGGGAAACCTTGGCCCCTTAACAGGGAAAAGTGGCCAAATTCGTACTGATTGCCACAAGGTTAATTAATTAATATGAGCAAAAAACATGCTCATTCAGTCACAATATATATGTATGGTCTTTTATTTCCTAGTTTATGTTTAGTCATAATAATCTAATAATATTGAAGTGTAAGGTGCTGTGGTCAGAAGATTTAGTCCTCTCAAAATAGAGGGGAATAAAGAGAAGTTTCTGTGGTTTGTTAATTAAAGTCTTGGATCAATGTATTATCCTTTACCAAGAAGAAAATCTCAGCTCCGTATAACTATATGTACTTGTAATATAGAGTTATTTGTACTACCGTAATGCATACTTGTGCCTCAACTATATAGTATATACCATAAGATAATCACTCCAACCAGCTAAAAATGTAGAACAGTAAATAATGCTATTCTTTTTAATAAATTAGGTTAATTCCGGGTTAATTATATGAAGCGCAAGAACCTGTAGTTACTGACAATCTATATATATATCAGCACATGAAAAAACTACCCTTTTTTATTTGTTACTCTCCCATCAATATTTTTTGTAAGGGGATCTTCTTCCAATTAAGTTAGGGGAGTAACAGGTCCATTATAACATACTATACCCTGTCATGATAACCATAATGATTTGATAACTGTTAGAGATGCCTCAGCTTAAATTTTTGAAATAAATGATCCTTAAATAGGTTTACTTGTTTTAACTGAATATATGTTTTTATACAATTCTTTCTACCAAATAACTACCTTAGCATTTAGAAAGACGACTTATTCATGTACCATGAGATTTCTACTCTCAATATTACATATTTTTCCTAAATTTTATCAAATAATAATATAGTTGAATGTAATTAGTGCCACACATTGATTTTCTGTGACATGCTTTAGCCAGATCCCGATCATCATCCGTTGAAAAAAATTGCAACCAATCTGCACCATCAAAGAATTTTGCTCTGTAAAAAAAACAGAGTCAATTAAAAATATTGCAGACTTCAAAATTGAACTGCAAAGCGTGCAGTTGCATGCAGAGTTGGCTATTATATTTTCCAATTTCAGAGGTATGATTACTTTATAAATGAAGCTTCCTAAGTGCCATGGCCAATTGAGTCAATGAAATGCGAAAAAATCAAGAGTATAGTGATAAGCGCGAAGTAAGACATTCCAATTATTGAACAGTGCAGCAACACGTGTGCTTTGTCCTTTATTAGTGAAGGAATATATATTCCTTATGCTTTGTTCATTAAATTTGAACCATTCAGGTATGGCCTCATGAAATTTCTATGAATCAACTAAATCAGCTTCTGAAAATTATCAGCCAAAATGTCTATTGCAGGCGAGTTATACATAAATAAGTAATAATCGATGGATGACACGTTTTCTAAAGCTCATTGCATGATATGAAGCTAATATAATAGCACGTTAACCGTTTAGCAAAAAGAAAAGCAAGTGAAGGAGTTTGCTCCTATATTTCAGACATAGATAATCTTATTTTCAAAAACATAAAAATTTTCAATTCATAAATGTTTCAATTTTTTAAATTTTCAGAACGAATTTTAACATTTTTAATATAGTCAACTTTAATGAATCTGTAATTTTTGTGGATCTAAGTTTAATTAAAATGAATTTTGGTTTCATTGTCTTACGTACTTAATTTGCAGTACAACCGTTTGTTCTTTAAGTTTACATTCCAAAAGGTGGGGTGGTTGGGGCAGAGAAAACCTACCTTAGTTATCATGATCATGACCCATTCAGCAGTTGATATGTCAGATAATAAATATTTAAACAATTAGTCATAAGTCTACTAATAAACTTCTCTAGAAACACTTATTGAAAAAAATCTTGATATTTCAAACAGATCCGAGTTCAATTTCACTTGTATCAGTGGTTACTACAGTTTAATTTGATGGTTATGGGCACGGCGATACTATACAGGGGAATTTAATATGAAGGGTTTATCATGCTTTGTAAAGTAATTAATATATATGATATGACATTTTAATTTTTTAAAGTTTTGGGGTTGTTGCCCGATCATGCCGTACATAATTATGCTCTGCGCAAGAAAGTAGGTGAGAAGTGTGCGTGTGTAAAATCTGTCGTTAATATATAATTTTTTGAGATGACTGTGTCAAGAAATACAAGAATCATGCTTTACCCAATTAAAAAAGTAACGAATTATATAAATATATATGTATCTTTGAACTACTTGATCTTGACAATAAACATGTCCCATTATGATGGGAGTAGGCAGCAACTTGTTATCACATAGTTTAGAAATATCAAATAAATATAATCCATGTTATGGAAGAAATTGCCTAGTTCGCTGGCCTTCACTTCATACATGCATTTTTTTCTTTCAACTCTTGAATGAAAAAACATTCACATCAGTTAAATTGGATGATGTTTTTTACTCAAACAAATAGGTCTTGATGCGTTACTGATAGGTTACATTTTTGTAACCAAGCATGCACATGTAAAATTTTAAGTGATATAAACACTGTCATGTAACCCAATAACACTTTTTGATTGTGATTACAACCGAAACAAATACATTTTGATATAAACACTTCAAAGGCAAGAGCCAATTGGTCTCACAACGAAACAAATGAAAATAGTAATGGTAATAGCGACGGTTCATAATTTTGAACCAAGAGTCTTATTGCCACAATCAATAAACAGTATTTTAAGATAAGGTTTATTAAAATTGGCACATGACTTTATATTAAACAGTTGCTCAATCAGTACTTATGACATGCAGTGCTAGTAGTTGACTTTTCTGCAATTGCACCTGATCTCTCCCTCATAGCCAGTAAGAGGCTTCAAGTTACCCATCTTAATCATGGAAACACCAAAATCTCTTGCAAAAGCATAAGGGTCATAGGTGTATAGCTGAACCAATCTATCACTTTCACCACCGTCACCCTTGAATAGCTCTTGATCAGAATGGAGGAGACCCTTTTTGTGCAACAAAGCCTTGTAGTATGTGGTGTCAAATTGTGAAGGAGAGGAGGCATCAAATGGTGCTAGATTAGTGTCTTGTCCACCGCACGAATGGCGCAAAGTGGCTGCGAAGTTGGGGTCTATGTTGGTGTCATTGAAGATCCTGTCCCTGAAGGTAATGCACTTTGCTAGTCCAATGGTATGACCACCAGAGAGAACCACTAGATCCTTGAGGTCAAGGCCATGAGATTGGAAACTAGCAAGAAGCTGTGGGAAGTTGAAGAATGGGGGAGGGAGATTGGCATTTGCAGCATCCTCGCTTGCATATCTTGCATCTCTTCTGCCTAGTAACACTTGGTACCAATATTGTGGACCTCCCAACTGTTAATTGACACATACATTATGCATAATTTGTTACTTTTCCCTTTTTACTGAGTGAGAGGCACACAATTTACAAGAGTGCTATCAATAGTCTTTAACAAGCTCTTTTTAACACATTCAAGTTAAAATTTATGTATACAATAAAATAGCATATCAAAATAGTGTGTTGAGAGTTTCTTTTTTTAATCAAAGAGTATCAATATATTCAGGAACAAAACGTTATTATATGATTTGAGACTATAGTGTCCACATAATCTCAACTAATCTCTATGTGATATATAATCGAGTTTTTCAATTTAGGATTGAAAAATTCGATTACATACTATATAGAGCTTGGATATATAAAATATCATGGACACGTGGTAGTCTTAGATCATACAATAATAATTGTTGTACGAGGAGAATTTGGATGGCACTCACTATGGCTACAGAGTCTCGAGCTGCTACAGCTAAGATATCTGCACATGATACTACAGGACCATTGCAAGCTTTGTCAACTGCTGCTTTGATTTCATCAACCACCTCAAATCCTCTAATTGAATTAAGATTTGGAAGTGCAGTCTTCTCCCCCAAGAAGGAAGGTGTGTCATCTAGCAGCACTGATCCATCACAGCCCTGCACGTGGACATTTCAGATTCATGGTATTTAATAAAATACTACTATAAAAGAAGTGATATGTCATATGTAATGCTCCTGTTCTGAACTTTTGATATGGTTCTTACTTCTTAGTTTATCATAGTTGGAAATTTTTGTGATTAGGGTCTGACTTGTACCCTACGCATCATGTTACATCACACTTGTTTCATTTTGCTACTTGCAGGCATTGAAAATTAATTAATTGTTTGACACAAAGATAAAAATATGGAATTAACCTGAGACTACCTGAGCAAGCCAAGTCTGATATATATTTTATATTTATTCATGCAGAATTGTTCTCAATTGACAATTAATTTTAATTATGTAACTATACATTAAGAACAAAATAAAATAAATAATTTTGACGATAGTATTATGATTTTTAGTTGATATAAGTGTCAAAATTTATAAAATGACATATTTAACTTTATATACAAAATAATTTGATCAATCTATCAAAGAATAATATGATAGTATGCCGATAAGTATGTATATATTAATTAATTAAATGATTTATATATTAATTAGTAGATATGTATTGTAATAATACATATTGATTAGCATTTTAAATAATACATAATATATTAAAATAAAATATATAATGTGATGAATGAAATGTTAATTAATATGTAAATTATATAATTTATAAATTTGCCTATATACTATATGAGAACTTTAATTAAATTAAATGATTAGATTGATAAATTTACTTTAATAAAAATTTGTTAAAGGTATCATTTTACAAAATTTAATTAACACCTGCCTAGTATTATGTATTTGTTACGATACACTTAGTATAATTTGATCTTATACTATATAATATATATTTTTGTGTGTGTTAATTTGTATGTCTGGAGAGAGATAGAGAGGAGGGGGTTTGTTTCTTTGGGATATACGTTCAAGACAAGTGACCAAGATTAAATCATACATAGCAATGAATAATGACATTAAACACTCTTTTGATTTATTAGAATGAGCTAGCTGATAAATAAATAGTTTGAGTATATGTTAATGGAGGAAACTAACACAAATGATACGCAACTCTTTTATTTTCTGATTACATGATATTTGATAAAATGATATACGCAACTCTATTTGGGAAATGTTCCCGAAATATTTTTAGGAAAAGAAAAAAAAAACTGTTTCATGTATTAAAGTTAACTTATACATAAATTAAAAATCATATTTTAGAAATGGTATATGAGTCCTTAAAAAAATCTATATGAGAAGTTCATTTTTTTTCCCACAAATACTTTTGGATAAACTTATCCACACATGTACTTAACTAATGATGGCACTAGAACATATTTCATAAATATGTGTAACTTACATTAACAAAGCAGTCATGAAAATGCAAACGCAGCAAGGACGCTCCAATGCGTTTTTCACGAATAATTGCCTGCTTAACAATTGACTTTATGATTGGCAACGCCTGAGGGCAAAATTTGTCATAATAATTGGGAGTGAGCTGAGCAAAGGTAGGGATCATAAATGTTGCCACCAAAGTGACCATAACTAGCACAAGGAAAGATTGGAGCTGAGAACCCATTTGTGTTATGCTTTATGAGGTTTTTTGAGCTAATAAGATATATCTTGCTTTGTGAGTCAAGCAAGAGGTAGGTAGGGTTTATATAGGAGGGAATGAAGTACAGAAACAAGATGCTAGCTAGCTTATTTCAGTGTTTGACTTATCAACATATATAATATTGGTTAAATATAACTTTTAGTCTATTATATTTTATTATTATTTTATTTTAGTATATTAAGTTTTAAAAGTTTTATTTTGATATTTTATATTTTTAAAAATTTTCTTTTGATATATTAAGTTTTAAAATTTTTATTTTAACCCTTTATTTTTTTAAAATTTAATTTTGATCTTCTATGTTTTCGGAAATTTCATTTTAATTATTTATTCTGATTTCATTAGCAAATATTAGTATTCTATTAAATTTTAAAATAATTAATTTAAAATAGTGACAAAATCGCCACTATCTTTTAAATACATTCAACCACACCTATTTTTTCAACCTATGCCATATTATGCAAACTCTAAAATCACCACAACAAAATATTAGAACAACTGTCCACTCATCCACAACCTTCGTAGCATTACATTCATTATCAACAAACAGCTTAGATTTGCAACTTTCATCTACCAAACAACATCAACGCGCCACTCAATAGTCACATCGTTATCTAACACCAATATAAATCAAAAACATTGGGTCTCGACAGTGATGAGAAGTTTTAGATCTAATATCATGGTGATGATTCTGGGTCTTGGTTTGACTTTTGTCACTACTATTTTAAACTAATTATTTTAAAATATATAAATTAATTGAATACTAATATTTGTCGATTAATCGAAATAAAAGAAATGACTAAAATGAAAATTTTGAAAATATAATTAAAAGATCAAAATAAAACTTTTAAAACTTAATATACTAAAATAAAACTTTCAAAAACATAAGATATCAAAATGAAACTCTTAAAAATGTAAAGAATTTTAATAAATTTCTTAAAATTCAATGTATCAAAATAAAATAACATTAAAAAATAATTGACAAAAAATGATATTTAGTCTATAATATTTTAGGTCATAATATACCAAGTGCTTTTGTGCTCAGTACCGTTGACCACAATCCCATAGAATTGCAAAACCTTAGACCGAATTGTTTAAACTTATTTTAATGAAATAAATAACTTTGTATTTTTTAATGTGTTAATCTAAATTGGTTTTGTTTCAAAAATAATTTTTTGCTTATTTTAAAAAATAAATCCTATCTATTTCTTTAAAAAACACTTATATAAAAAACACTTCTTTTAATTTTTTTTAAAAATTTAAACAAACTCACTCATTTTCTCACCAACTCTTGGATATAGACATGATTGATTGTAGCTTATCTGTATTATAATATAATATAAATAGACATGTTGTTTTAATTATACTAATGCGGAAAAGAATATTAAAATATATAAGATGAAATTTGTGAGTTGATAACACCCTCGAATGTTTGAATAGGAAGAGTAGTATAACTTGAAATGAAAAAAAAAAATATTGAAAGTAATATCAAGAATGATTTATAATTGATTAATAATATAAATTATTTTATACTATCAGTATATAATTATTAATTTTTTTAGAAAATATTTTTTATTTTTATTTTTAAATTTTGTATAAGAAGTAATTTTTTTTATTTTACTGTTACATATATAAACTTTTAAAAATAGTAAATAAAGTGAATATAATTAATATGATATTTTTGTAATTAGAGATAAAAAAATCACAACTTCTCAAAAGACATTAACTATTTCATCTCTCATATTTTCAAATTGTGATAATACCTTAATGGAAAGTTTAAATGACAAACTAACCCTCTATTTACCACCCGTTTGATTTAGAGTTTAATAATGAAATTAGTATTAAACTGTTGAATATGTTTGAATTGTGTATCTAAGTTAATTTTAACCACATTTTATATTAGAGATTAATAGATATAAATTATTAGTGTAAAAGTTTTTATACTATATCAACTAATTAAAAATCATTTTTTATAACTTTTAATTATTAGAAAATTTAACTATCATGATTATTTGAATTGAATAACAATATAAATTTTTATATTATTAGTATATATGTATTATTTAGTCTTTATTTAAAAATTTGTTTTCATTAAAAAATGTGAAATTGATTTTTATAATTTTAAATTTTAGAAAAAGAATCTTAAGATTGTGAAAGACTAGAAAAAGAATCTTCATTTGACAATTTTACAAAAAAAATTGAAACAAAATAAATAATAAATAAATAATAAAGCCTAATAACTGTACTGTATTTTGCCAAAAAAATCAAGAAAGGTCAAAGGCAACAACTAAATCGATAGCACCCAATGCATTTTTTTTCTTGCATTTGATGATGTCAAGATCTTCAATTCGTTTGAAAAGACATTTAAATATTAAATAGATATTATTAAGTATTAATATTACTAACGAAATCCATTTAATAAAGGAAAAAATTAATAGAAAATTTTTTTTAAGCATTGTGAAAGACTAGACAAATAATCTTCATTTAACAATTGTAAAATAAACTAAATCCTCTTTGTGTCTATTGTTTTCCTTCTTTTCTACTATTTTGCAGTACGCCAGTTCCTACATTGTCTTGAGAAAGGTTGCATTGTAGTTAGTTCAAGTTTTTCTTCTTTCTAATTCTTACTTCTTATTTAGTCATCTATGTTTTATTTATCATTCTATCTCATTTTGCAGTAGCATACTAATGATGAAGACATTTTGGCAGTATATATTTTACTTTTATTGAATTCAACTTTTTAAAAGATTCAGTTTTTTTACCGTATTTTTCTCATTATTAATATTATGTAGCACGAAAAAACAAACAAGAAATAATAGAAGTCAGAGAAATTCATTAGCCTAGTTGATAATAATCAAACAATTATTAAATATGACATACATGGAAGAAAACAAAGTTGAATAATTATCTTAATTATGTTCTCTTGAATCATGATGTGGCAACAGAGTAATTTCTTTTATCTAAAATGAAAAATACAACAACACAACAAGTTGGACTAAAAGTCTAAAAGGGCAGCTACATCCTTAAAAAAATATGAAATTTGTCACGAAATTTCTATGAATCAACATCGTCTGGGATATCTCTAGAATAACAAAATCAGCTATACTCTCAGTCAATTAAGTAAATCATGAGATTCATTACCTCTCCTTTTCCTTTTTCACCTAAGGTTCTTGAGTAGGTTGAAACATTCTTTTTTAAAATTCAAAACATAATTCATTGTCAAAAACCATCAATGAATCAAGGTTTGTAATTTCTCAATGAATCACAAAATCAGTTATGCTTTCTATTAAATTATTTGACTCGTTTTTGTTACAACTTTCACCATAATCTTTCTTTCTTTCTCCCTTGACCAGAGACTTTTTAGAAGGCTGAAACATTGCTAACAAAATCTAAACATAATTCATTCTCATAAATCACCAACGAATCAAGATTTGGAATGTCTCCCAAAATCACAAAATCCTCTATGCTCTCAGATGAATTAGGTGACTCATTGTTTTTGTTGCAACTTTCACAATAATCTTTCTTTCTCCCCAGATTGAAGGTTTTTGAAGTGCTAAATCTTTAAAATGAAGGTTTCGTTTAACAACTTATGTAGTTTTGTCCTTGGCTTTTTCACTATCTTCAAATTCTGCAAAATCTTGGTGTCACGCCCGGTGCCTTCTTGATTTCATTGCTTAATCGTCGGTTTTTTTACTTTCCCTCTCTAACTTGATGAATGATTAAGTTTTATATGAATACAATAAAAATATGTGAAAATATATAAAGGGTGTTTGCATATTTGATTGGATCAATTTTGATAGAAAAATTATTAAAAATTGAATGTGGACCAATTTTTTTTAGTCTAACTTTTTTTTAAAGAAAATATTAAATAAACAATAAGTTATATAGCAAACATATTATAAAAATATAAAAATATCAAATATCTCACAATAAGTCATTATATAGATATTAGTAGTATAATTCTTCAAATATAGACTATTAAAAATAGATTTTTACAACTTTATAGTTCAATTTGTATACCTTTACTCAAATAATTACTAAAAAATAAATGAGTAAAAGTGTGATAATTTTACACATATATATGAAATCAATTAATTATCAATTATTATTATAATGATAATATTATAAAAATAAAAAAAAGTTTTACCACGTAAACAGATGTCACAAGGCCGAATCATATATTATTTCCTTCCAAAAAGCTAACAAAATTATTATTAAAAAAATTATAGTAATTGAAGTTATTATAATAAATGTATATTCTGATTTAATATATCAATTAAAATTATTGAAACTAATGCATATTTTGATTTTATATAATATTGTTATCATTTTATTACATTTTCTTTTAAAAAAATATAAATAATATATATATATATATATATATATTATATAACTATTATATTTCCTTCATTCAGTTCTTATTTTATTCTTGATAAATTAGTTAATTAGACTTATAATAAGGATCGAATGAGGTATAGAATAAGAAGATTTTGACACAATTTCCCCCCATAAAAATAAGGGCACTTTAGACTATTTTGTTAGTTATTTTATTATTCATTTATTTAATAAATCATAATAATTAATGAGCACTTAATAAAAAGTGAATTTTAAATACATATTTATTATCAATTAGGTGTTGAGAGAAAATATTAAATTTTAATGGTGTCATTAATAAATATTTGACTTCATACATTGTTTAATTGGTTATTATATATGTATTCATTAATAATATTTAATCTGTCTCGTTACAATTGTCATGTAAGAAAAAAATTATCATAAAATAATTTTCATTTTAGTTTTTCAATTTATTTTATCTATTTCTAACTGAAAAATCCCATGAATCGTGGCAGACCCAGGATTGGAATACGGGAGGCTGGAGCCATTTTAATAATAAATAATCTTTCGTACCTAAATAATTAAAACATTTTTTTATCATGCTTAAGGAAATCGAATTTAGTACTACTCAAACCAATAACTAGTTAGTTTATAAATAATTATAATTAAATTAATATAGAAGGAAAATTAATAAATTCATTATATTTGTTACAAGTAATAAATTCAATTGATTATAAATGTATCAATACGGCGTTACACGGTTGACAATTAATCTTATCCATTAAACATGTGATAATTGATTAATCATTGACTCTCAACCGAAGATATATACATTGGGTTTAAAAAAATATTTATAACATTTAAAATAGCAACAAAAAATTGTAAAAGAAAAAGACTTTTAAAAACCTTTAAAAGAAAATCATTTACTTCCACAAATTTTTGTCTAGGATACTCTTATAATTAATTAATTTTTAACAATTTAATCAGTGCATTTGTAGCCGCTCTCATGATCAGGCGATGCTATATATATATGATATGAGTATTGAGTTTATGCATTGATTTTAGATCGATATAAGCTTATCTCTCCTTAATTAAATATACCAAGATTACTGCTACAATTTCTTCTCTTAAGCTACTCTAAATCTTCCACATTTAAAATTGACAATTCGGAACTCTTTCATGCTGGTATTTCGTTTAATAACAGCTAAAATAAATACACAGGTATTAAGATTTTGTTTTTGTAAGAGATATAATTACTTTTGCTAGCTAGTGTTTGGCAAAAAGAAAATTTGACCGATACCTGCGGCTGCTGGTAGTTAGCATATATAGTTGCATCAATAATTTTTTACAGTTGAGTTTAAGTAATTGTATAAATGCCACTAGTTTAAATTATGCTACTTGCTAAGAGTAATAAGGGAATAATACATGGCATCTAAAGTTTCATCTTTGACATCAAAAGGAAAACTATATAAAAATGTCTAATCACACAATTAATTAATTGACCCCTCTAAAGAATATTAGTCTTCCTGCTAGCTGTGAGATATGATGCCTTATAAGAATGTAAAGTTCTAAGTTAGAAATTGCCCTAAGCCTCTTTTACTAAGAACTTAATTAATTAATGCGAGGTAGGCAACGGCATGAAAGCAGACCTAGCAACAATACATTAGATCATCACTTATTAAAGACCATTCATTACCCAACACGCTTTTGATTAACGGTACACAACACTAATATTTTATTGAGTTGAAAAGATATATGAAAGGGACACCTAAACTTTCAAGTAGTTGTTGGACTAGAACATCAAATTCACCCCCAAACGGTTCTATATCTGTAATGATAGTGCGATATATCATTACTACACACGTGACTTTTAATATTATTTTTTTAAGATTTAATAAAAATATTGTTAAAAAATTTAAAAAACATTGTCAAATATAAATAAATATTGTTAATATATGTTTGTGATATTTTATTAAATGTATGTTACTGAAATTTTTAGCAACTATACATAATATTTAATAAAATATCACAAAAATATATTAATAACATTTTTTATATTTGAGGATATTTTTTAAATGTAAAAAAGTTTTTAATAAAAAAAATTGTTGTTAAATATTACATTTTGTAGTAGTGTATTAGCAAAAATAATCACGTTTTCACTTTTTTTCCCCCAAACACTCGCAAATTACAAGGAATGGAGAGAGATAAGAAGAAGAGGAGAGCGGGGTCTTCTAACATTATAGATATAATTTATAAAATAATTAGTATAAAAGTTAATAATATTTTATACATTACAATATTATGATTGACTGATTCTGGAAAAAAAAAACATTTTATACTACCAATACACACTACTTAAATAAATATAATAATGGAAGATAAAGACAAAAATAAAATATAAAAAGGTGCTGTAAAAAAGATGAGTAAATAATATTACTCTATTAGCAATAGATTATAGATAATTATTGTAAGAAAGAACTGCATCTTAACGCAGTGACGGATTAAAAGAATTAGTGGAGAAAAAAAAATAATTCATAATATTTTCAGTGACAAACAAATATTATAAAATTTTATAAAATATACAATCTCATAATAAAAAATAAAAAACTTAAATTTTTACAAATTTTTTAAAATAAAGATTAAATTAATACTATTTTTTAATTTTTTACATTATTTTATTTTAAAAAATTATCCTATGAAAATAATATTTATTTTTTTATGGAATAAAAATATTAATTATTAAAAATATTCAAGTAATAAAATTTATTTAGTGAAAACAATTGCCCCTAATTGACAACCTTCATCCGTCCCTGCTAACCCTTATATGAAGTCATACCGACAATAAAGCAGAAATTGACAAATAGTATAATTAAAATATAAAAAAAAAATAATTTCATACCAAGAGTGTGAAAAAAACTTGAAAAGACCAAAATTTTAATAAAAAAAATTAAGAGATTTGTTTAATTATTAAAAGTGTGATTTTATTTTGATTCTTTAATTAATAAGATTGAATTTAATTTGTCAACTTACAAAATAAAAACAATAAGCTTTTTAAATATATGTTAAATAGTCATTTTCATCTATGAATGTGTAATGCGTAAATAAATTTGTCCCTGAAAGATGAAAATTTAAATTTTAGTTTCCAAAAATGAAAAAAGTGTGACAATTTCATTCATCTATTTATTTTCATATGAACATATGGGGCACAGAGGAATGAAAATGTCACAAAAATAATTATCAACATGAATGCTAAATAGATTAGACTAAAATGTCAGCAAATTTTTATTGGACTAAAATGTTAATAAATTTCTATTAGACTAATTTGTCAGACTCTAAATTTCATTTTGTTTACGGGTAACATATGGTTTCATATTCATTTTTCTCTCTTTTTTTTATCGTTCCAAGCATAGTATTACAATAAGCGCTTTAAAAAATAGGAAAACAAACATAAGTTATAACAAATATAATAATAGACATAATATTGATTAATAGCATTATTTGTCCGTTGCTCTGAAATTTTTAATGTGACTATATTTATCCAAAATATGATACTCAAACAAAAATGTACAGCTATTAAGTTATTCCTTACCAAAAAAAAACCTTGTAACAGTGTATCAATCATCTCATTTTTTATAAGGATTAATTTAATAGTTGTGCATTTTTGTTTGAGTTTCATATTTTGGGTAAGGTATTGTCACATTAAAATTTTCAGAGCAATACACAAATTATGTTTATTAATCAATATTATATTTATTGTTTTTTCTAACTTATATTTGCTTCTCTATTTTTTGTAATGTTATGCTTACCAAAAAAACATTGTAAAAGTGTACCAATTATCTCATTTTTTATAAGAATTAATTTAATGATTGTGCATTTTTATTTGAGTCTCATATTTTGGATAAGGTATTGTCATATTAAAAATTTCATAGCAACACACATATTATGCTTATTGATCAATATAATATTTATTATTATGTTTGTTCTAACTTATATTTGTATCCCTATTTTTTAAATATTTTTTGCAATGTTATGTTTACAACAATATAAAAAGAGGAAAAATAAAAATTATATTATATTTTACCCTTAAATGAAATGAAATTTGAGGTCTGAGTCATTTTAGTCTAATGAAAACTTACTAATATTTTGGTTAATATATTCAGCAATCATATTGACAATTATTTTTGTGACATGTTCGTCCATTTGTATCATTTATGTTATTTCATTAAGGGTAATAAATGAAAATTAATGGATAAATAAATTTGTCACATTATTTTCACTTTTAGAAACTAAAATTTGAATTTTCATCTTTCATATACGTTAGTGCTTTATATATTCATCGACGAAAATGACCATTTATTCTTAAATATATTAACTAATTGTGTAGGGATCAAAACACAAATATGTCCTAAGATATTTATTCTTTAATAATTAAAAAATTAAACTAAAATATTTCTAATTTATTACATAAAGAAAAATAAATAAATAAAGATAAAGAAGTTTTGTGTTTGAATTTAGTTATTACCTAAATTACATGCATTTCTCTGTAGTCACGGATAAAACGCACCTCTTTAATAATTGTTCATCCTAAAAATATTGGACCTCACTGAATTGGATGATGAGAGTTGACGAGGTTTTGCAATCATTAGATTACACTTACTAAGAGTTGAATTATTGGTTAATTAATTAGTTGAAACAAGCAGTAGCACTTGAAGCTTATAAGTTTACTACTCAAATTAAAACATTAGCAATGCAGATGCAGGAAGTACGTAATTGCCAAGAATAGGGTGCAATTGCATAACTACTTCTTTATTATTATGAAGGAAAATGCTAAATTGGAGAGTTGCTTCATTAGCAATGGTCCCGAATGAAAATCTAAAGTGGTTTTTTGTACCAGATTCTTCTTAATAATTGGATGTTAATTATTGTGCAAGGAAGGAGCATACTCCCAACTATATACTATAAGAATTAAATTTGCTTAACTATCTTGTTGCTAGCTAATATATATATATATATATATATATATATATATAATCTGCATTTGGCATAAATTCCAAATTGGTGTCTTGGTTGCGATGACGACAAGCATGTTAGTATGTTACTGATAAAATAAACAGGAACGTGAAATTGTTCTTTTGTAATTGTAGCTTTGATCACGTGATTATAAATTATATATGCAAACTTAACAAGTGTAGGCTTTCCATTGGATAGTTTATAATTTAGAGAATCAATTATTACTCCATTCTATTCAATTTTTTGTGCATACTAACTAAGCTGACAAGAAATTATCTGTGCATGGATTGAACATGACCATAAATTTTTAAGTACTGATTATTTGCATCCAAAAGGCACAAATTACTGAATTTTTCTTTTTAGAGTATTTCAAAAGATTATGTCCTATTTTATTTGATTTTATTCGCCTTCGAGTATTTATATACCAATATTTGTCAAGTACTTTTAAACAAATAAGTAAGAAGTAGTATTGGTTTGCATGCATAACATTGGGCTTAGAAGTTAGAAGATGTAATAACTATCACACCTCTCAGTTTTTAGATTACCATTTGAGTTCAATTCACGATACATATATTACTTGAAAAGAGTAATTCCTTTTGGATTGAAACAAACACATACAACATAAAAGTACAATTGAATCTTATCATAGAAACTCGACATCTCTTGCTGAAGAATACACAACAGTCACATTAAAACCAACATGACTAGTCAATAAGTTTCATTCACGTGAGTTTAATTTTTGTTGTTGATGTAAGAACCTTATTAATACATAATTTGTAAGTATTCGTTGAATCTTGAGGTCTATTTTGACATTGATGAATTTTCATGACTCAATTCACTTAAACTTTTTTACAGCAAAAATAAAAACTGACGTGACTAAGTTTATAATATAATACAGTTTCTTATTCTCTTGTATGTGCCACTATTGTAATCCAGACCTTGCAATTTACAATTCCAACTAGTTGACCCTTCTGCAATTGCATCTGATCTCTCCCTTCCTCCCAGTGAGAGGCTTCATGCTCCCCATCTTGATCATTGAAGCTTTAAAATCTCTAGCAAAAGCCAAAGGGCTTCTACTATATTTTTGCACCAATTTGTCACTTTCTGTGCCTTTTCCCTTGAACAGCTCTTGATCAGAATGGAGAAGACCCTTTTTGTGCAGCAAATCCGTGTAGTATGTGGTGTCAACTCTTGCGGGAGTAGCATCAAGTGGATGCAAGTTGTTGTCTCCTCCGCTTTTCGGACATGTCTTCCTCGCAGATGTTGCAAACGTGAGGTCTATTATGTTGTTGCTTACGTTGTAGATTCTGTTTCTGAAGGTGGTGCACCTTGCAAACCCTATGGTGTGGCCTCCAGAGAGGGCCACAAGGTCCCTCACGTTTAAGCCGTGAGATTTGAAGTTGGAAACAAGCTGTGAGAAGCTGAATGTTGGAGCAGGAAGATTGGAGTTTGCAGCAGCTTTGCTTGCAGTTCTTGCATCTCTTCTGCCCAACAATACTTGGTACCAGTAGTGTGGACCCCCATACTATTAACAGTGAAAGAAGCATGTTATGTTATTACATTTTCAAAAACTTTCAATATTACTACTAGCACAATAAAAAATAGTTGTTAGTCTAGATTTGTTTAAGTTGAAATGGATTTTGTTAAGTGGAAATTAAAGACTAAGTATAGAATTACACTATTGTTACATGTGATGATAGAACAAGTTATCCGACTCGATACATGTTAAAAGCTAAGTAGGCCGGACCAAAAAAGGTTCATATTTAATTTGGATTTCTAAAACGAGATGACTCACGTATGACTTTTTGGTCTTTTGCAGAGTTTTTGCATATTAGGTCCCATTGTGACTAACTCAAACTCAAAATTTAAAATCACAAACTCTACATTTTACCAAGTAGATCGATTTGGCTCAGTCCTTCTATCTTGATTCTTGACCCATTTTACCATCTGAGTATTGATAGGATACCATAATAATTATTGTTTAATCAAATATAGTGATATGTGGGTGTACTTAGGGTGTGTTTGTTTTTTTTCTTTTGCTTTGGCACACATTCCGAGATAAATCTAACAATTCAACACAAAATAAAAGCAAAAACAAAAGTATTGATCCGTTGATAAAATTACTTTTGATTTTACCAATGTTTTCTAAAAAATGTACTTAATTACTTTAAACATCTCATTAACACTTTTTTTTAATAAATATTTTCATATTACATCATATTATTCATATTACTTGCATTTATTTTTCTTCTCTTTCTATCTCTTTAGGTGTTAAAGTTTAGTGTTGACTAATATTTTCTGAGGGCTCTCGCAATGGCAGAACTAATAGTTTAGTTCCTGTCAAATAAAATATTATACCCATGACTCACGAGAGCAAGCTTATTAATTAATCTTTTCCGTTAGTAATGACATTTTCTAATATATATAGTGTAGATATGAGAATGAAAGGTTTGTTAGCTAGTAAGTACTTACTATGGCTATAGAATCACGGGCTGCAATGGCCAAGATATCTGCACATGAGACCACAGGGCGTTTGCAGGCTTTGTCCACCGCAGCTTTGATTTCATCAACCACAGAAAAACCTCTGACTGAATTAAGATTTGGCAATGCAGTCTTCTCACCAGTGAAGTTTCGGGTGTCATCTAGCAATATTGATCCATCACACCCCTGTAATTTCGAATGCGTTCATATTATATTTCAGTAATTAAATTATATAGTACTATTAATTACTATAGTAGAAGTGACATGGTGAATTAATTAATATTGTCTTGGTTTTCTTTATTTGGACAATTTTTTTATTATATGTGACCAATTTTACCCTGTTATAAACCTTTTACAGCTCACAAAAACAAGATAAAACATTGAACATCAAAGAAGATTGAAATTTGACTTGAAATTGTAATTACAATAAGCTACTGTTTTTATTTGAAAAATTAATGAAAGCAAGCAGCCATGATCAGTTAGGTGTGCAGCGTTTTCCAAACAATTTAAAATTAGTATATAGTTTCATTATTTCATATCATAATAACATGATTTCTGTCAGTTTGTCTAGCATATAAAATAATAGAGTTCAATTGTTCATTGCTTGCTGGCCCACTGTTACTGTACGTGGATGATAAGATAGGATAAAAAGTGGTTATAGGAGCAATAATTGCAAAACACAAAGTAAAATATAAAAATGGATTGGTACGTAGAACTTGTTATGAAGTTCCTATCAACGTATGCATGTAATCAACTTAAGAAAACTTTAAAAGAATTTTTTTCAGACTCTTTGTGTTGTATATATTTTAAAAGGGAAAAGAGAAACTATAAAGATCATAAAGTAGTGATATGATAAATAAAAAGAGAGAGAAATATAAAATAAGTGTTAAAATTAGTGCTAAAAAAGTACAATAGGAAGAAAAAAACATATATAAATTAGCTTTAATAAGAGGGTTTCGGGACACAAATTAAAATTATGAGAAAATAAGTTATGTATTAATAGTATAAAATAAATTATATTATTAATTATCTAATTTTACTACAATATAATATATGATAAGTTTATATATTTTTATAATAATTATCTTAATAATTATTTGTAATTGATTGATAATATAAATATTTTTATAAATATAGTCATTAAACTTTAAAGTTTAATTTACCTCTGAGCTTCTTCATTTACGTTTTTTTTTTCAGCCATGGTTTTACACGAATGGACCAAAAACTAATTAATAGCTAATTTGATTTTTCATTTTCATATTCCGAGAGCTTAATATTGGAAACAAAACTGCAATGATTCTTTTGCTGTGTCTAAATGGTGATACCACACAAAATTAAACATGACATATATGCGCACATAGGCAATTTTTGTTAACAGTAACATAGGCATTCATATAGAACAGCTTAATGGAAAATTTTAGATGCTCTTAGAGTGAGAAATTTCATATTATATACAAATCGAATGAATATTGCATCTATATCATTAAAAAATAGTTATAGTGAGGCACAATAATAATTTATAAAAGGAAAAAAATGTTTTTAATGCCTGTACGTTTAGTTAAATGTGATCAAGGGTTCTTGTATTTTTACATTAATAAATCTTGTCCTTAAATTTTAAAAAATATGTGAGTTATGTTCCTGCGTTAGCATTATAAACATAAAAGAGACTAAATTTACCTTTTCTTTTAATTTGAGGACTAAATTCATCCATATGTGAGTACAAAACTCTTAATTGCGTCTAACCCAAAATACAAAGACGAAAACCACATTTTCCCTTTATGAAACTAGCTAGCACATATTAACTGGTTAAAAAGCTAAGATATTTTTCTTGTTCCATATAATATATAGCACATTAATTGAGAGTGTTTAATAGTAGTAACTTACATTTACGAAACAATCATGGAAATGCAAGCGCAGAAGAGATGCTCCGATGCGTCGCTCACGGATAATTGCTCGTTGAACCACTGACTTTATGATTGGTAATGCCTGGGGGCAAACTTTATCATAGAAATGGGGAGAGAGGTTTGCATTAATAGGGTTCATCAAAGTGACCATAGCAAGCACGAACACAAGGAATGAATATTGGATATGAAAAGAAGCCATCTTGTTATATGCTTGGGTGTTACAACATTGCTAGCAAAAGAAAGGACTTATATAAAGTGAAGGTACAAGGTACCCACAAGCCATCCAGCCTCATTATTGTTCATTTTGGTTTAATAATTTTCAATAACAACATTATATTTTAGTTAACTATATGTGATACCTTTGACCAAAGTTGGCTGGAAAGGTGAATAGAAGTTAATTATTACTAGTGCATCAAATAGAGAAAGGAGGAAGTACATAGCCAATTCTCTTCAACATCGATCAAAACCAATTACTTCAAATACAGTAGACAGCCATCACCTTTAACATTTATCAAGTACATTTTTATATTGCAAAAGCGCAGCTGGCATCCATAACAAAACAGTTTTTTTCTTCTTTGTGTAAATCTACGTAAATTTTTTATTAATTTAATTAAATTTTATTTACAACATACAATAGTTTTTATAGTATATATATATATATATATATATATATATATAGTTTTTATTGTTAATTTTTGTAATAACTACTAAAAAGTTGTGATAAGATTATTTCTAATTGTCTGAAGATGTATCAAAATTAAGTTAAAAGATTATTAAAATACTTTGTGAACATTATTACGTAGACGTAGTAGCTATTAATACTGTTACAAATCAATGTAACAAATGCAATAATACAGTATAGGTATATAGTCATATTTAACAAATAAAACTATTTGGTGATTAATCGATTTAGAATCATAGATCTAAGACGTATATAACTCAAGCTAAAATCGAAAGAATAAATAATTCTTCAGCCTCAAACCAATTGCAAAGAAGCAAATGTAACTTAAAAAACCATATAAGAGAACATCATTTAAATATGGCTTGGTCTAAAACCAAGAAATTAATTACATATAGATTAGTCTTAAAAAAATATGTTGGATTCATTAAAAAAGATACAACTTCTATTTAATCTATCAAGGTCAATCTAGTAATAAAAGATTTAGCATAAAAATTTAAGTTGAGTTTTAGGGGGGGAAAAAACATAGGGTGAATTGAAATTAATCTTTGAATCAAAGTCATGCTTGGTGGCCCATTAATGACTATGTCATCACAGGATTTAATCGTCTTCGCTATTATAGACATGTTTTGCTGCGATTAGAAGCACCAAATTAGGTGACAAGTAAAAATATTAGATTAGCATTACTAAATAATCCCAACTCGTCAATTTAGCGTACATATATTATATTATTTTTCATTAACAAATTATGAACAGAACAGCTAATATTCCCAAAAGTTGTTGGACAAGCATTTGATTTCTTCATTCTGAAAAGACTGAAAGGTAATAAATTACAACAACAACGACAAGGAGTCTTATTCCAGAAAATGGAATTCGTTAAATTATTCAACCGACAACATCATTGAGTTCTTTAAAAACTAAATCTTTTTATCAAATAAATAAAATCAAGGCGACCATTTTTTATCGCTAAAAAAACAGTTTTTAAATAGTAATAATAATACTAAAAAAAAGGTTAGCATCCCCATCACTATATACTTTATAAGCACGTGGGACCCTTTATAAATTATAAGAGAAGGTGGCATAGAGAAAAGGGACGAAAAGCATTTTATTATTCTTTCCCACCACCAAGAGGCACAGACAAGAGAGCAGCTGCCAAAGCAAGACCCATAAAATAGTGAAGGCTAAGAAACAAAATCAGCTACCGTAATTAGATACAGGGTAGGCTGGGAAACAATAACTATTTTTTTATCAAAAGTAAAATGACAAATTTTAATAAAACAATACTTTTAATAACTTTTTTTTATACCAAAAGTAAATTTTATTGACCTAATCATTAAATTTAAAATTCTTGTAAAATAAATTAAGCTCACAAGAGTTTACACAATTAGAAAATTAATTGATATTTCATCATTTCATGTTTTAACCTCTTTTTTTTTTTTGCGAATACCGCATGTTTTAACGTATGACATATTAAATATTTAAAATATAAGTAAATAGTTATCATTGGATTACATATTCACAAATGCCTTAATTGTGTAAAATTTTATTTATATGTATAATCATCATAATAATATCGCATAAATCAACGGCTGGATTGATCAAATTAACTTTCAAATAAAAATGTGTAATTTCATTAAGTTTCACATTAAAATTAATTTATACACTTAGAATTTTTCAAAACAATTCTGATTTAACTTAATGGCCTGTAAACTTAAGGGGATAATTGAGAATTACTAATTACAGTAATTCTTAGAAACTTATCAATTCAAGACTCAATATCAGATTAATTAAGGTAGACCAAAATTAAGTGATTGGACACAATTAATTAATATGTTAAAATTAAGATTGAATTATTTGAGTATTATTTAAATTCAATCATTAACGAAAATAATTTTTTTTCAGACTTTATTTATCTTCCAATCCAACTCTAGATTAGTTAGAATTTTTATTTCTTGGTAAATTGAAGGATTAAAACCAAAAAATTAAGACCAACCTATTACCTAACCATCAACAGACTCTCTATTCCTAAGCTAAAAGCAACATATAAATTTCTTCCTCTTAAAAAGTCTTTTCCAACCAGCCAACCCTATTAGAAATTTCTTCCTCTCAATAAAAAGACAAGTCGGAAGCGATGATCTCAATATCCCTATGGACACCAACATACTCAAGCTCCAACATTTTGATTAAGCTCATCCTTAGTCTCATTTTTTTGTGTGTTTCATTTGTTTCTTCCTAAGAAAAACTTCATACTAAGTCTTAGCCTCTGCCCCCTAACACTAAGAACCTCATCAAGAGTCAAGACTATGCTTCCAATATATCACTCCCATCTTTTCCTTGAGAATACTGATTTCCTCATTAATTTAAAAAAACATATTCAGCCACATGTTTTCAAACCTAAACAGGGTGGGACCCTATTTCATCTTACTAGACTCCAAAACAATGAGAAAATTGTAAGGAAGTAGACAAGCGAAACTCTCTTGCACATGATCAGCAAAAGCATATGTTGTTGGGTCAAAACGAACCCTCAAAACGATTGCGGAAACGAAATAATAAAATGCAAGAAGAGCGAGATAGAGAAGAACACAGTCAATTTATTTAACGTGAGAAAACCTTCCTTAAATTGAAGAAGTAAAAACTCAAGGGACCTTGTCCAGTTCAAATATCCACTATAGAATAATGAGTTACAAAGAATCAAAATACATCAAGGTGATGGTTCACTCAAACCTCTTCAACAATGGTGAAAATCAAACTCCCTAGAGTGTTTCACTCAAACTCTCTAGAGATCTATCAAATTGCAAAGCACAAGGTTTGCTCAAATGTGCTATCAAGAATGTCACTTGAGGTTATCAATCTGTCGAAAAATCTCTCTCTCTGCAAAATCTGACCTGCCGCCACCCTCAACTAAGGTATTTATAGTGGTGGATTAGGTTTAGGGTTTTGGAACCCTCAATTGACCTGGAGTAGCATTGGAGGAGGAAGCCCAGCCCAACATCATAACATTATATACATGGTCTTCTTGCCAAATAATGTTGATACATGATCACCATATAGTTCTCAGTTAGTGGTCATTCTATTTTGGCTCATCAAGTTTAATAAGGTGACTCTAGCCATATTCCAGGGAGATTTGGGTCAACATACAACAAGTGTTAGTTAGAGTCCTGTTGGGTTGATTTAACCAAGACCATTTACCTGATTTTTTTATTTTTTTTAACTCAATTTACCAGAGATTTTCGAATGAGACTATGTAGGGAAGTTGTGATTGTTATAATAACGTTTATCACTCAGATATTTGCTGTATCATATCATAATCACAGATGAGATGTAAACCTTTTTTTTTAAGTGAGATACCAAAATCGAATTAAGGAAAATAAGTACATCAACTTCTAATGCAACTCATCATTCTACATAAATCACATAGATATTGCTCTAAGCATGAAATTGACCTTGGGTGGAGAGTTTCAACTCATTTTTGTTGAAAATCATACTTGGTCATCTCAATCTTTCTCCTACATAACAATCACTGTCTAATACACATTGCCATAAAAACAACAAGTTTAGGATTCTATGTAGAAAAATAGAGTTGAGTCACTCTCAAATGCATCTCTCAGTAGAATTGAGTAAACTCGGTTAAGCTATTTCACACTTAAAGAATTTTGAGCCACAACTGAGTTAATTAGCTTGTTCTTTTAATACATGTCTGATCCCAAATTGCCCAAAACAACCATGCTTTGGTTGTCCCCTTCAAAGCACTGTTCTGCAACTGAAAACACAAAATGCAGATGAAACACCTACACTGTTTCTGCTCATAGCTGCAACAAATTCTTGACCCAGCAAGCTCATGACTCAAGAAAGCAGCACATTTGTATCCAGCAATTCAACATACGACCAATTTTTCTGCAAACCCAGCAATGCATTGCATAGTAACATTTGACCCAGGCACTCAACCACAAATTCAAATCATTTTCTGCAAATCTGTTATGTTACAAGTGTTATCTGCAAAGTGTTTTTATCACTTATGATGTATGTGTTCAGTTATCTGTTCTATTCTGCAAATCATTTTGTCTCTGGTTAAATTATTTGCATGGTGATTCTGTTTCATTGATTGTCTTCATATTTGTATGTTCTAAAATGTTGGATTTTTGTTTACAAGTTTAGTTTATTAAATGCATTGTATATGATATAGTTGTAGTTATATAACCAGGTTATGTAATACATTATGTACAGAATTCAGTAAGGGGGGACTGGGGGAGTGCACATAATAACTCAAATCCTTTGCAAGTATGACTTAGAAATTTCATGGATAAAATTAAATAAAAAAAAAAGGCAAAATGCCACAAAAAAGCTAGGTTGCCCATTCCATAAAAATGGCATAGGAAGATACTTGTTGCTAAAAATTCTGCATTTGTGCTGTATCCTCCAAATACACCAGACTCTTAAGATAAGAGCATAAAGACAAATCATCCTACTTTGTTTTGTTTTTTTCTTTTAATCCTTTCTACTTTTGGCAATTTTATAGTGTTTAGAGGGGGGAATAAATTTAAATTGAATGAAAAGTAGAAAACATAACTTATTCAGAATAAGGGTAATAATCAATTCTTGCTTCTTCAAGCTGGTTACTTCACTGAAAACAAAGTCAAATGACTAATACATGATATTCGATGTTATGCAATAGAAAAATGAATGAAAAGGGATTCGAAATTTAGAATTACATTGTGACATGCATGAAAACTTGCTTTAATATCACTCTTGGTGAATATTCTGTATAGCTCCGGTGATACTTTTACAATCAAATTCCATGATCTTCATCCAGTTCTCAAAGTCTCCAATTTCCTGAGTTCAGATGAATGTTTACAACGAGTTAATAAACAAATTTTATAACAGTAAATAATTAAATAATAAATTAAGCACAGATCACCTCTAGATGGCATGCCTTTTACGATTACCATTGCACTCCAAAGAAAATATACAATATATAGTATACATTATTATAATATAAGCCAAATTTAATAAGAAAGTAGACATTAGTCTTCTCCTCCACTTCCATCTTGATCATATGACTGAGAACAAGGAGACTCTTAAAATAAAGGATTCTAAGTACTAAACCGTTTATTCCATGGTTACTCTGTAACCAGATTAATGCCTTATTTCCAGAATTAAACTTTAATTACAGGGATATCCCCATCCAAAGAACCAAATCTCTAAAGCTTTTCATAAGCCAAAAAGTGCCAAAAGAGAAACTAAAAGACAGTGCCATCAATCGAAAGCACAATGAACAACAGGTAACAAACGTCACAGTCTAGGTTTACTAAAATTTAATTATCACCCCAATTACAAACCCAATAACTAGGTCTCTAATTACAATCCAAAACCACAACTGCAGCCAAAATGCCAAGCTTTTTGTAGTCTTTTGATAACACTTGTGGCCATTAGCCAGAGATGTATGCAATTTTTCACAATATCAAGGATCATGACAAAATTACAACCACACTAGTAATTTAAAACCTTGCCCAATAAATTCAAATGCAGCCATGCCAATCACACTCACACCCTTTAACTCGTGCCCTATCTGAAATCAGGCAACAACAACAACCACAACAACCATATACAAATAAAATTCTGTCTTGAAAACTGACTTCAGCCATAGTGTATGCACTCAAGCAGGGTACACGGCATGCGTCACCAAACACACCACCCTAGGTTAAGGGTTCATCAGCGAATCGAGTAATGCCCATTTGCTATCCTAGTTTTAAACAGAACAGAACCATCCTTAACATACAATGGCAACACTCCAACAATCATAACCAAGGTTGTTGCTTTCTTACATGTCCCTTCTAATCCATACAAATTACCCAGACTCATGCCCAATGCACAACACAATAATAACAAATACATTGCAATAAAAAAACAACGAAGTAAACTAAATAATAAAGTATGCATCTCAGAATGATAACAAGTGAATAGCAGTGCCTTGAGAGCAGTGTTGAGGGCATGAGTGGCAGCGAGCCATTGATCGGTTTGCTTCATGAACCTCGTGATGGTGGCAGCCAGAGTTCGAATTTCAAGCTCAATTCGCTTCTGGTTGATGAAGGAATCTTGGACATTCACATTCACTGCTTCAACCAACAAATCAGAAACACGCTCGGCTTTTGCGTCCTTCTTGGCTTTGTCTGCATACCCAGATGAAGAAAGTTGGTGTTAGCAAAACAAAATTGGATTTTGAAGGAAGGTGGAGAAGGGGGGAAGATACCTGTGTGGTGGGCAAGGACAAGAGATTTGTGGTGGTGAAGGTCAATCAAATGTTGCAAGGAAGCTTCTAGACCTTTTGGCTCTGCGTCCATTGCCATGTACCCTTTTTCATTCATTCAGTTCTAACTTCACTTTGTAAAGTTAAGAAGCCCCAACTACTTGTTCGTTGAAACAACTTACCCTGCAAATTTGACGATGAAATATTAAGTGAATTAACATTTTCTTTTGGCTTAAATATCACTTTGATCCCTGAAATTTGGGTTAAGTTTACCTTTGGTCTCTCAAATTTATAAGTGATTTATTTTTTAGTTTCCGTAATTTGGAAATAACTCACATTTGGTCCTCCTTATCATATGTAACTATGAAACTAACTATTCACATAGTCATTTAGTGGTGTTTACATTATTTTTGGGTATAGAATAAAACATTTTTCATCGTTGAGAGTGTATGGCTTTTTGAAAACTAGAGATAATCTCAATCCGGAACACGTGCGTGTTTCTCATGAGTAAGTTTGTCATGTAAGAACTGTGTGCCAACAAGTTGTAAGAAGGTGAGAAAAGAGGAATACCCTCTGATGGGCAAAAGGGTACCCTTGGTCTCTTCATTTCCTATGGCTATTTGTGATGCAGTGCCACCAATTTACCACGTAGAGAACACTTACTAACATGCTGGTTTAGCTCATATGATAAACTGGAAACTCTAAAACCTGATTTGACCAATCACAGCTTAATTTTCTTTTATTTTTTTAATCAACAAATATTAGTTATTATAATATTAGTTTTATTAGCAGAATAATTGAACCCATGACTTTTTCTTTTTTTCCTTCTTTCTTAATCATTCAACACACCTTATATCTCTTAAACCACAAGCTTAAATAATATGGTTGATTAAACTAAAACGAAACTTCCAATTTCTTCAGTTTGAAAACAATGTAATCCAGACAGAAACAATAGTTTGGCAATTGAATTCAGTTGTGGGTTAGCATCTACCAGAGGATTGTGCAGAAAAGATGTTAAAGCTATAAATTTAGCTGAAATTGAAGCACTTGGGTGGCACCCTATTGGAATTATATCAGTGATACTGCCAACAAAGAATATATCGCAGACATAGAATCAAGAATTATAATAAATACTATTAAATCATTTCTTACATAGTTACTACTTGTGGAAAACGGAATTACTGAGTTTCGGCATTAGATTAACATAACAGAGTTAAATGAATGGTTCCAGTCAAAACCTGAGATTCTTCAACCTAATCGAAACGTTGGTTCGGCTAGAAACAAGGGATCAGGTTGGTTGGGTAAACCTTAATTTGATTGTTAATGGAAGGTTTGGTTTGGGGAAGAATGGTGTTAAAAGGGAGTGTATTTGGTAAGTGGCACACGTAAATAGCAAAAGTCTTATTTTTTCATTTACGCCACAATAACTGCTTCCAATCTTTATTTTTAAAGTAGGGGGTGCAAACAGTAGTATAGGGGTGACAATAACACATACTAATCAGCTTTGTCATCGTCTCTCTCTATTTTCAGGTTCCCATTAGGACCAATAGGCTCTGTCTCTCAAGGGCTAACAAAAAATTATAATTTTTTAGTAATGAAAAATAAATAAATAAATAAAAGTTATAATGTTAAAGAAATACTATCATCTACTATCTACTGGCTATATAATAAAACAATGTACACTGAAAATTACTTCTCCTTTATTTACTAACAACTGTCTAAGATGGGTGAGTTGAGTCTTCTTACAAAAACTTATTAATTGCATCCCTAAGTACACCCCAATATTTCTTTTTAAATCATTTTTTTCATTTCATTCACACGTTATATTTTTTAATGCGTAAGCAGCGACATTACCTATGGGTATGTAAGGGTATCGTACTAGTATATATAATAAAAAAAAGTCATAATTAACTGAAGTTAAATATCAACATATATCATGTTGACTTAAAAGACGATCAGAAATCCTATTAAAGCAAAATCGTGTTTTATAATGCAACCAATAAAAGTAAGAATTGTTTTCAGTGTTTTTTTTAATATGTCAATAATGGGTTGTCTTTCTTTCGGTTTTGTTGATGTTTTTTCATGAGTTTTAGTCTAGTTTCCTCATGTTATCTTGCTCCTTTATCTTTTTAATAAATATTGTTGTGCTGCACAGATTTTTTTTATGGGCAAAAAATTTATATTAATGAGGTACCAAGGGTACCACAACCCGTTTACATACAGGTATACCTCCCTATCATCAACCAAGGTTACTAACTGTCACTAACTATTTACCAGATCCAACTCCTAAATACCCAGTAAAAATATCTTAATAGATTATCCTTCCATATGATAGAAATCCATGTGTATTCCCTCACAAATCCAACTGCAAACACGCACCAACACCAAATTCAGTACGCACCTAATACACATGTTGTGCTGTAGATGATTGATAGGATTTTGAGGTACCAACGCTGTTGGAATCATGGGATGTCGAGATCCTATTGTGATAATAGTGCATGCCAAAGCTTATATATATTAAAGAACATTTGTAATTAATTATTAGTAGAACCAACTTTTATTCAAATTCAATAAATAACTATCCTCGTATAAGGGGTTTATGGGTTTAAAGAATTGCATCCATCGCCACACTTCTATCCAAGTATTAATCCCATAAGACAACCTTAGCTTAATAGGATTGATACCTGCTAAATTATCAAGTATTCCACCTTCCAAGTTCAAACATGAACGTGTAAGGTCTTCATTTTGAAATCATAGTTATCCTAATTCCTAACCTAGGTCTAAAACTGTAGCTCGGCTTTGATTTTTCAGCAGCCTTGGCTCAAACATCTATGTAATTTTAATAAAAGATAGTAGTATAAGAGTTGGTACTTGGTAGAGTGGAAGTCGTCAACCTTATGTACCTGCTTTATTGGAATTGTTCAGAAAATTTGTTCAAATCAATTTTTAATTAATATTATATAGTGAAGAATATCATGTACACCAATTATGGAGATATAGACATTCTATTTGTTTTTTCTTCCTTTTTCCAACTAATTAAGAAAAATGAAAATGACTTATTTCTTTTGCACCTAAAAGAAACGAAAATGATGTATTAGAAATAGCACATATCACTAGCACAACTCATTAACTAGTTCGTCATATTGCTATTTGAATTAAGTGCATAAACAAGTAATATATGTTAAGTTTTCAAAATCCGAAAGGGACTAGTATAACGAAGTGATAGCAATCAAATTGCTTCTTTTCCACACCCTTCTCACTTTTGGTGAGCTTGAATAAGTATATGTATCCCTCTGGCATGCGACGATTGATTATGACGAATTTTAAAAGCTTAGACTTTAAGAGCAAGGTAAGAATGATACTTTATAAATAATAATAATTATTACAAATTTTAGTCATATAAGTTATTCTACTTGCTTGCATATTAAACAAAATTGTTGAAATTTTACTCAAGAACTCGCGACAATTATCAACTGCAAAAGAAATTATACAAATTTCAATGTTAATATGCCTTCGTGGTAGATGCATGTAATTAATCTTCCTAATGTCGATGCAAAATTGCATTTTCTATGGTTTCTCTCACATTAAAACTACTAAAGTGTAATTTGTTAAAACGTGAATCTGTCAAACATATTCATCGCAGACAAACAATTAATAAAACGAATGATTGCTTTATGGAATTATAATTAAGTTAATTCCACGTTCGAGGTAGGCCACCTTTGCTTTATTGATTGAAGTTCAAGTTTGAGGGGCATTTATCAAGAAAAGCAAATGTTGGTATGTAATTGGAGCAGCCTCTATTAGTAAAGAAGTTACTTATTGTCTTGAATGAGATGTTTCTGACCCTTTTAAAATCTTTGACATACGTCCCTTATACACAGGCATAACTAGTATTCTTATGATGTTATCAAATCTTTTTTCCTGTATATTTGATGGATCTTGATAACTAGTATATTTAAGATATTGATTAAAAAAGTAATATATATATATATATATATATATATAAATTATAAAATTATATAAAAATGTAATAATAATAATAATAATATAATTTTTTTTATTTCAATAAAAATATTTATTTTAACTATCTTAATTAATACCTTATGTACACGGAATTAGCTTTTTCCATATTTTATTTACTCGCCTCTTATTTGGTTCCTTTTCTCCACCCACGTACGTTAACGGCACAATTTTTTTGTGTGTGCATGTTCCTTGTGATTTTCGCTCTATGCAATGCAAGTATGCAACAATAGTCTTTGCAAATTGCAAGCCTAGCACGCCATCATTGGTTGGTGACATTAACATACTATTCTACTTCAACTTTACTAACTAGTCCTTTTAAAATCCCATGTGAGTTTTAGCATTATTATATTCTTAAACAAGTACTAAGTCATAACTTTGGCAGCCATAGCTTTCTTTATTTTCCTTAATTCCATGTTTTGTTCTGTTTAGCACAGTGGCATCCACAGGAAATTCAAAGAGACGCTGTACTATCAAATTAAGTTTGTGTTAAGCACGATAATCAATGATAGAGTAATAATTAATATAATGTTAGCTAGTTGCTCAGCTCTTAATCTTATGTTAGTTATGTATAAGAACCAATTTAAGAAATTATATGTAAGTGCAATTACATGTGTGAAGACCTGCATGTACTATTAATTATATGTAAATTAAATTAAATTAAATTGTCTATAACTAAATATTAGAAGGATAGAATGACCGTTATCTCAAAGTCAAGACATGCTATCATATTCGTATTGCATTTATTTGACTGAAATTGCATGCCAAAATTATTCTTAAACACGAACAATAAATATGATTAGGATAGTTAACAAATGTTATTAAAGTAGGAAAAATACCAATATAAACAAGGCAACAACTTCACGGTACTGGTTTTTGAGAGCATAAAAACTGTAGAATACATATAACTTTTAAAAAAAAAATTTACTTACCAATATTTGGAGTGGACTGATATAGGGTTGATGTAAGTAAGATAAACTCCACAATCTCCCACGTAGAATTACAAATATTCTTTACTAGGAGAACATGAGAGAAGATCTACAAAATAAATAATTATGAGATTCAAGTAAATGTGTGAATGAGTTAAAAATAAATCTAAAAGGAGAGATAAAATCTGATATTTATAGTATTGGATGAAAATTTCGACTCCTTAATTATAGAGTTGTTATACTGACTAACCACTCTTGTAAATAATTCATTATTATTAGATAAATGTAACTTGATAAGGGAATGATAATATTATCATTAAAATTTTCAAATATATAGATATATACTAAATAACAACTTATGGGTCTAATAACTTGACTGTTAAGAGCGTGACATCTGTACTCCTATGCATATTTTAATCTCTGCTATATCAATTTTATGAACCCAAAATAATACAAATTTTATTCACTACTATTTTAATATAAAACAGGTTGAAAAAAAACTTTAAAAGTATTATAATCGTTCAGATATCGACTCAAATTAATATTGTCTATAGATTTTGGGAGAACTCTTCTTTCTCGAAATTCTCTCACAGATAGAAAAGAGAAAAATTTAAGAGAATTGAGAAACGGTAATGAAAAATCTGCACACCTTTATTAGTTACTATACATTTATCATCGGATCCGGATCCGGATCCTGATTTCCTGCATTATGCCTCTCCAGTACTTTTGTAAGCCCTTGGATCAATCACGCGGTTAGGAAAAATTTGTCTCTTTTATACTCATCCCAAAAACAATTGGTTTTGAAATCATCAAATTAATACTAGGGGAGTCTTTTTTTCTTTTTTCTTTTTACTTATAATGCGTAACTTTGTAATAAATTGTGTCTTTTTTGTTATTTATAATTGTATTAGAAGATTAAAAAATGCTATCAAATACCCTTAAGCATTTGCTAAGAAATCAAAAGTAAAACTTTTTTTATTAGAAAGTGTAATGTGGATTACACCATGACTTCTAATACAATTTGAACTTAAAAACTTTCTATTTATTGATTTTTTTGACACATTAATTTATTAATTCATTAATTAGTGATTTTAGGTCATTAATTAGCAAAATCCAAAAAGAATAATGTGAGAAATTAAACATGAATTTACAATTTTTATCTCGCAATTTGACTAAGTTTAATTTATTGGATGTAACAAAATTTGAATAAAAATTTTAAATTCATGTTTAATTTCCCACATTATTGTCTTTCTTTTCTTATCTAATTTTTCTTCACGACTTAACGTTTTATTCCAATTGTGCACTCTTAAAAAGACTGAACAAATAGCATTTTTTTTACAAGGAAATGGAGATTAGACACGTGTTACTGTGTATTGTTCTGGGAAAGAAACAAGAGAACATGATTAGTAACATCAGACGACAGTAGTAGAATGAAGAAAAGTCTTAAAATAAAGAGAAGAATAAAATTGAATAGATGCCGACAAAAGGAAAAAAAGTTTGGTTGGATGGAAGAAAAATAGGAGATGAAGAAAAATTTTTAAAATTTAAATTGAAAAGAAAATAGAAAAAAGGAAAATTTTAAATTTTTATATTTAAAAAATAATTTTTTCTTTTATTTTCTCTTTTAAATAAACAAAAAATATTTTGTTAATTATATTTGCTCTCCTACCATACCAAACGAACCCTAAAGTAAAGAAATAGAGACACCAACAAACACTCAAACAGGCATGATTGGGAACACAAATTTGCTGTATGTCACGTTAAAAAAATATAAAAAAAAAAAAAAAAGAAGAAGAAGAAGAAGAAGAAAATTTGGTGTCTGCTAAGGGTACGTATTACAAAACACAGAGCAAGAGTTTCTTTATTTTATTTTTGTCTTCCGACAGACTAGCACGTGCTGCCACATGCACTGCGGCAATTAACCTTCTAACTCTATTTGATTTTAAAGATAATTTTATTTTAAGAATTATGTTAACATCTTCTCAAAATAAATGTTGGTGCAACTTCATCTTCATGTTTTTTTATCTAAGCTTTTTGGATCATAGACTAGTCAAGTTTCTGATTGCGACACTGTCGAAATAATAAATAGTACGTTCACTACAAGAAAGTTTATATATATTGGCAGATTATTTTCGACAAAATCAAACTACTAAAGATCAAATTAATATGTAGTGAGTGAAGTTCGTATTCAGTAATTTTCGTGTTGTATATATTGTGCAAAGCAGTGATAGCCGATAATCATAGATTGGTCGTCATAATATATTTTATTAAAAATAAAAAAAGATTTCACAGATGGCTTTGATCATTAGTAACGAGACGTTTTGTATGTGACAACTTCAAACTATAACATTCGTATTAATTTTTCGCACAATGATTAGGGTATTTTTCTTGTAGGAAACATGTATGAGAATCCTTCATAAGAATCGATACCTGCAAAAGAAAGTAGTATGGTGTAAATATTTATATTGTGATTAATATGAAAAAACAAAAATATTCATATTGTGATTGACGTAATAATTTTATAAGAGCGTATACTTTACGCTATTGTTTTATCTCATTTCTAGCTATGAATGTGTAAATTCGATTGAAAAGTATAATACGTCTTTCACATGTTTTGAAAATATTGAAATATATAGAATGTCTGTCTTCCTGTGTAATATGTAGTTTCTGGTTTTTTCAAAATACCTTCTGAGTGACCATTTTTTTTATTAGAAAAAAAATATTTAGTAAAACATTAATTTTTTACCAACTTTTAAAAAAATTAAAAAAATCAGCAAATTCTCAAAATATGGGCCAGTACATGCACCTAAAAATACCTTCCTAAAATTAATGCTGGTTCTCAAATTCTTATAGTAATAAACTGTAGCTGAATGCAAGTGATCAATAATGGTAACATACATTGTACTGTGCTAAATATTAATAGATGTAACTAGGTGGTGATTTTCGTGGGATTAATTAGAACCCCACAATACCTTGTCTTGATGCTGGTGTAGTGGTATTAGCTAGTACTGAAGCTAGCAAACAAGCATCGAAGTTTCCATCATCTTTTCAATGAACTGGTGCAGTCGTGTCCTTAAAATTTTGATTGAAGCTCCACCACACCGGTTTCTATAGTGTTTAGATAAAATCAGTATTAAATAATGATGATGATTGATAATGATCCAGCCCAAATAATACTTGTATTAAAAGTATATACTTTTATTATTATTATAAAGCAGGCAATTTTGATTGGGAAAGTTGATGACTTGTTCTCTCTCTGGGCTCTGTTGCCTGAAAAACCTGCATGCATCTTCATTGTCAACTTTTGCCAACATGTGGTGTATTATAGATCTTAGCTGGTTATTAAGATTCGATTTTTTTTTTCATCACTTTCCATTAAATAATTTATTCGATAATATAATATTAGCATCTAGCGCAATACTTATACGTACAAGTAGCATTTCTCTTTATTATTATATAATTATATGATATAATAATAAACAGATAGCATGAGCTTTTGCAACTTTTGAATAGTCAAGCTCGGCACATATTCTTTAACAACAGCCAAACAAATAAGAACCCTATATTTTCACTGATAATAAGGACAAATGCATAGCTAAGGATTCGACCAAGTTCATTTCACCAGAACCTTGTGTTTTCCTATATTAAAAAAAAAAGTTACCACCTTATACAATTTCATACTTTTCATTTTCAACCGGTCAATTCAATCTACATTTTCCAGACTTAGATAAACGTTATATGTGTCATGCACTAATTTGTCAAGTTCTTGATGATTAGGTGAGCGTTAATATGAGTTGCCATCTCACACACCCTCTCCTATATATATTGTAGTATTTTCCTTACATAGTCTATAAGATTAGCCATCTTCTCATAAGCTCTACTTAGCAAATCAAAATGGCACTTTCGTCTTCATCTTCAACATCCATATTTGTTTTAGCTTTGTTCACTACTCTTTTGCTTATAGGAAGTTCTTCAGCTCAACTCTCTGAGAACTTCTATGCTAGTAAATGTCCCAAGGTTTTCTATGCCGTAAAATCCGTTCTTCAATCTGCTTTGGCTAAAGAACCTCGCCAGGGAGCATCTATCGTTCGCCTCTTCTTTCACGACTGCTTTGTCAATGTAAATACTCTTCATCTATGTTTTGAGTTTTTATTTTTCTTTAGTTATATATATACTATAATACTATATGTTAATCTATGGTCTATCAAGGTTAATACTTTTATTTTATCGGCTATCAAGGGTAATAATACTAAACTACTTTTAGCATCAATCAAACAAAACC
This sequence comes from Glycine latifolia, assembly GCA_013407115.1. Taxonomy (NCBI): domain Eukaryota; kingdom Viridiplantae; phylum Streptophyta; class Magnoliopsida; order Fabales; family Fabaceae; genus Glycine; species Glycine latifolia. Next base: position 34,886,588 of record CM023954.1, read on the forward strand.
TATAAATTCATATCGTTGTCAACAAAATTTTCAAAGATTTCAAATGGTTCATGTATTCCTTCATTAAGAACGTAATGGGTTGTGCGTGGATAATCGTAATTGCTAAAATACAAGTATTTAATAATGCAATACTATGTTCTTTTTAGTCGCTATTGGTCATTCATACGTATTTTTTTCTTTCCAAGTTTAATCGCTTTCAACAAGTCTTATTCGATGATGTGACATCACCAATAATGACACGTTTGAAGTGTAAAAAAAATGAAGTGAAAATGTTCTTATCCAAATGTTTTCATGGCTAATTACGTAAACCACTTTTTTTCAAAACACTGGGTTTTGGTTTTTCCGGCCATAGGTCCGAATCTCTGATAGAATAACGTAGTATATTTAAATATTTTTAGTCGAAGTTGAGCCATCATGCAATATAATAGAGAGTTTTTAAGGTAGCGTGAATAGTTTGAGAAACTTTGATATTGTTAATTTTTTAATGAATCAAATTATATGTTATTTTTCATTAATGATTTTTTATTTTTTAAATTAATTCTTGATTATTATTTTTAAAATTATAAATTTTTAAATTAAAAATATGATTAAAGATAACTTTAATTGGTTAAAAAGCTAACCGTATACAAATTCCTAAAATTATTGGAGGCACCATGAAAACTCTCAATATAATATTCTATTTATTTACAACTAGAATAAATTGTTTTACATTAGTACAATCTTTCATAAATAATTCATACATCTATTTTTCTTTTTCATCAATTTCCTTTGCACGGTAAATTAATTTATACAATGAACATTACATGATGCAAATTAAGGTGACTTTGGGTTGAGTGTTTATTTTTTATTTTATTTTTTATTTTTATTTTCTGAAAATAACTTCTTTTTTTTAGAATTTCAAAATTTATAAAATATGTATTAAGAAAAAAATATTTTAAAGTGTCACCGTATTTTCACTTTTTTAGAAAAAAATAAAAATATTGATTAGTTGTTTTCAATTTTGAGTTTTTTTTTAAAAAATATTTTCAAAAAAAATATTTTTTGAATTTTAAGCAAACATATTTTAACTCCTATTTTTTATTTTCTTTAAAAATAAAAACACTCAAATTAAACGTGACCTAACATTTCATGTACGTTGTAGAATAGCATATTTCCATCAAGAAGAAAAAGATAATCGATAACAAAATAGTATCCACGAAGAAGTAAGAATGTCAAAATAGATTCAATCAATGTCAAATTATTTTATTTAATACTTCAAAATGAGTTATGTAATTCAATCATTTAACTTGCATAATTCGTTAAAAATTATTCGTCAACTCAATGAGTCATGAGACGGGTTGAGTTTAGTTGACTTATCAGATTAAACTTTTTTAGTTAATTATTTTGATGAGTTTAGTTACATATTGTTTTATTAAATATATGAATTTTATGTTATTTTATTTCTTTTTTTACATTCATTTAAAACACGATTTTAGTTTTTAAATATCATTTGTGCTAAGATAATATAGTAAGATAAAACTTTTTATAATTATGACATTATGTTTCCTCATATAACATATATATTTCCATAAAATAATTTTGGCAGCCAAGTTCGACCCGCAACCTTTATTGATTGTGTAGGGTTGAAATTCTTAATCCAATCTCTAGTCCAACCCATCCCAGCTGGGATGAGTTATGTTAAGCCTATTTTAATTAACATCCTACCTACGTACATGCCAAAACTTAATATATTCAACTATGGTGTTCTTTAAACATATGCACTTCTTTTGGCTTAGAAATGATTCCTTCTAAAGTAAACTTTCACCTACCAATCCAAATTGGGTAAAGTTAGTCACTGTTCTATAAATTGCTTACAACTAATTATTGCTAATTGTGTGTTGCTGCTTAATTGGAAACAGGGTTGTGATGGATCAGTGTTACTTGATGGCCCATCCTCGGAGAAGACTGCACCTCCCAACAAGGACTCTTTGAGAGGTTATGAAGTCATTGATGCCATCAAATCTAAGGTGGAGGCACTATGCCCCGGAGTGGTGTCATGTGCTGATATCGTTACCATTGCTGCTCGTGACTCTGTTGCAATTGTGAGTTCAAAACCAATATAGACTATAAGATCATATTTAATTGATTAAAATTTTATAATAAAAAAAAATATACTTAACATTTTTAAGGATTTATATAACTAATAAGTACAAGTTTGGTTGTGCGTTCAAAACGTGAAAAATCAAGCCTTTCGCAAGAAAGACGTGGAGGCTAGCTACACTGTGTAGCTGCTTGTTGGATGTCAAAAAACGTGAAACCAAACATGCTATATAAGTAACTTTTAATTTTGACAACTTATGTATGGTTATATGCCTTTGATTTATACTTACGTACATGAAAAATTATCAATAGACACTAATGTTATTTAACACCTAGACAGAAGATTAAAAAAAATATAGATATAATAAATAATACGATGTAATAATAAAAAAATATTGAAAGAAATAAACGAGTGTTAAGGGAGTGTGTGATATATAGAGTATATCATGACTCCACACACACATATTATACATAGATGTATAGGGTTCTTGAATACTTATTTATCAATTTTGATGGTTTATAAAATTTCATGATATGCAGCTTGGAGGGCCAAATTGGAAAGTTAAACTTGGTAGAAGGGATTCCACGACTGGCTTTTTCAACCTTGCAAGCAGTGGTGTGCTTCCAGGACCGGGTTCTTCCCTCAGCAACCTTATCCAAAGATTTGATGATCAAGGGCTCTCTATCAAGGACATGGTTGCATTATCAGGTACATGTCCTTTTCTCTTTTTTCTAGTTTGGCCCCTCTCTCTTTCTCTCTAGTCTCTTCCATTGTATGTGTGACGCAATTTGTATTTATTATTACTAATATTATTGGGTAGATGTATTTTCAAGTTGACTTTATACTTAATTTATACGAACGTATGGCTTTCCATCCAAAGAAATTTAATTTGTTTATTTATACAGTATTTCCATAAGACTGAGATAAAATAAAATAATAGATGAGTATTGTGACCAAGAAAAAAGAAATTTTATTATATAATACAGTATATCTCACTATCTCTTTACTTAATGATTTCGTGTGGTGGATATATGTGGACCCGGATGTGACATTTAAATTACCACGTAAATGCATGCCATGCTCTTTCTCTAGGCTAAAAGCCATTTGACTTCTAAACAGAGAAGAGTCAAGTTAAAGAAAAAGCATGTTTAACTAACTTGAAAAAGATATATACGGTATTATTGATCGGTAATGCTTAAATGTTCCATAGCCAAAAAGGAAAAGGAACATGCATCCATTTACATATCATTTTCAGTTAGCATTATTCTGCCTCAAGAGTCTTTCATTATTTGTATATTATATTTATTTATGTTAACTACATATTCAATTTATTAACTAGATTAATGAACGTACGAACTTACTATTTGACAAGTAAATTGTATATGTGGTGAAATTCAAATGTAAAAGTAAATTAATTATCAATTTCATTAGTGCATCAATTCTTTATACAACACACCATGAATATATACAAAAGAACTATTCAACTATAGCTTCATGTTTCAATATTTTTTTGTCCTGTTAAACACTTTATTTACATTGCAGCTGATTTTACCTAGTGAGATCTTAGGCTAAACAATATTTCTGAAATTTAAATTTTTAACTATGTCAAATACGTTGTGATCTGATCTATATAACCAACCTCACCCAATGCAAGATAAGGCTTTGTAGATGTTGACTTGTAGTTAAACACTTTACGTGTCACAAGTGTTACTGTTTACACTACCCCTGTTTATTTGATATTTTATTTGTGATTTCAGGAGCACACACAATTGGAAAGGCAAGGTGTGCCAGTTATAGAGATCGCATATACAATGAAAACAACATTGACAGTTTATTTGCCAAGGCAAGGCAAAAGAACTGTCCAAAGGGTAGCAGTGGAACACCAAAGGACAACAATGTAGCACCACTAGACTTCAAAACTCCTAAGCATTTCGACAACGAATATTTCAAGAACCTCATCAACAAAAAGGGTCTCCTTCATTCTGATCAAGAGCTCTTCAATGGAGGATCCACAGATTCACTAGTGAGAACTTACAGCAACAATCAAAAGGCCTTTGAGGCTGACTTCGTCACTGCAATGATTAAGATGGGAAACATCAAACCCTTAACTGGGTCAAATGGGCAGATAAGGAAGCAATGTAGGAAGCCCAATTAGAAGAGACACAATAAATAAATTATGAATTGTGTTTGTGTGTGTTACATATACACCCCAAAAGTGGGGTACAGGTAGTTCTTTTGTGAGCATGATCTGTTAAGTTGTTTTCTTGTTCCTTCAAAAATTGTTTTGTTGTTAAGTTCAATTTCAAGTTTACTAGATAGTTATTGTAAGGAATTAATTGTAAAGCATGTAATGTCATTTTAAGGATGTGTTGTTACGGTTACAACAATTGTTACTGTTTCAAAAAACGTGATATGATGAAAGTGGAAAATTGTTTTTTTTATAAGAATTACTTTCAGTATGTATTAGCTTACTGAATTAAATTATTTAGATGCTACTATAAGATTGAAGATAATTTTAAATTCAATAATAAAGTCATGCAATAAAAGAAAAGTAAAGAAAAAGAGCAATGCAATTAAACAAAATAAAGGATCTGTTTCAATTACTCGAGAACTTTCTCAAATGAGCTAAGATGTCACCAAGTTGTGATGTACGAGTAATCAATATCTATTTAATTTTTTTCGTACATATAATTATAAAAGAGTATTTTAGTTGTCAACGAGATTTTAATTAATCTCCTTTCAGAGTCTATTGGCGTATTCACAATTTTTTTTTCATAAGCATTAGTGTCGCTCAACCAACCATTTGTTTATATATCTATTTCTTTGGTATGAAAAAAAAGATATATCAACAACTGGTTATTTGATATATCAATTTAATTACAACAATTCATTTGTGATATAGAATTGAATTCTTGTAAAATAACTTACTGATCGTCTAATTTCTTAAATATAAATTCTCTTAAAGTTTCACAATTTAACTAATCCCTTAATTTTAATTATATGAGAAAATTGGTGTGCACAATTGTGTTTATAGTTTTTTGTTTTAAAAATTATTTTGCAAAACAAATTTTAAAGTATAATTTTTAGTGAAGAGTATGGAAGATAGAAAGTGGAGAACGAAAATAGGACGACAATACAAAAAAAATGACTAAAAAAACTGAGAGTAATTAATCAAATAATCAAAACTGTTAGCTTATATATGTTTTAATATTTTATTTTAAAAAACTATAACATTTTAAAAAAATCTGGTTTTAAAAAACTACTTTTATCAGAGATAATTTTTTTTCTTTTCTTTTCTTTTTTTAAAAAAAAAGCTTTTAAAAACAAGCTAAGACACATTATTCAGGGCACATTCCATAAGATTTATGAGGCTAAAAAAATTCACAAAATCAAAAACCTATTGAATTATATCTACAGTCATAGGTGCAATATATTTAAAGATGAAGACAAATAAATCAATTAGAAGCATGGTACAACATTTTATTTTCCAATTTGATAAGAATATCCGTCCAGTCAATGGACGACTAACTACTTCATACAAACATTTAATAAAGGTTTAGTTATAATAAACTACAACTAAAAGCTTACATTAAGAGTAGAAGTCAATAACATCACAATCCAATTAATTCTTATCCATCAAACCTTAGCTAAAAAGATTTAGCAATCCATGGCAAAGGAATAAGAGACGAGAAAAAGGGAAGACAACTCTTTGTTAACTTCAAGAAACTAGAAATGAAAGTAAAGAAATCTTCAAATTAAAGAACCTAATTTCTTAAAATTCATAAATCCTTAGGTGTACTTGTGTGTTACTCTTTTGGACTCCCTTGAAAAGTTAACGTAGAAAACCCTAATAATAGTAGCCTTTTGAATATGTTAGACGCTAAGCTTGGTGCCTTAGCAACCATTATTCGATGCGTAGGTATATATATGTATATAGGTATCACACCAACTACATTGTAGACTTTCCCTTTAAAAAAAATCTACTATATAGGCTTTGGAAATCTTGACTCGCAACATTTGGCTTTGTTTGTTGCTACTGAAAACGAACAGATTGATAGGGAAATGAAGGAAAAAGGCATATGTTTTAATCTTTTCGTCCATTTGGCATGAATATGAGAGGAAAGCATGACTAAAAAAAGAACGTGGGGGCTCACTGTTGCACTAATTATCCTTACTCAATTAAATACTTTTTTATTAAGGATGTTTATATCATTTTATATTTTTTTTTCTTTCACTTTTTATATAATCAAACACGAAGTTTCCTAATTAAATTATCTTACTTTTCACTCCATTTTTTTCACTTTTCCTATTTTTTTTCTTTCCAAACCACACATACCATTCCACAAAATATTACCTTTCTTATGCGAAAAGTATTTGTGTTTTAAGTGCGACCACATTTAATTCAATCCAATTCAAATAGAAAAAAAAATTGGGTTTTCAATTCATAAGAGGTGAAATCCAATGTAGGATGGGGTCATGAATTGGAAAATTTTAACCTAATAAATATGAACTAACTAATGGAAGAATTTTATTTTTGAAAGATTATTTAATTATTTTGTTCATTTTTTAAATATATTCACATAGAATTTGTTTAAAAATATATGCATTCAGTCATTAACCCAATTCAATCCAACTCAAATTTGAATTTGTTAGCTTAATTGAGTTATTTTTCCTCAAATGAATTGAACCAAATCAATCATTTATAAGTGGTGGTTCTGACTAACATTTTTTAAAGTATAATTGTTTCTCTAGGATTCAACTTCTTTAAGGCGAATAATTTATTTTAGAAAATAAACAAAATAATCTTAGTGATTATTGATAAATATATATATATATATAATATATAATATATATAATATATATATATATATAATATAATATATATATATATATATATGCTTACATATATAACAAACTATGAAGAAATTAAAATAACAACAATTATTTTTTTTCATCAGCGACTAAAATTACTTATTTTATAATTACTCATCTTAGAGGAGCCAAGTCTATAACAATGAATTACAAAAATAATTTTACTCTAATAATTAAATATATCTTCAGGTAAATTGTTCATTTCCATGAATTAAGTGTAAATTTTCCTTCTTGATTTCATAAAAAAATGGTTCACCTTATTTACATTAATTTTTTATTAATTATAAATCAGTTTTCATATATTTATCATATTAATATTTTTATTTCTCTTTAATTGATTATCCAGTAAAAAAATATTCTTAATTTAAAAAAATTATTGATTAACTTAATTTGAATATTTCAAAATAAAAAGGTTTAAATGCCTGTATTTGAATTTTAAAAAAAAATTATCTTTTTTATGTATAAAATCATCGTACCATAAGTTGCTTATAAATATGGCTCTATTTGGCCAAAACTACATGTATCAAGTTTAAGTTTTTGCTCAAAAATAACAAAGAATATCGAAATGAATGTTTTTAGCTTGTTACTCATCACGCAAGTAAAAATAATGATATTTAACTGATATGTATTTTTTTTATAAAAATAATCAATTATCTTTTATTGTCACATGATAATGATGTTTCTTCATTTTGGAAAACGTTATATTTCCATTCTTATAGTTTTTATTGTAAAAATATTCCAACTTTTTTTAGACAATATTTGAGTATCATTTATTTCTCTCGTTATATTTTTTTTCTATTTTAATCATTAACATTACTATTTTAAATATTGATTGCATTTGCAATCAAATGATATTATTAGTCTTTCCTTTATATACATTTAAGGTTAATTATGTTTTTAGTCCCTTAACTTTTTAGATTTTAATTTTTAGTCCCTCAAAATTTTTTATACAATTTTTAGTCTTTCGTTAATTTTCTGTTAGCAATTTTAATATTTCTAAAGAATTTTGCCTATTTTTATTCTCTTATTTATTTTTATTTCTCAAAATTAGTTCTTATTTTATCAATTTTTAGTCTCATTTATTTTATGTTTGGATTACTTTTGAGCAATAAAAATAAATGAGAGACTAAAAATGGATAAAAAAGTTAAGTAACTAAAAAGAATGACGATAAACTAATAAAGGACTAAAAGTTGTTAAAAAAAATTGAAGGACCAAAAATTATAATATGAAAAGGTTGAGAGACTATAAACTTAATTAACTCATTCATTTAATAATAATAATTAATTTAAGAATTAAAAGTTATTTATTAATATTTCATAATGAGACTCAAACGCGTGAGTCAATTGATACAAGTTTACAACTTAGTGTCCAATCTTCGAGAACTTTGTTGCATATTGTGTGGTTCTATCTGACTTGATCATAATTGTTTCTAAGTGTATGGTATAACTTTGTCAATGAGATAAGTTTATTAACATAAAATTATTTATGGTATAAATGGTTTTTCAAATTAGAAATATATCAGTGCATTTAAAAAAAACATTTGTTTAAAAAAATTAGAAATATATAACTAGACTTTTCAAATTGTTTAGTTACGGTTTAAATGATTGATTCTAACTCATATTCTATTATTTATTTTTAAATAAAATATTTTTTCATATAAATCATTTATCAACATGCGTACAAACAATGAACGTGTAACCCGCTGACTAGTTTAAAAGAATGCAATTATTTACTGTCATGAGTTCATAAACATAGTGTAAATGATTTATTAATCTGCATCATTGTGAGTTAAAGTAGCCCAGAATATTTACAAGCCATTAGATTGAGGCTTGAGGAGTGTAATAAAAATGGGTGTCCCGTTTCTTGAATTCCTTTGCCTTAGATTTGTTTTTCTCGTGTGTTTTTTTACTCTTCTGTGCTCCACTGCCGGCTCGGTTTAAAGGGGGAAGGGTGCCATGGCTTTTTGGAGAAGGTTAATGGAAGGATGAGTGTACTGTGTGAGGATACGAAAGGTGTTCATGTTCTTTGTGTGTTGATGATGGGAGATGTCAAGGTCAAAATCAAAGTGTGAGGCCTTGACCGACATTGTTTGAATTTTTCTCGATGATGTTCAGCAAAGGGGCATTGGAAAAGGGGTGAGAAGGGGCACGATGAACTGATGAAGGATAGAAATATTTACATTGATTTTTGTTACAATATAAGCAACTTGAGTTCCTGAATCTTTTTGGTCAATAAAGGATTAAAGGCAATATGTCATAGATACTAATTCATGGCCAAACATTCGATTTATTGTTTTCATTTTCATCAGTGTATATATATCATATGCCTTGTGCTAAAGCATATAAACAACTTATCGTTTTATCGTTTGCTCTTTTGAAAGCATCACCATGGTATCAGCTGCAATATATTATTATTCCTTGGTCTCCTGTAATGTCCAAAAAGTTGACTTCACAGAAAAAATTATAAATACCTTCTGAACAAGATCGAGACTGACAGGAGTGTTCTGCGACCATTAATCATCATTTTATTTTCAAATACTACAATTTGCCACTTTCTGAGTGTTTTGGACTAGTGCTCAGATCTAGATATCCATGTGAATAATAATACCTTCTGTATTTCACCATTCAAAAGTACTTTAAACTTCAAAAGATGGCAAAACCTCTTCGTTCAAAACAGAGAACCAAAAATGGGGGGTGGGGGGAATCAACATAAAGCTAAAGCAATTAGTAGAATGCCGGTTATTGTCTATAAATACTATTACAAAAGTCTAGGTATACTACCATTAATTTTTATTATCCAAGGGTTCAATCAGAAACAACAACAGCCACACAAACCCAATTTAACCAAGGAAGTTCATGATCACCAAATGTAGCACCAAATTACAGAGAACAAAATCCGCAAATGCGCGCTCAGGTGCAAGATCCTGCAGTAGGATGGTAAGTCAGATATTATATCAAGCGAAGAAACCAGCACACAGAATATGAATTCATTTCTTCAGTTCTTTCTTGCTTTGATTTGTTTGTCATGTCAAAGATGTAGGGATCCAGGTTTGAAACTCCATCATTAAGCCAGATTGTTGAAATATAACATAACATGATAAATAAAAAAGAAAGCAAACCAAAACAGACAAGAAAAGGATTTTTACCTTGAATTCCTTATTCTCTTTATTCACTTGGATCCTGAGACAAACTGGTCCAAAATGAAGAAGGAAAAGAATGATGAGAAAGACAAAACCCAATTTATGCACATAGACTTAGAAGACTCATAAATATGAGTGTGTATAAATATGCATAACAAGCTAGCCCGGACATTGTGATAGACCAAGCAAGCACACTTACCAGCAAGAACAGCAGTTCCTACACAAGAAAGTACTCCTGATAGGAAGGAGTTAAATGGAAATGATCCAACCAAAGCCATGTAAACAACCTGTTCGTTCACAAACAAGAACATAAGTTTCAACTATGATAAGCCCACTAAACCACCTTGACCAAGGAATCATTAAAAAACCGGAAACAGGAAGAATATCCAATCAAATAAAGCAAAGTTTACAAGGAGCAGGAGGCACTTCCTGAATCCACACTATCTATTGCTAAAACAACTCAAGCATGAGGTAGCTTATTGCAACCCTCCTCTCTGAACTAATGGTCAACATAGGAGGGTTTTGTGACTACACATTTGAGACTTGAGAGCATGTATAAGTTCAGGCCTTCAAGGAAATCACATCCAGAGGTCAATCAAATACCCAACTTCATTCCTTCAGCTTTGGTTATCCGGAAAAGTATGGATCTGCCATTAAGCAGATGCAGAAATGGCCAGTGCCAATGACATTCACATAGAAAAAGCCTAAGAATATTTGCTACCCTGCCACTTTTTAAAGATTTTTTTTTTTCCTAAAACAACTCTACACTACTCAACAATCAAGCAAATTATAATTCAAATCTACTGAGTTTTAGAAACAAGTGAGAGATTCTGTTGTTCTTTTTGTTCAATTGTTCATGCTCGAGGGACAAACAGATTTTAGATCTTCTGAATTCAAGGGTTTTGTCTCCTGGGCAATAACAGCTTAAAACTCAAATAAAAGAAAATCCATTGCACAACAAACAAAAAGTGTACCTGGATGAAAGCGGTGGATACGGCATAGATGACATAGAGATCAATGATCTGAAAGAAAGAAAGAGTAAAATTAGGGTTAGGAAAAGAGAAAAAGATAGTAGAAATTATTAGAGTAATGTTGGGACCTTGAGATTAGTGGGGGTTGCAGAATAAGCAGACCAAAGAGCGCGGAAAAGGTCTTGGGCGTCCTTACTGCTAGACCGAGGAGCCATTCTCTCAGATCAGATCTATTATTCGCGATTTGCCTTCTTCACTCTTCTTCTCTTCAAACTCCTCCCTCCCTATAACTTCAACGCACCAAGTCACCAACCTCTAAAGTCAAATGGATTTTTTTCAATCTCTCTCTCTTGGGCTTAGGCCCTAACCCATCATCAAATGAATGAAGGCTGGTTAAAGGCACAAAATAATTTTTTTTTTTTTTTTTTACTTTTACTTCTTTGATATAATTTTCATGATCTAGGACTAGTATGATTAATCTATTTTTTTAAAATAAAAGGATAAATTCATTATTTACTCATTATTAAAATAATTAAAATATATCTTTATTTTAAATAGATTTAAATATATTTTTTATCTATACAGCTTAGTATTTTTTTCATTTTCTTTCTTGCAATCTTTTTTATTTTAGTCTTTGTAAAATGTATTTTTTTTTGTTTTTCATCATTAAAATGATTTAAATAAAAAAAATTATTAGTCAGTATTTTTTTTACTGTTTAAAACACTATGATAAAAAATAAAATAAACATATTTTGCAATGACTAAAACAAAAAAAAATTATGAATGAAAAGAAAAAATATTAAATTATAAGAATGAAAAATATATTTAAATCTTTTAAGTAAAAAAATTCAATAATCATATTATTAATTCTAGCTCTAACACCATAGATGTTACTTGTGGCTGATGTTAGAAATGAACGGGTATGTATGCATATTCCACTCTTTTAATAATTTGAGATTATTCACATTTGGATATTTTATGCAAAAATATTTATTGTGTGTAAATGTCTCTATTTGTTGGTTTTTTTTTATCATTAAGGAGCATTTTTTTAATTAATTATCAAATGGGGGCAATTTTCAAAAAAATTACCAATTGGAGGTAAGTCATGCCACGTGTCACGACTTTTATTTTTGTTTTTGAAAAAATAAATATTGGTCGCTAATTTCGGTCGCGAATACCTTTTGCGACAAAATATCATGATTATTTTTGTTTTTTTTATGTTTGCAACAACAATATTCTGTCGCAAAAAGTGTTAGCGACTGAAATTAGCGATCAATTTTTATTTATAAAAAAAAATAAAAGTCGTGACACGTGGCACGACTTACCCCCAATTGGTAATTTTTTGAAAATTGCCCCCATTTGGTAATTAAACCAAAAAAATGCCCCTTAATGATAAAAAAAAAAAAAACCCTATTTGTTGGTTCTGTCATATGCAAAGCAGCAGTAGTGTCCAGGGGCATAAAGGGCATAAGCCTAAGCAGGTTTGTCAAATGTATTTTGTTGTATTTATTTAACCAACCTTTTGTTTTACAGGTCAGGTTACTTGGATTTCAGGCATGTTAACTTAACTTATTACTAAAATACATCTTTTTTTTTACTGTAATTGGTTAAGGGCATCCCAGCATACACAGGAAGAGGGTATAGTGAGAGTAAACACCAAATCAATTATTAAGATTAGTAATGATACATACACATTGCTACGCACTTCTTATCTTTCACCAATGTGTTTGTAACAGAACTTTGCATATTTATTTGTTGCCTTTCTAATTTGTTGTGTGTTGTATCCTTTGATTGATAAAAGAACTGTATCTTCAATATTATCTTTTGACTTCTTTATGGTCCTTAGCAACTGTTGGAGTATTACATATTAGCCTGAAGGTATATACACACCAAGTGTTATCTGATAAATAAGATCCTATTTGGCCAATTATTCTGGTTTATTTGTGAGTATTTAAAAATCATAACAATACAATGTGTATGCCATGTAAGCTATGAAGCTCCTATACTTAAAAAATGGAAAAGTATCGGTGTTGTACCCTTGTCTGACACTGATACGTGTCCAAGAAGTATCTAATTTAAAAAAAAAATGTAGGACATGACTAGGATATGGCTCCGATACGGCTCAAGTTGGCTAGACACTACTCCATACGGCTCAAACTGTTTCAGATAAAGCTCTGATACGGCTTAAGCCACTTTTAAATTATTTTTTTAATTTTCTTGTTTTAACTTTAGGGTTTTTAAAATAAAAAAAGGTCTAGATATATATATATATATATATAACACAACTCCTTTTCTCTTCTCAAAACATAAACAAAAACACAACAATTCCCTTTCTTCTTGTCCAAACATGACAACTCCTTTTTGACAGTTTTGGATGTTCTTCTGATGAGGGAATTTATTTTACCAGCAAGTGCTAAAACAGAATTTGCATATTTGCAGAGTTTAAACAAAACTGAAGAGCATTTGCATAATTGTCTTTTAGCACCTGCACTATTGCATTTTATTTTACATCCATATATAATTTTTATTAGCGTATCCAAAACGTGTTATATCCTTAATTTGAAAAAAATTATAGTAACCCCATATCCATGTCATATCGTACCCATGTTATATCCCGCCTCTAGGCTTCATAGCATGTAAGCAATTTTTCAAGTGATGTCTTCATTTTGGCTGATGAGCAGGAGATGTTTTCTATGTAAACTGGGATGAAGTACTTGTTGGAGCTACTGCAGTTGTTTTCAACACTTGGAGGTTTTGGTAGTGAGGAACTGTTAGAGTTTTATCAGCGCACAATATAAACTAAAACCAGATTATATTCAGTGGAAGCAAATAAAAGAGATAAAAACAACACAGGAGAATTTTACTTGGTTCAGTAACTAGGATAAAATCCTTGTCACCTACATCCAAGGGCAAAGAACCTATAGTCTTTTTTATTAATACTAATATTACAAGAATATTACAACAGTGTTCTCAATATTACACAGTCAAGCTATTAACAAAAACAAGCCAACAATATCACAGGTAAACAAGAAAACAAGAAGTTTTACAGAGCACAAGAGATAACCACTCTTCACCACTGTCAAATCCAGACAGTACTCAACCTTCTACTCTTCTCTCAATCAGTTCCTTACAGAGAAAAGCCTCAAGAACCCAAACCGGACCAAAACCGAGAGAGAAAGAACCATTACCTGCAACACCAAACAGTAATAACGAAAGAACACAGAACGCACACTACTCTATCATCACTCTAACTGATTTCAGCAACCAAGACTCAAGATTTGTGCAGAAAATACAAACCCTAGCAGAGCTAGGTCACAACAGAGAAAGAAGATGAAAATAGAAAGCAAAATAGAAGCTGCTGGAAAAAACTGTTTGCAAAAGGGACGTAAAAAGCCAAAAGGAAAAAAACGCTGCAGCTTTGTGGAATAAAAGCAGTATATATATGTTCAGCCAATAAAACCAAAACGCACAGCTTCACTTAAAAGCAAATGAATGTGTTTTATTGGGCTTCACAAGCAGGCCCAACAGGAACAAATGAAAATAATTAATGGCGAGGCTAATGTTGTGGCTGTGAATGCTGCAAAGGAATACGGTGAGCCATCTCATTGTTTATAACAGTTAAATTAGTTTTTTTTTCTAATTTATTGTTTAGGTTTGATTTGGTTCAATTTTTTTCTCTAATTTTTAAGAATGATTGAATATGGTCATGTCGTCTAAATTAAACTCATAGTATCAGAAAAAATGTATTTTGTAATAATTTAAAATTACTTAATGATAATTTTAAACGGTTACAAAGTGATTTCTTAATATTGTTGATCCAATTTAAATTGTGAGATCAAATTGAATCAATTTAAAAAATTAGAGAATCAAATTGAATAAAAAAAATTAGAGGATCAAGTTGAATCTAAAAAATAAATTAAAAGAGAAAAAATTAATTTAATTATTTTTAAAGGATATTTCAATATATTAAAATTAAATAGTTATTTGTTTGAAATAAGTTAAATCAAATACACGCTTAATTCCTTTGAACTCTTCTCAAACACAAATAAACCTATTTACATCTCTATTATTTAACCAATTGCATGGATTTAAGAAAAAATATTTAGAACTTCCTGATGTTTGGTTTAAGAAATCATTAAAAACTCTAAAAAAACATTTTTTTAAAAATGCTGTTTTAAAATTTTCTTTTCATTTCAATTTTATTTTTCTCTTTCTCGTGTTTATTGAAAAACTTGATCTTTAATAAAATGGCCATTTTGCTTGAAACTACACTCAAAAACTTATTAGTTTTACAACTTTTAATTGAGAATGTATATTCTTCTTTCTAACACACAAACCCCGGCCAAAACTTTCAATCTATTAAATTATTAGGGAGTGGAGTGATGAGATTCACAAACTCATTTAATGAGAAATGAATCCAATGATAATCGTTGATGAACCAACAAAGATATACAAACTTCATTACCTTAATGAGAAATGCAACTCTTATGCCACTTTTAACTGTTAACACTTGAATAATTTCTTCTTTAAATGCTTGTTATATACTATCATCTGAGGATGAAGACAATATCCAGATCCCTATCTTATTGAAAGGGACAGTTAATACATCACCAAATACAAGTATTTGCCCACTAACATTTTGCCTTAGCTCAGAAACAAAAGTTACACTTGCATGCATAATTTTTCTTCGCACCAGAGAGGTGTGTCACATGAAGACACAATCAATCCTCTTCCTCCATACATATTCCCCCCCTTTACAAGCATGTGTAAACAATAAAAAAACAACTTTACGCATATTATGTGCACAATGCAATGTATAAATCTTACATATTTTTGTAAGCTGATTCAAAACCTTTGGATGGCTCATGAGGTTGGAAAATCGAGATCAACCTCTTCCAGTTCCAGCACTACCATGTCTTTGGCTTCTAAATTGATTAAGGAGAGCCAAGGCCTAAATTGAAAAACAATTCCATCACTTCTTTTTTGTAACAAGAAAACAAAATATACTAAAAAGGAAACTAAATTACGAAACCATAAAGAACCCATACCTTTTCTTTGGCCCTTGAGGTGCCTGATTGTGACAATGCTACTAAAGGGGGCACAGCTCCTTCTTGAAGCACCATGTTTAAGTATCTATGATTGTCTGAGCATAGATGTAGAAGAGCCGCTGCTGCATTCTCCTTTCCTCTTGCAGAACCCAACTCGATAACTTCAACCAAAACAGGAATGCCACCTTGCTGACCAATTGCTGTCTTCCCTTCTGGTATCGTAGCAAGATTTGCTAAAACAGACACTGCTTTATCAACCATTCCGGCTGCCGGGTCCATTAACTCTACAAGGTTTTTCACAGCACCGGCTTGCACAATCCGATCCTTGTTTTCATGTAATAATGACAAATTAAACAAAGCAGTGACAGCATCTTTCTTCCCTCTAGGGGTCCCATTCCCTAATAAATCAACCAGTGGTCTAATTGCCCCAGCCCTGCCTATCCTGATCTTGTTTTCCTCAGTAACTGATAGGCTGAAAAGAGTGGCAGCTGAATTCTCCTTGGCTTCTGGACTCCCTGTCTGAAGGACATGAATCAAAGGTTCAATTGCACCAGCATTAGCAATAGCAGCTTTGTTGTTATTATTGATTGATAAGTTAAGAAGTGTTGTAACAGAATGTTCCTGGATCGTAGTATCAGTTGATTGCAGTAAATCAACTATTAAGCTAATGGCTCCACAATTTGAGATCACAATTCGGTTATCCATATTTTCCTTAGCAAGAAGGCGGAGTTCTGCTGTTGCCTCTCTCTTAGAATCGACAGCATCGCTCTTTAACTGCTCCAATAATTTCCGAACCTGGGTTTCAGCAGCAGAAAGATCAGCTTTTGTTTCGATAGGATTAGACACTACCCTAGGAACAAGCCACTCAGATGACCTTTGCCATATAGTTTGGCTTCGAGACCTTGGCACCGCCAATTGGGGTGAAAACTCAGGCTCTCTATGACAAGTTGGCATGGCAACAACATCTGGCCCTGAATTCAATTCCCCAGAAGCATCTTGACTGTGGACTGAACTGGTTGACAGCAGAGGAGTATTGTCATCAGAAGTAGTTCTAACATCAGTTTGAGATTGTTCTGAGCTTAAGGTATTGGAGGATTCCCTTCTAGATGGTGACATTAATGATTGGCCAACTGAATCCACACTCCCTTCATCTGAGCTGGCAGACTCGTCATCCAAACCTGTAGATGATATTCTTTCAAGATCCCAATGCTGCTCATTAACCATGCCATTTAAGGAACCACCTAGAGTTGAAGGGGGATGCAATGTTGATGTTCGTTCTTGGTGGATTTCAGGCAAATCCTTGGTCAAACCAGACTCCATAGACCCATGAAAAGGAGATGGTTGATTTAAGCTTTTGGACTTAATGGGATCAACAAGCATCACATCATTTGATTCACACCAGTTAGCAATTAGTGCCTTGACAGTGTAGTTAGGTATTAGATTGGTGTGAACCAGACTCTGACGTGTCTTGGGACAAACAGTAAGCCCAAGATCAATCCACTTCTTGATGAAAGCCCGCTCATATGTTTGCCCTGATGCCACAATGACTGGATCTGTCATCAATTCCAAAGAGAGAGGACAGCAAAAATCAGCAGGTACTAACACTGGGATAGAGCTCTGAGATCGCTTAAGCATAACAAGATGCTCATGCATACGATTTACAACTGAGATCATTTGATCAATATATTCAACTTCGGCAGTATTTTCAAGTTGTTCAGCATTCTCCTTCAACTTATCAAGGGCTACAGCCTCTATCAGGACCTCTTGATTAGACCTTAGTTCCAGGTTCTCAGCGATGTTTTCCAGGACCTCTGTACTTGGCCCTACATCTTCCAGTTGTTCCATAATAGCTTTTTTAATGGTTGATGATGTTTCATTTCCTAAATTATCAGGGAGACTTTTAGGTGAAGCCTTCAATTGTTGTAAAATGCCGAGTCCCAAATCCTGAATTGTTGATATTAAGGGATCAACTTGAATAACCTAGTGATTAAGAAAGAGTAAAGAGTGAGAACCAACACATAACATCAAAGAATTGAGCCAAATGACATCTATGATAAGCAGGCTTGAAAAGACAACTGGTACATAACATACATATATACCAGATGGCAATCCAAGTCAAGCAAATATACAAGAAAACTGTTCAGTTCTAAACTCAGCACCTCTCATCTCACCAAGGTGTACAAGGTTAATGACTTAATGCTATATAGTTGATAAAAAGTAGAACTTGTGTGAACTATTAGTAATAGCTTTGATTAAGCACTAAGTGAAAGAACATGAAGTAATGTTATGAAAGAAGACAAGCATAAGAACAACAAAGATGAGAGAAAAGTGACTGGGGGAGACGGAAAATGAAAAACTACACAAATACTTGGCTACAAAACTGAATTCCTCTTTACAAAACAGCAGGAAAAGGTATGATCACCTTAGCCACGGGAACATAGAGAAAGATATGTTTATACTAAATTAGATCAGGGCTTGACTTAGTGAATTATAAAGACATTGCACAATATAAGTTCAGCTAATTTATATATACTAACAACTAAGATAAATGTTACATTTTCATTTATATCTACAAACTAAAATTTAAGATATTATTCATTTAATTTATCGTGCTACACACAACTTAACTATCATATTACCTCACCAAGAACCCTTAATATATAATATAGATAATCTTCATAAAAAATTCTTCACAAATAACATTAACTAAATACAGATATAACCATAATTCAATGACCTACATTTCTTATGCATATAGATAACATCATTATCAAAACAGTGTGAATGATCACAAACGGAATGGGTATGAAAAAACTACGCAAAAATGGGCAAGGAAAATAGGTAGAAAAAATATGAAAATGTACAAAAAAGGATTAGTGGGAAAAAATCATTCAAGTAAGCAGGAAAAGAATCATGCAAATGGGAGACAAAATATCATTCAAGAGAGCAGGGAAAACCCATGCAAATAGATGGGAAACTTGGGAGGAAAAAATTGTTTAAATGAGTAGGAAAAGCATCTATGTGAATAAGAAGGAAAATGGGCCAAAAGGCCCCAAACATTATGTAAATAGGTGGCAAAAAAAAATTCAAAAAACATGCAAAAATGAAGGAAAAAATCATGTACGGTGGGTAAGTGGGTGGAGGGGAAACCCTTGATTATAATATAGAGACAAAATGTGACTTACAAAGTAAAATTTGCTAGATAATGGATGCCAATTCAGAATAAGCTCCCTCAACTCATCAATAGCCAGACTAAGTCCCTCAAATAGCTTACTAAGCACTTTGTTAGAAGCTAAATCAGAAAAAACAGTAGTATCAATAATCGGCTTCAACAACTTAAGCATCTTCTCTGCTTTTTGGTAATACTTTGATACAGGTACTGACTTCATTCTTTCAGAAAATGGTAAATGCGAAAATGAGGATATCGCATCAGATAGCACCTTTAACAAAGATATCTCCATAACACCTGCCCTTCACAAAAAATTAGTTTAGTTGTATGTCATTAGGAAACCAGAAAAAGAAAACAGAGAAAAGAAAAGAAAGACTTTATTTCTGGATTGAATATGAACAAGACAAGGAGATCCAAGGTTTCCCCTTTCTATGCTAGATCTAATTATCAATTCTCAATTTATACACCCTTCTACCAGTTCTATTTAAGTCAAATCCCTGTCCTTCCATCCTCTCTGACTAACTAACTAATTGTTCAAGCTATTTACTGTAACTATTGGTATTTGGAACCTTTAACATATGAAGATCTTAATGGACAACAATAATAATAGCTCCGGAAATTACATTATATAGGATAGCATAGGATTTGAGTAAACTATAAGACCTGATATAATAAGAAACTGACAAGCCTTTACTTTATAGGACTGTATTAGCTACCTGGTAGTATGAAGACCTAACCCTTTGCTATTGGACTGTATATGACCTAATTAAGCAATTAAATGTCAATTTAGAAAGAAAACCATTTTAAAAGAAAGAGAAAAGTTGCAATTAAGAGCGAAAAAACAGTGGATAAAGTTAAAGAAGAAAAAGAAAAAAACTAATCACTATGGTAATAATAGAACATTAAAAATAGGATCAAAATAGCCAATGAAAACATGAAAGGAATTCAATGAAAATGGGACAATGAAAGCACAAGATTGCCTCTGTAAAACATTGCAAATTGTAGCTTTGGTCAAATGGACCATTCAGTTTTACAAATTCTAGAGATCATAAAACAATTCACAATGCATTTTCCTACCCAGAAAAACTCTAATGTATAAATCCATTTGTACAAAAGATTTAAGAAAACTGAAACTCTGATAGGAGAAGAATCAAATACCACTTCAAGAAGCGGAAGACCAACTCCTTCTATAAGCAAGGCTGATAAGAGAAGAACCCTTCACTATAAACAGGATTTTCATGTCTGACACATAGC
The DNA here is from genome assembly GCA_013407115.1 of Glycine latifolia. NCBI lineage: Eukaryota > Viridiplantae > Streptophyta > Magnoliopsida > Fabales > Fabaceae > Glycine > Glycine latifolia. The sequence continues at coordinate 34,907,122 of CM023954.1, forward strand.
CAACAGGGGACTCATGCTTATGCATTGCATTTCCTATCTGGTATTATCCAGAGAACCTCAATATAATAGAGTTATAAGATGTTGTTACTCAGTGTTGCACTATTATGCACATGAAGCAAATATCTGTTATCACTGGATAACAATAGAACTTGAAATGTAAGCTGAGTTAAGCTAAAACCACCATAGGCTCAACTTAACGTAACTCCAATAATAACATCAAGTCATCAATAAAAGCTTTTCCCTCTTGGCGGGGCTGACTATGGACAAAAAACAACATTGTGTTCTGTCAAAAACTATTTTTTCATCATGGTCATTTAGATCTTTGCCTTTTTTAATGGTTTCGCTTTATAGTTTTCCGTGGTTTTTCTTTTCCTCTATTTATTGGATTATCCTCCATCCACTAAACATTTCCTTTTGGGGGAATTTATTGATCTTCTTGAACACATGGCCAAATCATCCTTTGGCGAGATGGTCATCTTTTCCCTGGCAAGTGATATTCCGACTTCTTCTCTACCATATGCATTTTTTATTTTATCTTGTCTAAATCATCTCTCCATGTCATATATATCCAACAAAGTTTTACGTTATCCATTGATTACACAACACAACCTGTCTCTTCCACTCAGGCTAGGCACTGGCTATGTAATAATTGGAAACAAAGCACAACATAAACAAACTTACGCTCAATTCAACTCAATGAAAAAAGACGTAGCAAAAAAAAAAAAAAAAAAAAAAAAAAAACACCATGCAGCATGCTGAACTCAAGTGTCCAAACAAGTAACTGGGAGTGTCAAATCAAACACAACTTGACTCCACGTGGCCTAAAATCAATTTACTTGAGCTCGATCACAAGCACATCGCAATTAGGAATATTACAAATCCAGTCAAAAGTTTTGAGTTTCAAACAGAAAAACATAACATTACACAACAGTGAACCAAACAAGATCAACAAAGGAGTGAGTAAGCAACCAATAACCAGTACAAAGCAAATGCAACAGCACATGCTCAAGGTGCAGCACTAGAAACTCAACACAACCGCACATACCCTTTAAGTAAAAATGCAATTTTTTTATAAAATGAAACACAGTGATGAAATAAGGTGTCAAACTCAAAAATTTATATAAATAAATAAATAAATTGAGAAAGTGATAAAATATGGGTTTTACCAAACAGAGGGGACTGAAAGGGAACAATTCCCAGTTGATTGTGAGAGAAAGAAGAAAAATTCGCTGACAGCACCGCTCAAATGGGTTTTCCGGTCACCGTTGGAATGGGAGGAGCTGAAAGCCGCAGTGGTGGTGCTAAAATAAATGTGGAAATTTTGGGGAAGCTCTATTTTTATAACCTATGGTTTTGACTTGCATGCATAGAAATAAAACGTGTGAAATGAATACTTTTCAGCAAAAGAGAAATGTTTTTCAGCTTTTGATTTTTCTTTTCTGAAGCGTTATTTATGACTGGGTATTTATGAAGTCTTTGAATACTTTAAATCCTTAATTAATTATAAAAATACTTCTTTAGAAAAATTAAATTATATAAATATTAATATGGAGTCAAAATTTACTCGAAGAAAATATATGGAGTCAAAATTGTTACGTTTGAATAACAATTTGGTTTTGACCCGGGAATGATGATGAAACGTCATACACTTTTATGTAATAGATTTCCTAAATAATTGTCTACCAGCGGTTATAGTTAATTTTATAATTATTCTTCAGAGATTACAAATATTTCCACTAAAAATAATACATTTTGAATGTTTCCTTGTGTATTGGACTTTGAATCTAATTCCTTATGGACATTCTCCCAATACAATTATTATATGAATCAATAATCTTGGTATTAAATATAATATATTAGTTAACAAAAGACAAGATTATTATAGGTAATTGTTGTTGGTAAAATTTTGTGTTTGCTTTGTTAAAAAATATAATCTCGGAGATATTTGAGTAAGGAAATAGGTACTTTCTTTGGAGGTCTTTTATCATTATCAATATGTGTTAAATTTTTTTCATGAGAATAAATTAAAAAAATGTAATAAAAAGTAAAGTGTACATTGATCATGAGAACAATTTTAAAATAAAAGAATGTAGAAGAAAGTAAAGTGCTTGAATAAAAAGATACAGAAAATTAAAGAAATAATGCAATGTGATCAAAGAAAAGTGTAACACACTCCATGAATAGAAAAAAAATGAAGGTTTAGAGAAAATATAACAAATGTAAAAGAAAACAATAAAGTTATTCCATGAATAGAATTGAAATGATTTGAGAATATTGCAATAATCCATTGATCCATGAGCATCTCGACCGTGGACAAAAAGAAGTGTAATTGTTTATAAGTTTAAATTCTTATTATATGGTGTAAACTAATATTTATAGATAAAGACTTATAATTATCCATCATAGCATCTAGTAACTTCTTCTAAATTTTTACGGTCGATAGTTTTGATCTTCAATATCTATCATTGATAACATTTATCTTTAATCTCCATCATTGATGTATTATAAGATATTGATGTTTTCTGAATCTTCATCTTTCAAACACTGTAGCATCAACATACAATATTATTTCAACTAGCAAAAACAGAGGTACTGTCAGATCTGTGTGTCCACATTTCTATTTCTTTATTGTGTTTTCATATGATAAAATTAATATATTTTTGTAATTTATCTATTATGTATTCAATTGTAAATTAGTTTTATTATTTTGCTATTGTGTATCATACCTTGCGTGGATTTGAAATTCACATTTTATAATTTATAAGAGTAACTTTATTATTATTTTGGATTTCTAATACATTATCAATTATTTAATTTCAATTTTAATATATATATATATATATATTAATAGATATTAGATAAAACATATAAAAATAATTCAAAGAAGTTTGAAAAAAAATAATAATTTATCTTAGAGAAAGAATGAAAAGATCGATAAAAACAAACCTACAAATCAATGAACTTTTTTTATCACCTTCTACTAGTCACTTCTCACAACTTCCACGTAAAAATCACTTTTATTTGAAAGTCAATGTTATTAGAAAATTGACTGTTTTATTTTATTTTTAAAATTTTAAAACATTATTATTTAAAAATTGTCAATTTTTTAATTTTAAAATCTCAACTCACTACTCTTTTATTATTAACTTTGCAAAATAAATTTTTTGTGTCCACTATCCTTTTTTGGCTATTTTTTTATAACTATTCAGTTTTCTTATTTTTTATATCATTATTTTTCAACTTTTGATTAATTTTTCTTTATTCATTTAAAGATAAGAACAATGTTTTTGTGAAGTCACCTTTGATGGAGTTTGTTTGTTGGGGATTGGAGGTTGTAGCGGAGGATGGTGTCGACGAAGACGCGCGTGTCCTTGGTGGTGTTGTCGATGAGGATATCGACCACAACGACGCATCAAGGGTGGAGGGTTGTGATAGAGCGATAGTTGGAGAGGTGGTGGACATCGCTAACCATGTTGAAACTGATGATGTGGCACTCATCGTCAAGGACGTCGAGCGCTCAATGCTAACGGCGACGAGGAGGTCGGAGATTACGTGGACCTTGCATAAGGTCTCGATATCGCCGTCGTTGAGGATGATGTGGCAACTCTTGATGAAGTGCTTGTAGACCTGTGGGTTGTTGAAGTGTCACACGATGGACCACACGGTGGAGATCAGGGCATCAATCTCTTGTACTCTGGCAAGACACCACTGGTGTAGGGACACGACGTGCATGTGGTGGTGAGCCATCGCATCGAGAACAATCATGGAAGGTAACATTTTTTTGGTTTCATGATGAAACTATGAATTTGTTGAATGAAATTATGAATGAATGGATGGTTTGATGTGTTTTTAGAGAAAGAGAGAGAGAAGTTAAGTGAAGTTGGAGAGACCACATTATCCAATTAGATATCTTTTTTATTTATTGGTATAAATACTAAATCCAAGTAATGTGGGCATTAACACAACTTCGATCAAAACACTGCCTAAAGTTTTTTAACAATATTGATCATTGCTTTGATTCACATATATAGCTAATCTTCGAATTTTCACGATCGATCGAATCAATAAAAATACGGCAAACAACACAATGAAATAGTCAAATAATTGGAACTAAATGTCCATATTAAAATACTTGTCTTGGTCAAATACCATTTTCAACAGTGATCGAATTGCCTATTTTCATGTTAATCGAATTTAAGGATCGTCTTACCACTTAAGGACCTCATGGTTTTACTTGAGGCTAAGAAAAGTGACATCGTTCGAAAATTAACTTTCGAGATTTCGAGCCATCTATCTGCAAAACATTCAGGCCAATTTATTTTTTAGATGGCATAACTAATTGTGAAAATGCATACACATCGATTAATACTAGAAGGCCATCCAACAATCTCGCATAATCGAAATACTAGTTTATTTATTTTTTAAATGTCATAAGTAAATTTCGATCGACAATCGAAAACATTTTAGGCTGATATATTACTTCTCTAAGCCATTTAAAATAATTGAACTTTCACCTTCTATTTCTATTCTTGAAATTTCCACGGGACGTTTCCACTTTCGAACTAGCAATCAAAATTTACACTTTACAATGCTTTTACATGTCTAGGGGGCTTAACTTCAAAACAATTAGGCCTAATAATGATTACATGTTTTTGTTCTTAAAGGCGATAATCAATTTTGGTTCAAGATAAAAAATGAGAATATTTAATGTAATTTAATTCAATTATAAAATTATTAGTCATTATTATAATTCAAAATAAAATATAATTTAAAAAAATTGTAAAATTCTGAAAAACAAATTTCACTTATTTATATATATATATATATATATATATGGAACAACAATCATCTTACAATTTTGGGATACAAGATCATAATATAATCATACTAGAAAACATTTGACAGAGAATCATAAACCAACAACGATTGAATTTGAAAATGAGTTAAATTCGCTATCCGGCCATTGGGTTGGCCTCACAAACAACATGAGATAACTTGGAATTCCACTCTTTATTCATCATATTTTGACAATAAACAATCAACCCATGATAAGGGTGGCTTTACAACACAACATTGCTCATCAAATTGTATGTGGCTAGAGAGTCAGAGTCAATCCAGACTAATTTGTCCTCTCTTTCCCAAGCAAGCTCCGTAGCAGGAATAACACCCCAAATCTTTGTTGCTATAGAACAAGATCCAATACGTCTGTAAAAATCAGCCAGTCGAATCTCTAAGCATTCCACCACAACTAGAGTTAAGATCATACTGTTTGCCTGAGCCATCTACATTAAATTTCACCCAACCAGATTGAGGAGACACCCATCTTACATGCCTTTCATAAGGAGACACAACCCTATGAACATGAATACCCATCCTTGAATCACCTCCAGCTGACAAATTTGGCCATATTAACAACCTGATCAAAATTTCACTATTGGTCAATGAAAATAACTTGATTCCTAGCCATTCGAATGGCCCAAACTATGACCCCAAACATAGTATTTCAAATCCTCCTCCCTTTAAACATATTATTTGCGGCCCATGAATGAAGACCTTATTAAAAGAGTTGTTTAGTCGAACATTGTAATCACGGGCCCAAACATTCCAAATGGGGCACACTTGGTTGCAATCTCTCAAGATATGAATGGATGTTTCAGCACCCCTCCCACACAATCATCATCAATAGAACATTTCACTTTCTTCACATAAAGAACCACCCACAACATGAATTTAACTCTTGAGGGGGTAAATATCAGGGAGATTTACACCAATGGACCATGAACAATCATATAAGTAAACTTGATACCATATCTTAATCAAAAATCTTAAGGCTCATTTCCTTCACTTATATGGGGTTTAACTTTCTCATTCTTATACAATGTGAGACTTTATCTCATACTTGTACTCTAACAATTTCCCCTTCAAGTGTGAGTCTTATTCACATGGTAGTCTTCTCCTCGAGCGGAAGTCATTATCAATCCATGAGTATCCAATGGTGGCCTTTAGAGCTTAACCGTGGCTGCCCCGACTCGTCTAGTCATTGCTGCCAACATGCTCTAGTATCTTGCACTATCGCAACACCTGTGGAACTCGTTAACTGGCCTCCATGCATAAATTCACCTGCCAGAAAGACTTTCGATACAAGGGATCCCCATGTCCATGGATCCATCGTCACCATCTTACTCGTCTGAGCCGGTCACAAAGTTGAATCATCAGTTCTGATACTAATTGTTGAGCCACCGAGGGGATAAACACCCGAGAAATTTACATTAATGAGTCATGAATAATTATATAAGTGAACTTGACATCACACCTTAATCAAAATCTTAAGGTTCAGGTTTATGAGTTTTTTCCTTCACTTATATGGTATTCAACCTTCTCATTTTTATATGGTGTGAAACTTTACCTCACGCTTGTACTCCAACAGGATTAGATAAGTGACAATCTCATCCAACACCCATTTCAACATATACTAGCCCAAGAGTTGAATATTCCACCCTTAATATTGATTAATAGGTTCAACAATTGAGAAAGACAGGACATGAGATGGGAGGTCAATATGAGTGACTTAGAAGAAAATAATCCCTAAAAGCAACTATGCATCATGCCAAAAATTAAACATCAAGACCATTATCCACAATCCACCTCATGTTATCTCAAACATAGTTCCAAACAAAGCATATCCCTTTCCAAGTCCGAGAGTCTCCATCTTTACTATGAAAAACAATAACAGTAGAAAAGTAGAGAATATGAAGAAGAGATGAAAATATCACTACAAAAAATATGTTTAATGGGTGCAATTTTAGCCACTAATATCAGGACATTGGTCACTACATAAATTAAAGATTGATTTTAATAAGTTCCTAAACTATTGGCTTCCATATTTAGAAATGAAAACCACCAAAATTTATAATTTCTAATAATATTCAAAAGAAAGTATTAGAAAGAGTTGTTGGATTCCTCTATTTCAACTAATTCAACCCTAACTAATATAGTTATTCATAAAATACCTTTAAGTTAATTCAATTGTGATTACCATCTTTAAATGAATATAGTTAAAGCTATTTTAAAAAATGTAGTTTTTTTTTATATGAAAATCAAGAAAATTAAATGAACTTAACTAATATTCTTAATTAGCATGATATTAAGTATTTTTGTTATTATTTGAGTCTAGAAGACTAAATGATATATAATAATAATAATTACTATTTTATTAAAAAATTAAAATAATTTTTTCATAAAAATATAATATTTAATGTTATTAAAATATTTTCATCATAAATTTTATAAAACTATATGTATATTCATTTCTCAATTAATTCCCCAAATTACTATTAGAAGGAGGTATTCTCATTATTTCTAAACTTTTTTTAGAAACATTATTTTTAGACTAACAAATAAATGAAATAATAAAAAAACTTAATTATTTTTTTAGTCT
>CM023954.1:34919559-34930927 GCA_013407115.1 Glycine latifolia
ATTTTTACTGCTGTAAGAGCTTGCAAACTCCATTCTCCATCTCTTGGGTTTATCTCTACCTACATGGTTGAGAGCTGTACAACTTTGTTGCTAAAAATCACCGATGTAACTTTCAGTAACTAGTCTACTTCGCATTGCTAATCAGCCTTTCTTGATGTTGAGATTGATGCAACATATACAAAATCATCTGACCAGATCAATCTTCTAGCACATAGCAGATCCCCAATTAAAAAGGTGTATGCTGGCAGGAATAATAGCGATCACAAAGGGAGTAAATATTGCATTGGTTTCTGTTATGCTCAAATTGGAGTCAGTTGAAGTTGCTAACAGCTGTATTTAACAGTTAGTTAAAGATCCTAACTATTAAGAGTTAGATTGGATGAGGAGTAGAGGTTGGAAGGATATGCAGGACTCTTAAATTTCCTGGAGTTGTGAGAGATACCTATCTGTAATTATTGTTTTGTATCTTCCCTCTTGATTCTGCAATCATATTAATTCCGATTCAGGGAGAAGATTGATATTTAATTAGTCTTATTCTTTTCTTTACTCATCTTGTTCCTATTAAACATCATGGTTGTTACTTGTTACCTGGCAAATTGAGAAACTTTTCAATGACTTTTTTGCTCCATAGAGTTCTTATTAATTTTGTATATTAGGCTAGTGTTACTTTATTTTGGACAAAAACAGATGAGAGTTCTTATTTAATTAGTCTTCATTTTGTATATTAGGCTAGCTTTACAATCAATTTACCCTCACATAATTCCGGTACTCTTTTTCACTAAGCCCAGTTCTATAAAGTATTCTCAAGATCTGTTTGGGGGTTGACTTATGCTATCTGCCAACACAACATAGCTATAAAGTGTCTTTACTGGTGTAGGAAAATTATTCAGATGCTATATTTTTAAATAGCTATATTATGATTGCAGAGTTGGTGGGTGATTAAACTAGAGTGGGGAAATGAGATGGGAAGCAAAACTAGCCACTTCGAGGTTTCCGGGACATGGACACTCTCAAGGCTATATGTTTTGCTTTGTCTTATCAGTTTCTCCCTTATACTGATGTTTGAAAAATAGAAAATGTAGTTGAAATGGCCACTTATTAGGTCACATTAGACAATAGTTTAAGCTAGGCAAAGCAAATCAGTAATAAACTTTCTGCATTTAAGAAGATAGCATTTTACTTTTGTTGACTTTGTTATTCGTAAACAAAACTCAGAAGCATAAAAAACACAAGGCCATTATTAAGAACTATTTTGCATATTGGAACTTATGAATTATAGAAAAGATAATTACTTAACCTGAAACATGAACAAAGCCATTAAATAATTAAATATTGACCTTGCAGTTCGATTGATATTGGAAAATCTCAAGATTTCTGCCTTTAGTACACGATTGAAATAGCCTGAATGTAACACAACCCAGAGAATTATATGTATCTATATACTAAATTCTACTATGAGGATTATCAAAATACTAGAAAATTTCCAGAGATAAATGGAATAGCTAAACTTTGTTGTTGTCACTGCACACCAACTTCTTTATCTTATAAGTAATTAGTTTTTCCTTTTGTATGCAAATGTTAGCTGTTAGTTTTGTTAGAATGTTAGTGGGAGGGATTCAAACCCACAACTTCTTTCTTCAACCACCAAGCAAACCTTGTAACTCCCTTATTAGTTAAAACATACTGCATACCACCACTGGATTGCATCTGGATGATTAGTCTAAACTGGTCTAATTCTTTAGTTTTTTTTTTCCTGTGTTTCTTGTATTATTGTTTTACTCTGCCTATTAGGAATAATTTTGAAACCACATATTTTAGGTTCATCAATGAGTTGCCTCAGGTGTTATGCTTGCTGCTATATTCATTGACACTGCTTATATATTCATCAATGAGTTCATCAGCAAAGAATCATTTTAAAATCACATATTTTAATCATACATATATGGTACTTATTGATGCACTATGCAAATGTGGGAGATTTAAGAATGTTCAAGAAGTTTCTCAAAACGTCAAAATCTTTTGATTGAAGACTATCTTCTAGATCCATGTCCAGACATACGCTGTTATGATCAACGGGCTTTGTAAATAGGGTTTGCTTGATGAAACATTGACCTTGCAGTAAAAATTGGAAGACAATGGCTGCATCACTAAGTCGAGTGAAACTTCCCTACACCTCCATTTTTTTTTTATGTACGCCATTATATTATGCAAAGTTCATTCTGTAATGTAAAAAATGTAAAAAATTATAGAATGAGCTTTCCATAATGTAATGGGGTACAGGAAGTAAAATATGGAGGCACAGAAAGCAATAGTCTATTAAAATTGTAACTCCAAAAACGATTATTCATATTCTTTTTTGAAAAAGACGCGAATGATTTTGTGAAAAAACTTCGGTGAGAAATGATTGTTAGAAGCCTACCATAAGAGTAATTTCATGTTTTATTGGGCGTTAGCAACACTAAAAGTGGATCAAGTTGAAGCAAAAAAAAGTTGCTTCTACATCACTTCATGGTTTTGGACGTGAAAATATTAAAATACGTGGATCACAAACTCAGATCCAAACACACTATAAGACTTTGCTTTCTAGTTATGCATTTCTCTTCTATCAAACAATAGCTTAATAACAGATCTCTCAATTTTTTATTACCTAATTTGTCTCTCACCGTATGTTAAAATGTATCCACTTCTACTGAATTTGTTAAACAAGTACGTAGAGTTTAAGCTCTTTGCACGACAGCTTCAGTTTGTAAATTCTTATGTGACTACATATAAATTAAATAGACAATGATGGATTTGCTCATGAGCCAACATTTACATGTTTTGGTGAATGAAAAAGTGAATGAGTACTTGAGGCTGATATATTAGCAATTTAGCATCTATAACTACAAGTGACAGAGCAGGGTGCTGTAGAACTTGCCATTAAAAGCGCTAATGATGAGGTTTCTTCTTGTAATTAAGTTTCTTCCTTCATGCATTAATTGGCTCATTCACTTTAATAATGCAGTTGGTTTGATTTTCTTCCTTCGTGTGTGTGAGTATACTTCTCTTTTGATCCCTAAAAAAATGCAAACTTTCTCAATTTAGTTCCTAAAAAGTTTGTAACAAATGTATTATATATTATACTATTTATTCAATATTTTATATTACTTTTTAATTACCTAAAAGTAACATATGGCACTGGAATCTCGATCCATAGTCAAAGACCTCATTTCTTTAGATATATAAAAGATCACTCAAATGAAATTTACTTTTCTTTCTTTTCTTACAGAGGATTTTACATTTCTAATTAAATATTTTTTCGAGATGCAATCAAGAATCAAATCTCATTTAATATATGTTTAAGGGACCATTTTATAATCCAATCTACCCAATTTCAACATTATTTTTCTTTTTGGATAAATCAAAGAAATATTTTAATAACTCATGACTAAACTTAGCATAAGATATGCCACGATTGGAAATTAAGTTTAATGATGATGCAACATGTAAAATAGCTTTACAGTATTCAATCATAAATTCATTATTATTATGATTTTTAAAATAATATTATAAAAATGATAAACTTATCATAAATGATAATTAATTTATGATTAAATGACAGTTTAAATATTATTAATGCATAGTCTATATTTTCTGTTAGAGATTTCAGCCCATGAGTGAACCAAATGGAGGAATTTGACCCATTTTAATCATCCTTTATTAGGTTATACTATACCAGATCAAGTTGTAGTTGATGATTCCATGTGAGGACTCATTAATACAATGCAAGTTTTGAGCTGTCCTTGTGACTGAGAAGAACCTCTCTGATTAACTACTGTGACACAGCTTGACTGATAGTAGTTAATTAGGCATAGATAGATTTATCCATGTGGATGCTTTATTAGATATGTATCTTTGACTTTTAATCACATATATATAGATCCAAAGACCTATCATTAATATACATGTAGCATCTGGGAATCCTCACAAGCACATAATTTATCTTTTCCGACATTTAATATCATATTAGAACTTGTCAACCCCACATAAATGCGATATTAGTTTGATAAGAATTTTATATATACACACCATTAGTTAAAATATTACATGATTTACCACCAAGTCGCTCAAGTAGCTTGAATTGCGTGTTATAAAACTATTTCTTGCTTTCACTTCTAAAAAAAACTAAATAATTAAGAAAACCAAAACTCTCGTGCCTTCTTGTTGGGGTGTTTGACATGAAAGACAATATATATACGCTTTGTTGGAAATATGAAGTTTCTGAAGCTTTGAATATTAAACGAGAGCTATTAAGTAATAGTAAATTGAACAATCACTAATGGCCATGTTGAGCCAAAGATGCGAATATTTCAAGCAACAGTGACAAAACCAAGTTCGATCTGTGGCATAATCCATACGCATCTTTCGTCTAAACTATCACAGAATATGAAAACCGAGATGGAACAGAGGGAATAAATAATACAAATGGAGCATTCTATAGTATAATAAATTTGTATTAACTATCTTTTATATTTATTTTATTTCTAGGCCTATCTTTCACACTAGCTCAGGGTGAGTTTCACACGTCAAAGGAATCGAATGCTTCATGGGTTACGAGATTTTGTGGGTAGCAAGATTGACTTAGATTGCATAGCTTTACTTACATAGAACAACTTTAATTACAATGCAAGCAAACGATTCCACCATTTTTCTTTTCTTTTATTCTTGGGTGTTCAACCTAAAAGGAGGTTCTCCTAATTAAGCTTGGTTATGCATAAGAGGCTAAGACTAAGTTTCAGTTTATTTAAGCTTTTTTTTCTTTAAATAAATGCTTTTTTTAATAAAATAAACAGATTTTTAATCTTTTGATGTTTATGTTTAAATTACTTCCACTTAAAATAAGTATTTTTTTTTTGCTTTTTAAAAAAAAAATATCTGCTTCTTAATTTTTTTTATAAAAAAAAAATTAAAGTTTTAAAAAACTCACCCTAAATATTTGAATTATGTTAACAATACGATTTTATTTATTTATTTATTTATAATAGTTGAGTTAGTTGATGTCATGGTTGTAACTTTGGCTGGACCCAAGAGCTGCTTAATTGTCTCTTTTGGCTACTAAATGAAATTGAAGAACTATTTTATTCTACTTCATCTAAGTTTTTTTATCTTATCTTTCCGAATGAAAATATGGGAATATTTTATTATGATCTGGATTGGGCTTTTCTCTTTCTTTTCTTTTTTTTTTTAAAGCAAATAGATACAGACGACTCTCTATAGCAAAACAAAAATGAAAATTTTCTATTACACTACGTGCTAGCAACTAGTATTACCTCCAACAGATTAATCTTTCTATTATTCTATTATTCTACCTAACATTTTTGGTGATCACATAAGATTCCAATACCACTATACCTAAATATATATAACATATTTTGATACAAAAGTTTATGCATAGCGTTTTTTTATTCATCACAATATGCCCTTTTGTTTCTAGGTCGATCACACCAATATCCGGACATGCACCATATATATTGGATATATACTTCATCAAACTAATGTGGGTGGAGTTGGGTGGAGTTACTATATGATATAACTATATATTTTTCAGTGACTTGTTAAGCTATAATAATTAATTCTAGTTAACTAATCTTGCCCTCAGTAGTAATTATATGTTGGTTGTTTACATCAAAGTTTAGCTACCACTTCCACAAGCATTTAATTCAACAAAGAGCACAAAAAAACTTAATTTCATTTTTTTATTATATAGGTGGACTGACTAATTATATATATATATATATATATATATATATATATATATATATATATTTTCCATATATACTTAGACTCATGATCAGGTCTGAGAATCTAATTAATACAAGAAAAGAGTTTAATATATAAACTTAGATCTATATATATATATATATATATATATATATGACGTTTATTTAACTTCACATGGGAACAGGAACTAAACACAGCCACCTTACCTTGTCTCCCTTTCAAGAAGTTAAATCTTTCACATCCTTTAAATCTGCAGCTGGCACAGACTCGTGAGTGAGTTATTTTAAGCTTTGAGTCAAATGGAGATATTCCCCCCACGTGCAGTGGCCAATTGTTCAAGGCTACACTTCATCTCTTCATGTGATCTTCAGCGCCAATTCTATAATAAAATCTTAGTTCTCAGAGCATGATGCATTCTCTATGGTTTTGCTTTCTTCTCCTTTTACCAACATCTAGACTTTCCAGTTGACTAATTAGTTTATTCACTTTTCTCCAAATCTTTACATCAGTTTAATTTGAACCTCCTAAGGTTAACACTACTTTAAAAGGAAACATAGTTTTAATTACAAGCCATGAAACTTTGCAATCTAGTTACCTGATAAAAGAGTTTATAAGATTGACTTAGTGGTGAAAGGAGAAGAAAAAAACAAGAGGTCGTGGTTCGCATTCTCTCAGTACCAAAAAACTAATGATTAACATTTGCTAATAAATTTTATTTTTACCTGGTAAAAAAACTTGATATCTATGCAGAGTTGTTCCTTCCTTCACTTAGAATGAATAACTCATAGAAATGAAGACAAATCAAGCATATATGATATATAAAAGTTATATGAAAATAAGACCATAATAATAATGTTTGTGAAAAATCACATCAAAAGAGTAGAAAATACCACTAAATGCATATGAATGTGTAATGGGGTTCCCCTTTCCCATGCGTAGCTCTAGATGACCAAGTGATACATTCTACTCTGTTGAGAAAAACATGATTAATTATTCCTACATCAAATGACTAATAGTAAACAAATGGACCTAAACAAAGTATGGGACATTTTCAGTGGTGGAAATGGATCCAAGGCTCATTGTGCTTCTAGGAGGAGTGTACACAGAAGAAGCTGAAGATGAAGACAAGGATGAAAGGATAATAGAAGGAGAAGGTAATGGTTTTGGTGGAGGAGAAGGCATTGGTTTTGGAGGAGGAGGATGAGGATGAGCATGAGGTTGAGGTTGAGAAAGACCTTGTGATGAGTCTGCAGGAATAGCTGCTATTGATATTGCATCAGCAGAAGAAACGAAAGCAACATGTTGAGAGGAAATGATACTTGCAGCCTCTCTATATTTGTATTTTAGTATCTCTGCCCTTATTGCATTTATTTCTGCTTGTAAAGTTTGAACTTGTTGCTGCAAAGCTGATATTGCACCCATGCATCCATATACAGGATCTCTTAGCCTCAAGTTAGCTTCATAAACAAGGCTATTTGCTGCATCAGCTCTTTGGCCCTCTGATACCTCCTACACATGAATAAAATTTGAAAACAAATCAGTTTTTACTTCAATAAGAGAAGTGAATCTAATTGAAGAAAAAAGTAACTAACTTGGTGTGTGGAGCTAGTTATTAGGTACTAACCATTAGCATCTTGGAGACATTGCTTGCACCAAACACCTTGTGCACTGCTGCAAACTTTTGAGGCTCATGTGGTGAAAAGTAAGGAGAGAAAGGGCATTCTTCAGCACACCTTCTTCTCAAAAGCTTGCATGCAGCACAAGGTGTTACTGTGTTTAAGGTTGTCCCAAGAGTTGGACCATAGAAATGCTTCCTTCCCATTTGAGAAGATGCTTCTCCCTCTGCTCTCACCTTTGTAATTATCTCATCTAATCTATCTTTTGAAAAAACACAAAAACTACATGTTAAAATCTTGAGTCTATAGACAAGTAATAATGTATTTTGGATGGTTTAGCATCATGTCATGCCTCCAGCTAGCACCATCATGAGAAACCAAGAACATCTTGGCCAAGACAAAATCTATGATATGATACTAATTATTTCAACTCATGAGTAAATTGATTCTTAGAGAGCAACAAAATTGATGCTTATTTGCTAATATTTACCTGTCTCTGGATGTCCAAACATGCCTTTTGATTGTCTTGATCTAAGTGGTGGGTTGAGAAAAGGGAAAGTTTTGTTTCATACACATACACAAACAAGGAGAGAAAAAGGCAGGGAAACAAACAAGCTTTAAAAGGCAAGGTGGTGATTAGGAAAAGTAGGTCAATGCTTTTTATAAGAAAAAATATGTAATTATTAGAAAAAAGGTTTAGATATTTTTAAAAGAAATATTTAATTAGGGGAAGGAGAAAATAAAATAAAAAACAAAATGATTAGGTTGCATTAGCCATTTAAAGAAAGAGAAAGAAAGAACTCTTTGTCAATAGCTTGCACACGTGTTTGTTCTATTGGAAAGCTGACAATTGACTTTGAAAAAAAAAGCAAGAAACATCAATGTCAGACTAGTCAGCAAATTGAGTTTTCTCAAAATAAAAAAATATTGGGGAAATTGCTATGGGCTGCAAAGTGGTATGCTTCTCTTTATTGGGTGTGTTGTATTTGTCACAAAAGTTTTCGAGTATTAGCCATGTATGAGGGACCGATTAGATTAGAAGATTGCAATTCTTAACAATCTTTGGCCATTTTTCTTCCCTTTTGGAAACAGTTTATATTGGAGGGGAGGGGCAGATAATTTCTGTTCATGACATTTTGCAATCAACGCAGCTTGTGTGTATTGCACGGACTCAACATCACCATCACCTCACCACTCTCACATGCAAACAAGGCAAAAAAATTAAAATATTACAGTTTTAAAAAAAAATTACAAGAATATTACAGTTTCAAAGATATTTACAAATCTATGGTAGTCAATCACGTCGATATAGGACGTGTTTGGAGCTGAATCACGTCGATATAGGACGTGTTTGGAGCTGAATCACGTCGATATAGGACGTGACTCACCAGGTGGTGACACGTGTCATTTTGCGGAACGATGTATATAAACTTCAGAATGTCATAACTTTTGACTGGAATGTCCGATTGAGTCGAAACTGGTGGCCACGTGTTCGAAATTGAGAGGAGAAGCTCTCAATTATGTCAATTTTTTTTTTCAAAAGATGTTTCTAAGTACCTTAAAATTACGATTTAATCTTCGAACCTTCAAAAAAATTTATTGGTTTCTAATTTTTTATTTATTCAATTAGTGAATTGCATGCTATTTTTTATTTTTCTAATTACTTCTCTCAATTTTGAATTCCTTATGTTTAGCTAGCGTTTCTCTCTCTCACTCTCTTTTTTCGTGATGTGTGTGGAAACTGTTTACTGATGATTAATTTCATGCTTTGCAGAACTAAGATGAACAATGATTACGCTTTTGTGAACTTCACTAAGCCCCAGACAGCTTTGAAGTTTCTTAACACAGCCTCCAATTTGAAATGGGAGTTGTTCCAGTCTAACAAGATACGTGATGTGGTTTTTCTGTACGTTTGCAAGTATGGTCACATAGATAATGATTAGACTTAATCATCAATGTTTCTATTAAACCATTATTTCATGTTATTGTTAGGTTAAATTGTTATATTTTTTCTGCTAAACCCAATGATTATGACAATGTTTTTTTTTGGGGTAAAAAAACCCTTATATTTTTTAAGAAAAATCATGAATTAATTGCGGAGTTAGAGTATACTCTGCGTAAAGGCCTAAATAACAAATTTCATTTTAAACGAAAATGAGTGTCAAGTTAATTTAACACAATGATACTTTTTATAATGCACAAGACTGTTAAAAAAAAATGATTTCAAGTACAAGGATTAAATTTATAATCAATTAGTGTATTGTTGCTTTATTAATTAATTGTGGCTTTTGACTGGAATGTCCGATTGTTCGAAATTAAGAGAAGTAATTAGAAAAATAAAAAGTGAAAAATGCGAAATATATGAGTAAAAGTGAAATTTCGAACAAGGGAAGAATTTATGAGTACGTAAAAATAAGCGAGACAAGTATATTAATTAACTTTCGGTGTAAATGAATCCACGTGACCACATCCGATAAATTAATGTGAAAATATTTTAACGTAAAAATAAGCGAGACAAGTATATTGATTTTTTAAACTTTATCATATAAAAGATCGAAATTAAAATATTCAAAAATTATATAAATATATTTATAAAGAAATTTGCATGATTTTTTCAACAAACATATAAGATTAAATATATATTTTATAGATCTTAACTATTTATGCATAGTTATATGATTAATACTTATTTTACTCGTTCTAATATTCTTATATTAAAATATTCATACAATATTATATCATCATATATATATTTAGCATGTTTCTCAACGTTAACTAATTAAAGATTAGCACATTAAGTGCGTGAGGTGGAGGCGACTCGGGACATTGTTTTGTTTTGTTTGTAGCTATAGGCAATTGAAATTTTTGACAGTTATTTTGTTTACTTTCATTTTGAAGGGATGACTTATCTTATATACCTGCTAGCTAAACATAAGGAATTCGAAATTGAGAGAAGTAATTAGAAAAAATAAAAAATAGCATGCAATTCACTAATTAAATAAATAAAAATTAGAAACCAATAAAATTTTTTGAAGGTTCGAAGATTAAATCGTAATTTTGAGGTACTTAGAGACATCTTTTGAAAAAAAATTGACATAATTGAGAGCTTCTCCTCTCAATTTCGAGCGCATGGCCACCAGTTTCGACTCAATCGGACATTTCAATCAAAAGTTATGACCTTCCGAAGTTTATATACATCGTTCCGCAAAATGACACGTGTCTCAAAATGACACGTGTCACCACCTGGTGAGTCACGTCCTATATCGACGTGATTCAGCTCCAGACACGTCCTATATCGACGTGATTGACTATCATAGATTTGTAAATACCTTTGAAACTGCAATATTCTTGTAATTTTTTTTTTAAATTGCAATATTTTAATTTTTTTGCCTGCAAACAAACATTTTGCGAAAAATACAAAAAAAAAAATGAAATTTGAGAGGGTACCGGAGAGAATTTAAAAATATATTTAAATGAACATTTGAACTTTTTTCAATCAGCACCTAGAAAGTTTTACATTTTTTTAATGAAAATTGCGAAAAAGCTCAATCTTTGATTTCTTAGTAAATGCTCAATTGAGCGCTAAAGCTAATATTCTTGGCAAAAAAATTAATATATTGTACTTTTAAAAAAAAATTACCAAAATATTGCACTTTTAAACCTATTTACAAATCTATAGCAATGAATCACGTCGATATAGGACGTGTTTAATCACGTCGATATAGGACGTGACTCACCAGGTGGTGACACGTGTCAGTTTAGGCCACGTGTCATTTTGCGGAGCGATGTATATAAACTTCGGAAGATCATAACTTTTGATTGGAATGTCCGATTGAGTCGAAACTGGTGGCCACGCGCTCGAAATTGAGAGGAGAATCTCTTAGCAATGTCAATTTTTTTTTCCAAAAGATGTATCTGAGTACCTCAAAATTACGATTAAATCTTTGAACCTTCAAAAAAATATATTGGTTTCTAATTTTTTATTTATTCAA
>CM023954.1:34931027-35003124 GCA_013407115.1 Glycine latifolia
TGGTGGCCACGCGCTCGAAATTGAGAGGAGAATCTCTTAGCAATGTCAAATTTTTTTTTTCCAAAAGATGTCTCTGAGAACCTCAAAATTACGATTTAATCTTCGAATCTTCAAAAAATTTATTGGTTTCTAATTTTTTATTTATTCAATTAGTGAATTGCATGTTATTTTTTAATTTCTAATTACTTCTCTTAATTTCGAATTCCTTATGTTTAGCTAGCCTTTCTCTCTCTCACTCTCTTTTTCCGTGATGTGTGTGGAAACTATTTATTGATTATTAATTTCATGCTTTGTATAACTAAGATGGACAACGGTTACGCTTTTGTGAACTTCACTAACTAAGCCCCAGGCAACTTGGAAGTTTCTTAACACACCCTCCAATTCGAAATGAGAGTTGTTTCAGTCTAACAAGATTCGTGATGTGGTTTCTGCACGTTTGCAAGTATGGTCACATAGATAATGATTAGACTTAATCATCAATGTTTCTATTAAATCATTATTTCATGTTATTGTTAGGTTAATTCATAATTAAATTACCTATTTAATTATTTATCTTATTCTTTGTTCTCATGATCTTTTATCTTTTTAAAAAATAATTTGATTTTTTTATCTTATTTTGTTAGTTCAGTTTAGTCTTTCATTTTTTTAAAATGATTAATGACATCATTCTTAAATAGATCGAAGGATCAAACTAAACCAAAATATTAAGATAAATGATCAAATTAAAAAAAGACAAAATAATTTTTTTAAAAAAATGAAAGACTAAACTGAACTAACAAAATAAGATAAAAAAATTAAATTATTTTTTTAAAAGATAAAAGATTATCAGAACAAAAAATAAGATAAATAATTAAATAGGTAATTTAATTATGAATTAACCTAACAATAATATGAAATAACGATTTAATAGAAAATTGATGATTAAGTCTAATCATTATCTATGTGACCATACATGCAAACGTGCAGAAACCACATCACGTATCTAATTAGACTGGAACAACTCCCATTTCAAATTGGAGGTTGTGTTAAAAAACTTTCAAGCTGCCTGGGGCGTAGTTAGTGAAGTTCACAAAAGCGGACATCTTTTGGAAAAAGAAAATTTGACATTGCTAAGAGATTCTCCTCTCAATTTCGAGCGCGTGGCCACCAGTTTCGACTCAATTGGACATTCCAGTCAAAAGTTATGATCTTCCGAAGTTTATATACATCGCTCCGCAAAATGACACGTGGCCTAAACTGACACATGTCACCACCTGGTGAGTCACGTCCTATATCGACGTGATTAAACACGTCCTATATCGACATGATTCATTGCTATAGATTTATAAATAGGTTTAAAAGTGCAATATTTTGGTAATTTTTTTTTAAAAGTACAGTATATTAATTTTTTTGCCAATATTCTTTTCCAAAATCCTTTTTATTTTTTTACTAATTAGAAAAGAAAAATTATTTTTATTTATGTTAACTTTTATGATAGAAAACACATGATTAAAAGAGAAAATCTTACTAAATATAGTTAATCAAATTTACCATACAAAGATTAATCATCAGTAAAATTAGATTTATCAATATAGATTAATCATCAACAATACTCATACCAATATCATGATGGTAAAAAAAAGTGTCTATATTAAATAAAATTGATTATTCCATCAATTTTTGTAGTAATTGTATTAATTTTAACTTATGTGATTAACACATATATAATGTGACATCTTTTACCATTTATCATGCATTACCAAGTTGATAAAGGGAGTGTGATAAATTAACCATTTTAGTGCATGTATGAATCAATTGAAAGAGCTTAAAAATACTTTTAGTATCAAAGTCACAATTTTTTCTTTCATTTTATTCATTGGAATTCACATTTTTGTGCATTCAAATTTGTAAAAGTACTTTTTCATCTTTAAACCAAATATAGTCCAACAGCATTTTTGGGACAATTTAAAATTATTCATTTAAGCTGTTTTTGTTGAAAAAACACTGTTTGAGAATTATTACACTCAAGGTTTAAATTTAACAGTTCAAATTAAAACTATAAAAATAAATAAAATGTGAGACTTAATGGACGAGTATGTAGGGCAAAAACATAATTCCTGGGGAAGGGCACCTTGAAATTAATTATTCACATGTGACAAGATTGGACGTCAAGCCTCCCCAAAACATCTTTGTCCCAGGTTTTGGACCTATGGTCCTATATTTGTTTGGCACCATGAATGAATTGCATCAATCTACTTCCTTTTTGTCAAATTAATTTTTGGCTTATATATATAGGCACTCTTTTTCCTCAAAGGCGGCATATTGCATCTGTAGATTTTTCACAATTATTTAAATTTCTCACTACCTTATATATTGCTTAGCCTCATGCATTGAAATAAAGTGAGAGATAGCGAAAGTTCTTATTTTCAACTCTTGGTAGCGTTACAATTAATGGGAGATACTCAATTAATTCGGAGATATAAGTTCCCAAGATTTTTTTTTTTTGTTAGATATGAAATGAAGTTGTTTTTTCTTTCCAACTAGTTTGTTTTTTATTATAAGAGGGCATGGATCATTGGGTTGTTATTTTTTATCCCAAATGATGATGTAATATCAGGGGCATACACTTTCTGATTTGGTTGCAAATCTACACCTGTTGGGGGGCACTTCGTCATTAGCTAGTTGGGTTTACTGATCGAAGGGGTTGGTATGAGGATTTTGATGTAATGTAAAACTTCTGAGTTTGCTAATTTGTACATATCTTGTGACAAATTACAAACTGCTCTTAATAATATACTCCACCCGATTTCGATTATAAAAAAAAATTATAAATACTTTTTTAATTAAATAAGTAGTTATATATTTTTTAATATATTTGTCTAAACTGCAGTTTTCTTTTTCTTCTTTTTTTAATAAGTAACTTTTATTTTCTTCTTAAAAAATCATTTTTTTAGAAATCACTTTTTAGAATCATTTTTTTAAGTTTATTCTCGATCGTTACCTTTTTTATTTCAGAAAAATTGTCCTTTATCTAGATAAATTAAGAGGAACCTCGCGAGATCATTAGTCTTCTAATTAATCTCAACTAATTAAGATCAAATAATCTCCAAAGTCAACTCTAAGTGCCATTTATATATATAGTTACACTTCTTACACTTGTTTTTATTGTCCATTTTCTTCCTCTCATAACATGCTCTCCTTGAGATCAATATCTATCCTTGTTTAATCATTACGTAAAACCAAGACCAAACACGGTGAATATTATAATACACCAACTTCCTAAAAATTATAGGCTATGGTTAATTTAGTTCCTCACTTTAACAACAATAATTTAATTATAGTTCCTAATCCTCAATGTGCATGGTACGTACTATTAGGAAATTACTTGGTTCATGAATTTAACAATTAATTGTTCAGGTCACCATGTATGTTATATTTATGTGGATGGTAATGCCCTGAATCAAGACGTTTAGTGGAGTATCAGGGACCTGAATCTGGATTCTCAACTCATGTTGCAGCTTGAAGAGGTCCAATATTTATGATTTCTAGCTAGCCATAATCTTATACTATCAGTATGGGGTGCTTTGGGCCATAAGAACGACTCAAATAAAGTATAAATTTTTTTAGACTAGCTAGTATCTGAATATACTATTATTAGTATTAATTATTCTATCGAACCAAGGGAGCACAATAATCATTACCAATTTATTTTGAAAGTCTGATGTTTGGAACCAAATTGACTTGTATGCACCAAAGTTAAAAATTAAAATAAATTTATTGTTAAGTTAAGATCAAATTCCCGGACTCTTAATATCATGGATAGAAATAATGTTTGTCAATTTTCAATAAAATTTAAAAAAAAATAGAATCTAATTAGATTGACAAGTAATAATAGTTTTAGGAATTAATTTGATAATTTTCTCATTAGGTGATATTAAATCTTCTAAGAGATTGTGTGGTTACCTTTTTTGGCACAGCTTGACCTTTAATTAGGCTTTAATTAGCTTTAAAAGTTGGTCATTAGATTATTCTTTCTTCATT
The DNA here is from genome assembly GCA_013407115.1 of Glycine latifolia. Taxonomy (NCBI): domain Eukaryota; kingdom Viridiplantae; phylum Streptophyta; class Magnoliopsida; order Fabales; family Fabaceae; genus Glycine; species Glycine latifolia. Next base: position 34,935,048 of record CM023954.1, read on the forward strand.
TGTTAATCTTGGTAGGTGCATAAAAGCGCAATTCCGCCGATGAATTATTGTTAAGTTAATCATTTTACAAAGGCTACCATTTTAAAATTAAATTCTGGTTCGGTTGTTGTACAAGATTTTGTTAATCTATTTTCAACGGTTAGCTACCAATCAGTTCTATGATTTAACTTGTAGTTTCACTATCAAAGATTACTCCCTTCGACTTATGAGTAACTCTTGCGTAGAGACAATATCTATAGGTCTAATCAAATTAATTAAAAGTTTGTCAATGCCAAATTTTATACTAAGGCTATTATAAACTTTTAATTAATTATGTTAAATAACGCTGCATTCATACAAGTATTATAATTAACTAATCGATCACCAAAAAATAAAATTGTTATCAACTTATCTAAGTTAAATCATTTTACAAAAGTGATGCGATCTTTCAAATAAATCTGAAATAATTAAACCTAAAGATGAATTGGTAAGTGGATAATTAGCTAGCTAGTAATGATATCTCTTTCGTGACAAACACATGAAACAAAAAAGAAAACTGCTAAAAGCACTAGTTTCAATAATAACATGCTTGGAGGGGTATATCAAAGATCTAAAAGACTTAACATTTCTAAAGAGTTTGTCACACCACCTTAAAATTTGTGACATTTCTAAATTTCAACCATGTTAATCAAATAATAGTGTTTGGTTTGGCGTCCAATTTCAAAGGAAATGTAGAGGTTGAGATCATGGCAGATCTAAGTAGGGTGCTTTGGGTGTCCTAAATATGGTTATTATGCATCTAATTGGATAAAAATGAAGCAAAAACATTGTTGATGGTTGTCCATGAAGGACTAAAGACCTCGAATCAGATATTTGGTATATGCATGTATATAGACTGCAGCAACTACATGAGTGGAAGTAAGTCTTCTTTCCCCAGCATAGATGAAGAGATATTCACTCTACTGTTGGTTTTAAGTGATTCTTCTTTTGTGAAAGTGATGAGAAAAAGGTGATATTTAGATAAAGAGCAAGAATAGTCTTGTGGAAAACAATTATAATGTGTTGTATGTTCCTGATTTGAAGTATAATTAGTTACAGGAAAAATGTATACAACTTAAAACACTTAAACTTATATATAATTATTTTGCACGTTTAATTTCATTCATGATTAATTGTAAAAAAAAATTATGAAAATATAAAGTAATACCCAAAAAAATGTCAATAATAAACTAATAAAGTAAATATAATAAATAAATACCAGCTTGTCTTAATTAACATATTTTTCATATTATATTGCCATGATAGAATAATTAGTCTAAAGGAAATTGTGTAGTAGCAAAAAAATATAAATAATAAAATTAAAAGCTAAATATAATGAATAAATATGAATCAATTTTAGCTAATTACATTGTTTTGTATGAAGCTTATATAAAATATATAAATACTATATTAAACAATATTACGATAATGTTGGTTTTCTGTTTCTAAAAAGATAGAAATAAAGATAGGAATAAAAAAATATGAAGGTTTAGATATTCAGTTTATATCTTTTATTCCATAAAGATAGGAATATTTAGATATTTAGTCTATATCTTTTATTCCATAAAGATAATAATATTTAGATATTCAGTCTATATCTTTTAGGGAAACCGTTTCTGTATGTGGTCCATTTATTGGTCACGTTCACTCACTAACCTATTATCTTATCCCATAAAATGTTGAGTTTTGTGATGGGCAGAACTCTATAAATAGAACTGGGCACTCTCTGTTTTAGATCACCAAGCCTACTCCTCTCTTCAGAAAAACACACCATCGAGTTTGAGTGAGTGAGGGTCTGGAAAACTAAAAGGTCTGGAAAACTAAAACTTTGAAGATTACTTAAAGGTTGATAGCAATGGCTGGAGGTAGGTACTCTGAAATTTATCTTTATATTTCTGCTTCCACTGTTTGATCTGAACGTGTTGTTTATGTTTATTAATATGTTCAGATCAATACAAATTTCTTACAGATAAATGATCCGTGCTATGCACACGGGTTACTAACTAGCTAGTGTATTACAATTGAGAAAGGTGAATGTAGCATTTATGATCCTATTATCCAAATGAGTTACATCATATTGCTTAATGAAGATTGAAAGCATTCAATTTATTTGATGGGCTGATGGCTAGTTGAAGCTAGCAAAAGACTTCTCATGGTTGTGGCATTTTTGTTATAGTGATCATCTCTTCCTTTATTTGTTTTTAGCCTCTTAATTAATCATTCTTACCTCAATAATATCAATCAATTGCAGCCGCTTTGTTTACCTCTTCTTCGCTTCTCAAATTCCATCCTCACTTTTTCCTGCACTACTTTAATTTCTCCTCTCATTCTCGTTCTTCTCCTTGGTTGCTACCACATGCCATGATAGCATATTCTCATCTCAACTTCTCCCTAGTTGTCTCTCTTTCTTCTTGGTCACTTTATCTCTCCTTCTCATCCTCTCTTTATCTCCCTCCCCTACTTCTCATCACACCACTTGTGTTTGATTTTTCTTTACTAGATTTTGGGGTTTAAAATTACCGCAAAACTAATTTTAAAACACTATTTTTAATTTCAAATTTGGGAGTTTAAAACCACTCTAACATAATTTTAAAACTGTTAGAAAATATGGTATTAGTCTCATCAAGAGATATTTTAACAATGTCAACTTTGACAACCAAAATAAGTTATTTTCAAATTAAATGAACTAAAAAAATATTTCTTTTGATTTTTTTTATAAAAAAAATAAGTAATAGTGCAAAATATACTATTACTTATTTAAGAGATAAGTATAAATTTAGGGAGTTAAGAAAATCATTTTAAATTTTGACAGACAAAAAAAAACTTTACTAAAAAATTTGAGGACCAAAAAGATATTTAATAATGCTAACATGTTAAATTCAAATCCATGTGACAATCGCTAAGGTTTCTTTTGTTAGTCATGTCAACAGTTCGTTTATGCCATTTGGGAAGTATCTTGGATTCCCTATGCTTTCAAAGCGAGTTAGGAATTGTGATTTCAACTACATTCTTGAAAAATAATAATTCAAGATTGGTAGGTTGGAAGATGAATTTGTTGAATAAGGCTGGGAGGGTGATTTTGGCTCAAATGTCGGGTTTTACTTCTATGCTAATTATACAATGCAAAATCTCTTTGGGTCCCGTATGGGATTTGTGATAAAATTGACACTTTTATTATACGGTTTATATGGGAGAATGATTGCTGCCATTGAGTGAATTGGGATAATATATCCCTGCCGATATAACGAGATGGTCTTGGTATAAGATCTACGTACTCGTACAATTAATATATCACTCTTAAGCAAGCATTCTTAGGATATCATGCACGAGAAGGAGAAACTATTGGTTCAAATGCTTGAAACAAAATATTTGAAAGACTCGTCCATACTCCATGCATTTATTATTCAAGGAGCTCCCTACACTTGGAATTCTATAGTTAAAGCTACCTATTATCTTAAATTAGGATTCCAAGTCAAAATTGGCAAGGGAGAAATTCATTGTGGTATCACAAATAGCTGAAAGAGGATTTTTTTTGTGCAAGATGGTTTCTTTTGTCAATATTCAAGATATCAACTTGCGCCTTGGTGACATCTACCAAAATGGGGTTTGGCATTTTGACCGAGTTGAAATCATGATTCTATAGAGAACGTTAAAAAACAGCTTCAAAGCTATATTCTTAATAATAATTTGGAGGATGATGTTATTTGGAGACACTCACAATCTAGAGACTACTCCTTTCCTAAACCATCTAGAAATTGCATATTCCTAAGAACATTAAACACTTTTTATTGCTCATCCTCCATGCATGAGAGCCCTTCCCACTAAGGCTTTTCTTGTAACAGGTGCGACAATGCAAAGGAAACAACTATTCATTTGCTCTGTGATTGCAACTTCTCTCATAATGTTTGGTAGAATTTGATGTTGGATCGTGATGCTAATTTCTACCAGGTTGATGTTATTGACTAGTCTATCCAACATCAACAAGTCTACAAGCATTATCTTTGCGACAACTTGTTGGATTCTTTGGAAGGCACATAATGCTTCAGTCTTTCAAGATACTACTTAGAACGCTTGGAACATTATGGCTTACTATCACTCAAAAAGTCACAAACCAGGTCGTTTAATCTCTTGGGAGACTCCAACTCTGCCTTTTGTGAAGTTTAACACAGATGGAAGTTCCTTTGGGAATCTAGGAATAGCTGGTTTTGGTGGTATAATTTGTGATTACTTGGGAACTTACATCTCTTGCTTTTCAGGTTCTTGTGGTATTTCAGCGAGCCTCAAAGCTGAAATCATTGTCGTTTATAATGGTTTGATGAAAGATTGGGATGGTGGATTCAGATTCATCATATGTGAATCAGACTCCTATATTGCTTTGGACCTAATTCACAAGGATATAAATTTGTTTCATCCTCACTTCTCATTGATAATATTGATCAGAGATCTCGTACCTAGAAGTCTTGTGCAAACTAGCTAGCAAGATATGGAGCCACTCATGAAGATAATTAACATTCTTGTTTGGAGTCATGGCCATCTCAATTGTCAACCCTCTTGCTTGCAAATGCAATGGGGGTGATCCATTTAAGGCATTAATTTTTGTCTTTAAATTTCGTATGTAAAAAAAAATCTAGGCTCATTATAAAAAAAAAATATCTAGCTAGGCTCATTAACATTCCTTTGACATCAAGTATATATATATATCACTCAAACTTTGATCAAGTTGACTTTTGATATCTCAAATTTAAAAATGATTATTTTTATCCTTTTATGTTATAAATAACATACGAAGTCCTTATTAAGGAGACTAAGATGGTGAAAAAAACCCTCGAGGACTATAAATGGGCTATTTCTAAACTATAGTGACTAAAGGATTTTTTTTTTTTAAATTAAGAGACCAAAAGTAAACTTGGTCCAAATTTTAGGTACTAAAAAATATTTAAATTGGAAAATAATAACAATTTTTTTTTTAAAAAAAGAAAAAATTTGGTTATGCAAAGAAACACACGTTTGTTATGACGTTAATATATGAACCCGGACTGTTGAAGGTACCAAATTTGGTTGGCATGATAATATCCATGATCATTCATGCTTTTATTATTTTTAAGGTCATGCTTTTTTCAATGACATGATTATATTCATGAGTTTGGATCATAAATAAAAGTTTGAAACTAGTTAGATAATCCCAAGGCATTATATTATTTTACAATTAATTTGGTATATAATTTAGACTTATTATATTTAACAAACAATCAAATATGATTATTCTATCTATGGTATATATAGCATGTTATGACAACTCACAAATAATCACAATTCTTCCTTTTTCTCCATATCTTTTTTCTTTATACTAGTTTTTTTAAAGCTTGAGTTTTTTTTTTAACCTTGAGTTGATTGAATATAAAATTGACTTTCAGAAAACCAAATATAATAATAGTTCATAATGTGAAATATATAATATCTAAACAATATAATACATTTAATAAAATAACACTTTCAATGGAGTTCATAAGTTTACAAAATAAAAACAGCATAGAACAAAATAAGATTTAGTCTCCAAATTATAGTAATTTGCAATAAACTTTCCTCCAAAACCAATATTTGCACTATTTCTTCATTTGCACAATATCAAATAAAAATTCAATGCAGTTAAGAATTTCATAATTTGTTATGCAGGAGCATATATTTATCATAATCTCAATAGTTGATTAACTCTACATTTTTATATAACCCCCTCACTTTAAAGAAGTTATTTTAACAAAATTATCAAGCTCTTTGCATAAACAATAATACACCAAAATAATAAAGGGTAACATTTTATGATCATTTAATATTAATTACTTTTTGTATATGAATATATACATCCATAGGTTAGTAGTATCTAGTAATAATTAAATAATATTATTTAATTTATATTATGTTAAGTAATGTTAAACAAAAAACATTATATTCATGATTTCATAATAATAATAATAATTCAAACAAAACATAACCTAAATCAAATGTCATAACATTTAAGAGAACACACATAATATACATGAACACCTGTTATTAGAAACTAAATAAATACAAGAGATATAATTATCAATAATCAATGTTGGGCTAGAATTACCAATTTTACACTAGCTATCAGCTAGTTTTAATGGTTGATCAAATCGGTTTTGACCAGTTCCTAGTTATTCCAAATGACTAAGTCTGATTTTAACAACTATGCAATTATCATTTGAGGAACAATGTGTAGATAAGGAATAAACACCAAACAACTTCACAACACACAAAATGTATAGAAGAATACAAATCAGAAAGCAATGCAGTGGCAGAATAATAGATTTTTCACCTTCTAGCAAATTTCTATCTTCAATTTGATGAGGTGCATATTTTAATTTTCAAGGTAACATTCCATCATTAGACCACAACATATGAACTTTGATATGAAGTTTCCACCAGAGTACCCAAAACATATTGCAGTGGATGCAAAATAAGGAGTTGGGGAGGGGAAGGTCCACTTGTTCTTCTATGAAGGATTGGCTAAGCAAGAAGTTGTTCAACTAGGAGCTTGCTTTAATCCACAAAGAGCTTTCTTTAATTGAAAAACATGATTTGGATATTTAAAATCAATAAAACCAAGAGGTTTATCAACATAAATTTTCTCATCAATATATATCCATTAAGAAAAGCACTCTTTACATCTATTTGAAATAGTTTAAAATTCATTAAACGCACTTTAAGTATATAATAAGATGCATACTATACTATCACAATTTTCACCCTCGTCTGTAAATTCAGTAACATCTCCTAACTCCATTTCAAATATGTATTTGGCATCTTCTTGTAGGATTCCATTCCATCAAATTTCCACCTACAACTAGTTTAATTGAAATTATATTATTAGCCAAAGGATCCAACTTTTCTTTGACAAAATGTTTGAAGATTAACCTACTTATATCCAAATCTAGCAACCTATCCACAAGAGCAAGCAGCATTATAGAACCAACAGTTTCTCCAATTGCACCACTCTCCAACCTTAACATATTCTCCACATACATGACAATCTCATGCAAGCAACAAAAAGTTATTGTTAAATATATTTCTCTTTGATAAATAAGTTAGCAATACAAAGTAGAAAACTGCATACCTGCTCTCTCCACAAACAACAAATGTTTCTACATAAAATATCAAAATCAAAATGCATACTACAAAGAAAAAAAATGGTATATATTGTATGTGATATAAAATAACTTAAGGACAAGGAAATGGAGTCTTAAAAGATCCTGCATAATGCATAATGCATAACACAAAAGTAAACAATGCCCCTACATTAACCATATTATAGCTACAATACTGAATGTAAAATTGACAAGCAAAAAATGTATTATGACAATTGGCATCAAGCTGATTGATACATCATCACATCATCATATAATGCACATTTAAGTATCTAGAGGAAGTGGTATGAACTCACCTTAATGAAGACACTCGGCATTTTCTGGATAACTATTGGAGATAGTTGCAAAGGTGCAAAAGGCACCAAATCAGCTATATCTTTCAAAGCTGCATGTACCCATGACATAACTTTGTTTTTTCTGTCAATTCCATTCTCCTGTCTCATAGAATCTAAGAGGTAAAAAGGTGGCACAAAATGTTTCACAAACATCTCCAAACACACTAATCCATGTATTTTCCATTGGAAGCGGCATGTAGAAAAATACATTGACAACAAACTTATCAAAAATTCACGATTTGCTCCTTTATAATTACAAATCTAGGGGTGATGCAAAATGATCATGTACCAAAGATATTATGAGTTCCAGCAGTGCATCCATAATATCAATTCCATAATTCCAGAGGCTCATTCGCGAAACCTGGACATAAAAAAATCATCAGCTATGGAGCAACAAATTTGAAGTCTGAAACACATCATGAAGAACCACGGTAAAAAAAATAGCAAAGAGCATGGATTCATGATGAACAAAATCTATATAGGACAAGTGGCTTAAAAATACATTGACAGCAAACTTATCAATCAATTCCTATCTAACATGTATTTAAGTTTTTATTTGAATATCTTACACGCTTTTTGTTCCTTTTGCATGATTTTTTCCACCATAGGTTGTTGTTTCCATCAATGGTTCCACCACCATAAACAAATAGTTTCTTAATATTGTCAAATACAAGCCAGTGTCTGCTGGCATCTTCATAATCTGATGGATCATCGGATGCATCAAGGGTTCCAAAATTTGGAAGTGAGATATTCAGAATTTGTACTTATTATATAGAAGATGATGTTGCTACAAGAGTAGTAGCAGAAGCAAGCTGAAATAGTGAGGTAGAGTTGAAAACAGAGGTAGGAGATGATGTTGTTCAACGCACCGGTAAGGTTTGGTAGATGAGTAGTAGCAAAAGCAAGCTACAATAGTAAGGTAGGAGATGATGTTGCTGAACGCACAGATAACCTTCTGAACTTCCTAGCTCGACGACGTCACTTCATAGCCTCAGGAGGTAACGTGTAAAGAGGAGTGTATTTTGAAATTTGAAACATTTGTGGAATGGCGCTTGTGTGAGCTAAGGGAGTCTGGAGGTTGATTTTGCTGGTTGCTGGGTGATTTTGCTGAGGGCAGGTGAGGTTACTACATGTGGATGAACCAGCTGAAGGGGCTTATGAGGATGACATGTATTAAAAAAAGTCTGGGAAGGTGACACATCAGCAAGCCAAACATTCTTTTATTATTATGTATATGTATATGTATAGATGTATAGATTTTCTCTATCACCAATAGAGTCACATGTAATTGCTTTTGATTTCTGTTTTCTATCTAATTCTAGTTAGTTCAAAATGTACCCAACTCTTACTTATGAATATTTTAAGTTTATTAAACAATAAACAATAACCTTATTTAAAATTAGAAAACACATGTCACAAGTGAGAATACGTTACTCTATTTAGGATTAAAAAAAATTATGACAAAGTTAGTTAAAAAAAATTGTATCAAAATCATTTTGGGACGAAATTTATGGGAAAAAAGATATTTTGTCACAATTTTACTTAGTTGAAAAAATAAGGGGTCAATCTTTAGTGTTGCACACACATTTTATACTCATTCAATCAAACTTTGAAAAGACTCTTAACTTAGAAACTTAGAGCATCTCCAATGCGGAGTGCTTCCATGATTCCTTCAGTTGAAAAAAAACCAGTTCCGTGAAGAAATTTTTTACTAGAAAGAGGGAAAATTTTGGAGTTTCTTGCAGAATTTTGCGATTTCTTACATTTGAGCAAAATTTTGTATAAGATCTTTATGAGTGACATAACACTGTGGAGACCACAAAAAAATGATGAAGAAACCCAATTAAGCATTTCTCATTGGAGATGCTTTTAATCATCGAATATTTTTTCTTACAAAATATGACCATGAATCTTAATAAATTAATTACAAACAATATATATAGTTGTATCGATAAGACACACATAACACTAGAAAAATAATCCAATTAACCAAAAATGACTATACCTTATCAAAATTTCAATACAAATATTGTATGAATCATTATTACCTTTCTTTATAATTAATTATTTATTATTTTATTCTTTTTAATCAATTTAAGCCTCCAATAAAATGTGTTTCTATCAAGGTTTAAAATATGTTTATAGTCTTTATAGATATAGGAGTTTCTTGTTTTAGTTTTTGCAAAATCATTTTCCCTATTGCAAAATAACAACAAACAAAGAATATACAATAAAAGATAACAAAAATAGTAATTTACATAAACGAATGTATATTTGAATAATTATATACTACTTAAAACGTATCACAATTTTCAATTCCAAGTAATATCGCAACTAAAAAGTTATATATATATATATATTCGGTTTATCCGAGAAAAAAAACCTTGATTTATCCAAAGTTTAGTCAAGAGGTAAATAAAATTTGACCAACAATTATTTTTCCGAGAAAAAAAACCTTGACTTATCCAAAGTTTAGTCAAAAGGTAAATAAAGTCTGACCAATAATTATTTTTCACAAGGACTAAACATGAATAGTAACCAAATGATTCAATGTTTACTTCTAACACATTAAGCATTTGTACCTAATCACTTGGTTAAAAGATGAGCTTATATACAAATGAAGAGGAATACTAAGATTTTTAAGGATTATTCTTTGATGCTCTTAGGAGGGGTAAGTGCTTTTTTTATTTACAAACTATGGAGAAGAAGAGTGAATATCATTTGAGAAGACCTCAAAGCACATTGATGCAATTTCTCATTTTAATATAAGAGACTAATGATATTTTTGTAGGTGAATATAGAAATTAATTGATAAAAAATTTAAAATATAGATTAAAATAAATTTTAATGTAATTTATATTTTTAGTATTATATATATATATATATATATATATATATACATATATATATTACTTAAATATACTTTTAGTTTATAGAATATATTATTTTTATAATTTTTTTATTTTGTTTTGGTGTACTTAATATAGCTATTATTTTTGTCCTTTTTTATCAAACTTTAACATAGACGAATGCAAAACCAACCAAATATTATAAGAATTAAAATAGAAAAATACATATATTAGATAGATTAAAATAAAATAAAAAAGACAAAACAATTGCAAAAATCCAATAACTTTTTACAAGAAAAAAATCATAATTTTAAAAATTGGACTGAATTAATTTATCTGGTTGATGGATCAACCGGTTCGAGTCAGCTATCATCACATTAGGCATGTCATCAGCTCCCTGAGACCCGATAACTGGTTTTCTGGTTGGACAAGTGAATCGGCGGGTTTCGTGACCCAGACCGGTTCACGCATTTTTGTTTTATTTATAAAAAAAAACCGACACGGTTTTTGCTGGAAAAAAAATATATGAAAGAGAGAAAGTGAGATGAGATAGGAAACGGAAGCGGAAACGAAGGAAGAAAGAAAGAAACAACACTGACTGAACAGAACTCAAGCTCAACACTGTCTACAGAACAAGGGTTCTTTTCTTAGCCTTCACCTCTGATTCGTTGCCATTGAGTACCATTTTTTATTTTTCAAATTGGAAATGGGGAAGAAAAACTGTGTGATTTTTTATTTCTTATCATTTGGACTTGACTGAATGTGGATGTGGAATAAATGCTCGCGGTATGGTAGACTCAAGTGATTATATAATACCTTTCGCAGAAGTTTTTCTATTATTGATATTCATTTGGTAGGAATTACATATACTGCTTTGAAGGTGGTTGACACCAAGTGCTATGCTATCTGTAATGGGAAATAAGGGAGCAACTTAATAATAATAATAAATTGCTTATAATATTGCACAACTTAATTTCATGAGCAATTTGTATTTCATGCTTTGGCAATTTATCTACTTCGACCCAGTCTACTTTTCTTGATAGTTTATAAGCAACTTAAGTCCATAAGCAATTCTTGGTATTTAAGTTTATATTCATGTGCTTCATTTTTAGCAATTTATCTATTTCAACGAAGCCAACTTTTCTTTTGAATTGTTGGAATATTTTCAATTTTGCCAGCTCTAGTACTTTCCAGTTTGCACTTAACCTCGCTGGATAAGCCTTTCGTGCTCTCCGTGGTCCTTTTTTTTTCTCTCTCTTTTTCCCTTCCCTTATTTTTCACTCTTTTACTTACTTCGCCTGTTTCCTCAAATAGCTTGTCTTTTTCACGACCCTTTCTCTTTCTGTTTCTTCATCATGGCATATCATGTTATTTGCTGCTTTGTGGTGCTTATATTTTGCAAGATGACGTTGTATTAGCCAATTAGGCTAGCAATAGCATGGTTCTTCAAGAGATTCTGGAACACTGTCTCTCTTGTTTCTTTTTTATAGTTATTATTTCAAATTTCACAACTCTGTTGGTGCTTATTTTTTCTTTTTGGTACAAGTGGTTATTTTTTATTTTACTCCCTGGTCTGATACAAAATTGAAAATTTTGTCATTTGAGTTGGCTTACTTCTAGTGGACCAAGCATAGAGTCATAGACCATTTCATTTCATGTATTTTGTTGTTTGAATTGAAAATTAATTGGTGGTTATGCTGAGCTAGGAAAGTTGGGATTACTTGGAATTTGTGTGATATACTCATTTCTTGTGACATTATGGTGCAGGTTAATAGAGGTCCAAGGCCAAACTTGCCTTTAAGGTTTGAACCGACAGACTACAATACACTCTTCACTTACAAATTTCTTATACAATCCATGATTGTGTTACACCCTTTTGCACCCCTTCTTTCTTGCACTACCATTAAATGCTCCAAATCTTTTTCCCATAACAACCACTTTCTGCGATCTTCAACGGTTCTGCGGCTAGCCCTGAGCCATGCCAGAACAAGGGCATTCTTATGTAGTGCTAGAAATCGACGGAAGGATTTGAATGGTAGGGACTTCAGTATAGACATTGTTAAAGAAGATCAAGAGCTTGAGGATGATGGTGATGATGGGTTTTTGGCTCAAGGAATGTATGCAAGAAGGGAGGCAAAAGACATTGACGAAGAAGAAGCACAAGAAAATGAAGATGATGATGGTGGATATTCAGGTCGAGGACCATATACAGGTAGGCCAGGGAAGGATTATGATAGAGATCCAGAACTTGGTAACATTCTCGGGAGTTTTCTAGAGGACCCCCAAGAGGCACAATCCAAAGTAAGCATCATTTTATTGATGGTTTGATAACTTCTGCATTGCATTGTAGACTCTATCTTCTTGGGGAGGTATTTTGTTTCTAAGTGTGCTGTTTGTTACTGTTCAAGTAGTTGAAAATTAAAGAGTAGCAACTTTGAGCTACTTTGAATTTTGATACTGAGGGATATTATTTGTGTGTAAATCAAATGAGCTTGATATTTTTGCAGTTGGAAGACAGACTAAGAAAGAAGAGGAGCAAAATATTGCACACAAAGACTGGATCAGGAAAACCAATGAAAGTGTCATTTAACAAGTAAGCTAAACTATGCCTAAATATGTAATTGTACCATGCAGTTTTTCCCATTATTTGTGCCGGTGTAGTTACATGCTTCTTATTATGACATTTACATTTCTCCTGAGTTTGGTGTTCTAGAATTTACTGGTGTAGTCACCTCTCATTAAGTTATTAAACTGTATACAAATGAACTTAAAATGTGACGCTGTAAGAACTAAGAAGTGCTTTTCTACGTGGAAGGGAGCAGGACTTTTTCTTTTTGAATACGCGAATACCTTAACTCAAATGACTTTAACCTTTAAAGAAATAGTCAGATTTATTTTGTTCTTAAGAGTAGTGGTTTGAGTAATTTGCATTAAATTGTTATGGACATCGACTGTTTAGTTTAACAATTGAGTAAGTTGTCACTGAATCCAGCTCAAATTCAAGTTAAATCTTTGACATAAACCCTGAAACTTTGGTGGTTGTTCTAAGTTGATTTTAGGTCAGATAAAAGGCCAAATGTCATGGTTTGAGTCAATTTGATGTTTAAAAGGAAAAAAGATAATTATTTAAGATGGAGGTGTTGCTGGGATTTCCTAATTCCTATTTTGGATATATGAATTATTAATTGTAGCCTAATGTCAGTATATGTTGTTCTCTCATGTGGTACACTGGTACTGCCGAACTGGTCAGTTTAACATTTGGCATTTACTTGGTAGATGTATGTTTAGTTTTATGATTAGCATATAAGTGGTACTTTAATGAGTTGCAAACTGAAATTGGGTGCTATTTGAAGAGGAAAAGGGACTGAAATGGAGTTTCTGCTAAATTCAAATAGTAAACTAATAAGGCCCTATTTGAATAAACTTTTCTATAAGCACTTATAAGAAAAGAAAATAATATAGTAAAATGAATTGAACTTCTCCCGTAAGTTAAACTTAACTTATGTGCTTAACTTTTATAGAAGTTCTCTTATTTTACTTCTCCAAGAGATGAAATGCATAATTTGATTTTAGCTTAGGAGAAACTCAATTTATTTTACCTTCTTATTTCCTTATCCTATATAAATAGTTATGGAGAAGTTTATCCAACCAGGCCTAAACTCTATGTTTTGTTTTGAAATGCCTAAACTAAAGAATGTGTATCAGATAAGCCTATTAATTAAATTGTGATGAATTTGCATGGTTTAGTAATGGAACAAAGATCCGACCAAAAATTTAGTTGGTGTTATAATCGAATGAAAATAGAGTTTCAGTTTTGTGTTGGAAGAATTTTTTTTAACATGTATAGTTAATTTTTAAATAGATAATAAGAGTTATTGGTCATAAGTTTCTTATCTGAAGCCATTGGTTAAGCTAGTTACTTAGTCTAACATTTTTATGACATGCTATAATGAACACTTCTGAGTTTGTTATGTGATTAATTTTTGAGTCTGAGAATCTGACTTTGTTCCACACGGAGGCTTGGAAAAATGTTGGGTTTATTGGAACTGTTACCTATACTTATGATGGATACCCATTGGTTAATTACTTAGTTAGTAGTTGGTTGAAGAAATAAGGCATGTGCCGGAAAAATAAGAGGGGAGGTGAAAGAGAGAGAGTATCTTGTCATTTGTGAGATAATTGGGGCCTTTGGATATTGGGAGGTGTAGACCCTGAAATTTTTGTAAGTTAAGAACTGTATTGGAGGAGGAAACCATTATTCTTTCTAATAAGATACCTAGTTTCTATCATGCATGTAAAATTTGGAACCGCAACTATTCTGTGGTTTTGGTTGGTTTCTTTTGAAATGCATCCCTTGGTTCTTGAAGCAGTCTTAAAATGGAATTTATACTATCCAAACCATTGGATTTCCAACTAGATATAAATGTGTCCTACACTCATATCCAGTGTGCCTTTGGTTCAGAATAGATGTTTTAATGTAGGTATTCCTTTTAAAAGATTGTTGACATCCCATTATTGGAAAAACAATCTGTTTAGATTGTAGTAGCAACTTAATCAAGGTTTTAAATTGCGGTTGTGGTTGTGATTGCAATTTGGACTAAGGAGCTAGCCTTGATCTTGGCCATCATATGCCCCTTGATTGGTGTGGGGTGTGGGGTGTGATTTTGTTGACATAACAAATGAAACTGAAAGGACATATGAGAAATTCAACTTAACATGTTCATATAACACCAATTTTGCTTGTTATGTGTGTTTCAAATGGAGAGTTCCCTATTATGTATGTATAACAGACGGGTTGAGAGAGCAGCAAGGGGAATTTACCTATAAGAGGGTTATGACTTATGACAAATAAACAGGCAATTAGTGGGAGTGAAGAGAATAAAGAGGGGGCAGCAAAGAGCAGTTACCAAAGTGGGTTATGGCAAATGAATATGCAATTAGTGGAAGTGCAAATAATATATAGGGAAGTGGAGGATGGTAGAGGGTAGGGAAAAATATTTGGATATTGGGATACCTCTGGCTTATAATTCTTTCCAAGAGGACACTTAGAGCCTGTTTCTTTTCATTCACAAAAACAGTTTTCTAGTTTTTTGAAAATTAAAAGAATAAAAAATCTTGTATGATAGATGGAAATTATTTGTTTGGGGTGGTTTTTAGTTTTAAGTTTTGAAATTTTTAAAAATAACAACTAGTTTTTAGTTTTAGTTTCAAAAAAAATTTAAACCAGATTTTAAAATATGAATAGTTTCAAAATAAACTCATTTTGAAAGTTTCATATCGTATTATAATTAGTTTAAGAGTGCTTTTGTACGGCGATGACAACAATGGTGATGGTGGTGATGTCAGCAGCAGCAGTGGTGGTAAAGATACCAATGGTGGTCACGATGACAATGACAATGACAATAGTGGTGGTGGTGATGGTAGTGATGTTGGTGGTGATTATGGTGGCAATGACAAAGATGGTGGTGGTGGTGACTATGTCGGTGGTAATGGTGATGTCAGTGGGCGATGGTGATGGCGGTAATGATGGTGGTAGTGGTAATGGTGTGGTGGTGGTAGTGACAACAATGGTGGTGTGGTGGGGTGGTGATGACGAAGGTGGTATTGGTGGTGGTGGAAACAAAAAGTGTCATTGTCAAATGTGGAAAATGTGTGTGTGTTTTTTAAACTAAAAACCAAATTCACAAAACCTTTTTCTTGGTTTTGAAAATGAGTGTAAAAATGTTTTAGAAATGATTTAAAAATATTTCAGCTCCATTTTTGTCAAGCACGTTTTGTTATGAAAATTGTATTTGAAAATCAAAAACCAGAATCTCAAAACCACCTCAAAAGGGCCCTAAAGAAGTTTTGTTATTTTGATAACACACATGGCACATACCCCAGGCATTTGACATGGTAAAATACAGAGTGAGGTCTAAGGCAATTGTGCATATTCATAGCAACCACGAAGGTCTCCTACAATGCAAAAACATCACAGACCTCTCATATAGAGGTTTGCACTCCTGTAGCAGAAGTCTGATACAGTAAAATCCAAGTCCACAATGCAAACTCAAAAAGAGAAAGAAACCAAACAAGGCAAAAACAGAAGAGAAAATGAGAACATCTTCCACGTGTTTCTGTTTATTTATTTTTAGGAATTGTTCTAGAGACAATTTTTAAAACTTAATAGACTGTAGATCAGAAATCAATGGTTGAGTAGTCTAAAACTGTTATAGAGAACAGTTTTTAAAACTAAAAAGAGAAAAGGGAATCAAACAAGCTCTTACTTATCTCTTTTCCATCTTTTCCAATCTTTCTTCCATCTTGTTTGTGTCTGTCAGGACCTACTGGATTAGGAGCTCTAATAACAAAATGATGTGTATAATCTAGAGTTAAGACAAACAGAAAAACATAATGGAAGTAAACCTGTCTCCTTATACAGGAAAACAGAGAATAGAACAGAGAATAGTTCCCTCTTAGAATTATGAGCCTTTGGTATCTTGCTTGCAATTTAAATGATTATGTCTACTTTCTCCCCACCTCTCCTTCCCTATACATTCTTTCCATTCCCATTAACAGCCTGTTTCTTAGGAAATGCTCCTTGCTACCTGTTTATTCTCCCCACTCTCACTAACTGCCTGTTCATTTGCCACAACATTCTTAGGCAGAATCCCCTTTCTGCCCTTCTCGTATTTTCTGTCATACACTTTAATTATAGGCCTATCACAAACATCCCTTGCTCCCATGTTTTCTTGTTTCTCATTTGTAAGAAAATGTTAGGAACCAAGAGTTGAAATGAGAAAGAAAAGAAAGAATTTTATTGACTAGTAAGAAAAGAACAGAAAATTGGAGAGAAAACTCTCCTCCAATGGTTTCCCATTCAAAAAGGATTTCTCCTCTCACAAAGAGCTAATGCTCAATCTACAAATGATAAGATCCCCCTCTCTCCTATCCTTCTTCCCCTATTTATATCTAATAAACTTCTCTAACTAACTAACTAGTTCATTAGTAGTCTAATTATATTAACTAACTCTCCCTTCTCCTTATATCCTAACAAGACATCCCTCCTAAAAATCAACCTTGATGAATTTGAAAACTGGAATTGCACACTGAAACTTCCTCAAGTTTTCTTCGATTGTTGAAAGACAACTGCCTCCCCCTTGTAGCTTAACTAGGAATGACCCACTGCCCGTACATGCAGGGTTGAGTTCAATGGCTCCGGTGGAGGTTGGGATGGAAGCAAATTCTGAATAATCTGGACCTCTGAGTGTGGTGCTGCAATCTCTTTTTATCTCTGCTCTCTTAAAATGTCATCAGCTACACAGGGCTCCAAATTTAGTAGTATAAATCTTGCTGCCCAGTTTCTGCTCCTCTTTTATGGATCCCAATTTGACAGCCCATTTGGGCGTGACCCACTATGTAAAAATTGGACACACTTTGTAGAATTCCAAAAATTCCGCTTCCTCTTTCTCATCCTTCAGAACTAAATCATTTACTCTAACAAGATGTACCTCTTTGGTGTCCTTCCATGGGGGATCAATTGTAAACCCGCAGGCCACTTCATACAAACTCAGGTCCAGCAGCTTCAGTGGTGGTAGGGACGAGGGTGGACTCCGTATAACTTGAATCATCATGACTGCCTTGGCTCCATTGTCGATCTGTTATCCATAGACACAACAAAGTTTAATGCTAAAGGCTCACCCAACAAGTTGATATTCCAAGATTCCAACACCATTGATGTTCCAACCACCTTCATGAATGATTTTTGTTTCATCATAACAATCTTTTTATGGAAATCTGAATCTTGAAAACAATGATACTTGGTTGCATCACCGGCTTCGACTTCCTTCTTGATCATATTTGTTATTGGGTTATCAAGAAAATTGTCTTTGCAGTCCACATTGCCACTCTATTTTCCTTGTGCTTCTCCCTCTTTATAGATGGATCAACTTCTTCCTCCATAACCTTTTCAATCTTTGTTTCTCTTGCTAATTTTGCTTCATCATTTTTTGTTTCTTCTCCACCACAAAGGGTGTGGTTCTTGATTACTGAACCTTCTTTACTTCTGTTTTCTGATTTCAAGAACTGGAATGGGTCATCATCACACTCAAAACTGTTACCCTTCAAGTCAGTTCCCTGTTTTGTGCTTCCATCACAGGTGGGTAATTCCACCTTTATTGTCCAAGAACTAGCCTCTACTTCATTGCATTCTGACCCACTTCCCTCCATGCTATTTTTGTCTTGCTCAGTTGCCTGGGGATCAGCCTCTTCATTGAATACCATGTGCATCATGTGTTTCAGCTCTGAAATGTTGGTCCTCTCTTTCAAGAACACTGTAGAAATCTTCCTTTCTTCGATTCAGGTTTCTGTCACAGTTTGCTCTTCTTGCTTCAAGATTGTCAATCTTTCAAAGACATGGCTATCATAGCTATCTCCAAATCTTTTGATCAAAGCTGTGGAAAATGACTCCGAATCTGAATCTGGGGTTTTTTGGCTCCAAATGTAGAACCAATGCATCGCAACACCCGCCATGTTCATGAATGCATATTGCAGCTTATTGATGAAGGAATTTCTTGTACCTCAGAATATTTCAGCCCTAGCAATCCAACCAATTGGGCCTTCCCCCACAAATGCTGGCAGCACCCCCTTACGTCAACTTTGTGCTTCCTCCATCTCTAACATTGGCGATCCCTCGAAGATCCGGTAGGTCGAACTAATTGTTAGGAACCAAGAATTGAAATGAGAAAGAAAAGAAAGAATTTTATTGACTAGTAAGAAAAGAACAGAAAATAGGAGAGAAAACTCTCCTCCAAGAGTTATTTATTCGCAAAGGATTTCTCTTTTCACAAAGAGCTAATGCTCAATCTACAAATGATAAGATCCCCCTGTCTCTTATCCTTTTTCCCCTATTTATATCTAATAAACCCCTCTAACTAACTAACTCATTAGTAGTCTAACTATATTAACCAACTCTCCCTTCTCTTTATATCCTAACAGAAAACCAGATAAATCCAACATGCTTTCATATGTCTCTTGCTTTCTCTTTGCCTGCTCTCATTGACAATCAGAATATTGAAGAAATAAATTTAATCTAATGGAGGTAGAACTAGAAGTTTTATGTTACATGCATAATAAACTAGTCGAGGCCTTTCACATTTTACTTTTGGTCCAAAAAGTGGTCTGTCCATGTTTCATTTGATAATAATCTCATTTATTTCTGCTTTTGGGTTGGAATGCAGTATGCACATGATACAAAAAAAAAAAATCTGTTTTTTTTATTCAAAAAATATTTTGTTATCTTACACCTAATGCTGCTATTTCCAGATTTGATTTTTCAAATTCATACATATGGTTTGAATTTTACAATGTTCCATTGGCAAAAGACGTATCCTTAATTTGTGATGTAAGGAACTTTGCTCTATGACTATTTTGTTGTACATTCTCCATGATGAACGTGTGCTTTTAGTTGAAAATTGTGTTCAATTCGGGTCTTTGCAGACAATTCGAGCATGGCACATCATTGGACGTCTTGGTGGATGCAATGCCATGAATATGCAAGTAAGTTTTCTCTTCTGCCATGGATACCAAATTTTCTTTCTCCTTTCCTCCTTTATTTATAACTTTCTGTGTATTATTCAAACATGACATTGTTGCTTATAGAACTAGCGTTGTCCTTTAGCTGTCACAGTCTCCAATGGATGCACGACCTAGTTATGATTATATTCAAGGAGCAAATGTGGAACCAACTACATTTTACAACATTGGGGATCTCGAGGTGCAAGACAACTTGGCTCGAATATGGTGAAGCACCAATTGCATATTCCTTGTACATGTTAATGTAATGTGAAATGCAAATACTAATAATTTCTTCCTGTGGTATAACAGGGTGGATATCGGAACTGTTGAACCATTGCTTCTGGATGTTTTGGTAAATGCATTGACACAGATAAGCTCCGAGTATGATCTCCATTTTATTCTATTGAATAATTACTTTGGTTCAGTTGTGTACTACAAAAATTCTATGGATCACAGGGAGTCACCAACCAAAGCTATTTGGGAATGAACAGTTCTTTTGAAAATTTGCATGAGCAAAATATTAGAAAATAGTATTAGATTATCTTTTTGATTGTTGCTCTTCAATCTGTCTCTGAAGTGAGAGAGAGCATGTTGAGATTTAGATAAAAAGTTTTAGCTATCTTTTAATTTTTCCCCTTGGATATTTTGTTTCAATTCCATGATTTATTTATTTTGGTTTTGTTTTTGATAGTTTTGTGGGGATCAAGCAAGTAATGTTTGGTGGATCAGAATTTGAGAATTGGAATGAGAGTTTGAAATCAGAGGATGCAGGTTATGGTGTTCACAAGATCTAGCAGCCAATTTAATAGACTTATGAGGATTTTGAATTGAGCGCAATGAAGAGGAAGCCTTCAAATGTATCACTTTTTCGTAACAGTTAGTATTAGACTGAAGAATAAGCAGGGTTATAAGCATTTATCCTAGTTGGATATTTTTTTCTTTAACGGCAGGTACTAAAGCTTATGTCAACTTGGTGAAGTCTATTTTTATTTATAAAAATGCTGGTTCTAAGAGTTGTGCAAATTGCAATAAATGTAATTAGAAAATCAGATTAGAGTTATGTAACTTTATAATGCTTGGTGGAGTATATTTTTATTTATAATGCTAAATGAACAATAATTTTATAGATTATTGACTTAGCAGCACAAAGGGTATGCTGAGCCGTAAGATTTTTGTGTAGTCCAATATAGTGCAATTAATACCTACTTGGAGATCATTCTCCATAAAATGCCTAATGGCGTGCTAGGGGAGGAGGGGGAGGGAAACTCTTATTATATAATCTCCTAAGGGAATAGTTAGAACATTGAATCTAATTAAAATTTCTTATAACTAGACTGATTTTCCAAATGACACCAAAGGTCTTAATTGAACTTATTGTGTATGCATTATTTATTAGTAAATTTCAGTATTTATGAATACCCTAATTAATAGTTTAAATGTTTATAAATTCTACATGTCACATGTTGGCACATATTTTTATTTGTAGATTATTTTATCTAGCATTAATATGTTTATTAAATAAGAAATTGATAAATTTAAAAAATCATTTAAGAATTTTTTTACATAAAATAAAAATTTAACTTCATTCACTTATTTAAGCTGATGCCTCCTCCCTTCTTCATTCACTTATTTATAGAAGTTACATACCCTGAGTCCATCCAGAATTTTGAAATAAAATATTGCAAGATAAGATAAGGTAGTCGACAAATTATACAGATCAGTACATAAGATAAGGAGAATCTTAATTTACAAAAGTAAAAAATAAAATAATTTACATATTACACTTTTATTTTGTTGATATTTTTGTCGTTTTTTGCCGACAATTTTGATTGAGTATGAATCTTCTTATTCAGCTAACTCTTCTTGATTAAAATAATAAAGCAGATCATCATTATTGAAATACGGGTTTGAATGGGTACTACTTTCTTCATCTTTTATTGACGACTTCTTTGAACCTGATATAGTCTTCATCCAGATTAATTGTTCTTGAAACTCCTCTTCAGATGCTAGTTCTTCCATTATTTGCCTTTTTTTTAGCTAGAAACGTGGCTTCTTTGTTTGATTGTATATCCACACGGGGTTTTGAATTTTATTAGTTTTTGCTCATGCAATAATCTTCTCTTTATTAATTAGATTAACATCAAATTTTTCCACCATTTGATTTTAACCTGTTTTAATAATAAACAAATATCGGTGATATCATCTAATCTTGAATAAGTATAGGACCAATTCATAATCTAAGTAATCCCTTGAGAAGTTACAAATGATATGAACTGATATCCTTGTATGAATGTGGTATGATCTTTAAAAAAAACTTATATTTTTCTTCTACTTGTTATGGAAATAGACTTCTTGTTGGACCAAAATCCCAAAACTATCTGATAAATCATTCTGAAAACTTTAATGATATATCTCTTTTGAACCAAATAAATCATAAATATTTATCTTGGTCTTAGATAAAAGGTCTTGTTTCATACATATATGTAATCATAATAAATATATCCTGACACGTCAAAAGATATTGATAATTTTTTCGGGACATATTTTAATATCTTGACTTTGGAAAATTGTATTATTACATGGACATCTTTATTATGTTTTATCTCAATTGAATCATATCAACTAATATAAATTCATAAAAAAATTTATCTTTATGTTCATGAATTACATCTAACGGTTAAAAAAAATTCAAATTAAAAAACGTATTAATGTTTCCCACAATAAAATTGTCCGGTCCTAGTTTCTATTTAGAGTCGATCTGTAACTAGTTTTAATTGTAAGTCAATTGAAGTTTACATTTGCCACTCTTTTTTATTGTTACCAAACGAGATAAATTAGGGGGAAAAATCATTTTTTTTAAATAAAACTTAAAAAACGAGCTTTAATTAAGTTAGTCGGAAAAGTATTTTTTCACAACGTATATGGCACTTATTCAAGCATTTCCTTCAAATTGTAACTCATCCTAAAATACCATTTTTTTATTATAATTTTCGTCAACTTTCAGATTTGAATGCTTCACCGGCTTCTCTAATAAGTATTCTTTTTTATATATTTTGGATTATTTAAAATTATGTTTATTTATTGCAAAGTATTAATTTATTTTATAAAATATAAAATATTATTTACTTTTAATGTTTTAGTTTCCTACATATGAAATAAAAAATTAACGAAATGAGTTAAATAATACTGTTCAATAAAGTTTAAATATTTTTAAATATATATAAGTTTTATTATTTAAATCTAATTCAGATTAAAATTTTTAACCATTTAGTTTTGTGGTTATATTTTTTAGTTCTTAATTATAACCATATATTTATTAAAAGTACTTTTTGGACTATTTATTAAATACCTTTTAATATAATTTGAAATTATTGAGTTCTGTTAAAATAAATTAACTTTTATCTTCTAAAAATATTATTGGGCAATATTTTACAAGTTTTCAAACATTTAAGTTTTTTTAATTAATACTTAAATTTCTTTAATGAATATTATATATAAGAAATTATTTGTAAATGATATTTAAAATTTTATTTTGAGTTTTAACTTTAAAGTAATCAAAAGAAAAAATATAAAGTAACTTTTAAAACAAAAGACCGAATGTAACTTTATAATCAAATAGTAAAGGAAAAGAGAAGTTAAATTAATTTTGTTTTGATAGCATAATAATTAATTTGAAAATGAAATAGTTCAAGTATCCATAGCGTCCATTTACCTCACAAGGAAGGCTAGTTTCCAAGTTAAAAATTGCCATGTTCAATCAAACACTCCATGCTTTACAGTTTACGTGATGACATCGATAATTTCCACTAGTCTGCTGTCTCTGCTGCCGACAATTTTGAATCCTATTATCCAAATTGAAGAGGGTTTAATTTTTTAGAAAAGGAAAAGTGACAAATTCTATTAATAACTAAATGCCCTTAATTATAAGTAACGACCCGAAAATAAGTCGCTTTAATTCATTGATATCATTAATGAATTTATTATTAGACCATTTTATGTCAAAAAGAATCATTTAATCACTTTTTTTTAACAGCCAAATAAAATATGCATTTTAATCAGTTTAACTAGATGAACCAATTAAGCGTCATTTAACTTATATATTATGAGTTATCTTATGATATCGTGTAATATTTCCTCTAAATTTATATATAAACAAAAATAACAATTTTTATCTAAATTATTAAGAAAATTAGTTGAAACCATTTAATTTTACTAATCTCAAATAAAAAATAAGATTATTCTTAAAATATTATTAATTGGAACTTAATAGTTAGAATAAAAATAAAATCCTTAAAAATAGAGTTGCTTGTTTTAAGAATAATATCATTAAATATGAGTAAAATTAATTAGTTATTTATATTTAAATCCAAGATACAAGGGGATTTTTTTTCCTTTATATATTAGTTTAGAAGAAGTAGTCGAACAATATTTACCTAAATAGAAATTTTCACCTATATGGGTTTGTCGTTAAAATGTAGAAACAGACTTTGCATTGTTTGGAGAAAGTATTTCACGGAAAAGAAGAAAAAAAAAAAAGTGTTCAACGCGTGGCTGTGGTGCATGGCAAAATTTAAGGCAATGGATTTTCATGTATAAATTAAAATATATTAAAAGTGTCATCCAGTCTTCGGGGATATATTATAATTTATAAGAGATAATTTTCCAATGGCAACTGGGTGTTAGTTTGAGACTCTTTCTAAAATGAAAATATTTTAATTTGTTTGAGAAGACCATAACAAATATAATAACGAAGACTACTAATCGGGGTTAACTGCTCCTAAGTACATATACTAGTTTCTGTCTCTTCTCACAGTCACATGCCACAAGACAATTAACATAGTTAATATTAATCAACATAAAACAATTCTTCCTAGCTAACCGGGGCCATTTGCTCTACTCACGTTGAAATATATAAATCATTTTATAGAGAAGACTATTTATATTAAAAAATTAAACTCTTGCAGTAAACGAGCTTACTCTGCTGGACAGCAATTCTTGACATTGTAATATGAACATGCATCTATTCTTTTCCTGAAATTAATTACTGAAAACAAAAGTATTAATGTATGGGTCCTTCTAATTGTATTTTATTGATATGTAATGTAAACAATATTGTAGAACAATGTGGGGTGCATGGTGTAAAACTCTAGACTCATCATGCAGGCTTTCTTAGACTATTTAAAACATAGGTTAGGTTACGTTTAAGTTGTTTTAAGAGTAAAATGAGGCGAGTTCTTGTATTTTTGGACAGTGAATTAATTGTAGCATTTTAAAAAGAGTTTTGTCAAACTTTAACCTACCCAAGAAAAGAAAGTTTCTACCTTGGTTTTGTCAAACAAAGAGGGTTCTTCTACGCATAGGATGGTAGTTTTTGCATGAATACAAGATTTATTGTAAGAAAAATGTTTCTTAATTAGATAACCCTTGAGTCCTATACATCTTAAGTGAAAAAGCAAGAGATGAAAGATAAATTATTAATTTGATTGATGATGTAATATGATAAGAAAAATATTTATTGATTGATTGTTTGAAATTTTTAGTTGATAAAATATAAACACTCTTATTATAAACTTAATTACGAGAAATGTTAACACGCACTTTAAATTTTTTTAAACAAAATCCTCTATTTTAATTTAACTTTATAGTTTAAGAATGTAGATATCACTATTTATTTAATAAATCTTATAATTTGTATTTTCAAAATACTTTGTACTGAAATTTGTGGTCAAATTATTTTAACACTATCTAAATTTTTTATTAGTTGTTCCTATATATTAATTCTGCATGCATTCACAGCATCAAGTTATGATATGATTGTATTGGTCCACTTTATACGCAACCCGCAGCAACCAGCTCTGGTAGTTTTGACCAGTTATCATAACTTAATTTTTAGCCCTTAAATTCGTAATTAAGTTTGCAATTTAATCCTTCAGCAGAAGAAAAGTAGTCCCACAAGTTATTCCGGCCCCATCTACTTTATGTCATTCATGTGAAAAAGCTGCAAGCCAATAAAAATCAACGTACACTACTAATCCTGGGAGACTTTTTTATACGTGCCACAAATTTTTTTAAAATTTGACTAAATGTCACTAAGGTCAAAGTATTTGTAAAAATAACACGCGGGTTAATTTCCTAGTCAGACTAACGAACTACGATGATGACGTGTGGTGCTGCTGTGGCCCTCTAGTTCACTACATATTACAAAGTTCGCTAGGTAGGCTAGCGAACTAGGTAATTTTAAAATATCATACGCCTCAATCGGACATCCCAATCAAAAGTTATGATCTTCCGAAGTTTATACGCAATTTTAAAAACTTACCACGTGTCAAGCCTAGTTTGCTGGCCTACCTAGCGAACTTGGTAATATTACTTGTTGGACAGCCACATAGTTCGCTGGAGTCTGTAGCGAACTAGAGGGCCACAGCAGCACGATACGTCATCATCGTAGTTCGCTGGCCTGACTAGCAAACTAACCCGCGTGACATTTTTACAAATACTTTGACCCTCGTGACATTTAGCCAAATTTTAAAAAAATTTGTGACACATATAAAAAAGTCTCTAATCCTTGATTATTCAAGGTCTTTTATGAGGACAACTATGGTAAATAACAAGTTTTGCCCTGGCCACGTAATTGAGTAGCTCACAATTAACTGGTTGCATGCTCACTAAACAGAGGTGAAGGATCTGTGAGAGTGGCACTAATCACATTTTTCAGGGACTTCATCACTTTATTATCTAAGAATATTAGTATTCATCAACGAATTATTAGTTCAAGTATTATTAGTCTCAAATAATACTCAGTTCTTTTGAATAAATTTTTGAATTTAAATTTTTATAAATAAAAAAAAATACATTAAAACATTAAAAACAATCGATCAAATTTTTTAATAAAAATTAATCATCATAAGTCGATAAATATTCATATAATAACATGATAAATAAAAAAAATAGGATCGGATACACTGATGTATGAAGTAAAGTGAAAACCTTTTCATGGGACATGGATGCATCCTAACTGGTCAAGGTTCGTGTATAAGACTTAATTTGCCTATCAAACAGTATCGTGAATCTGGTTTAATTTAACCCACTGCTTTAGTAATTGTAGTATTTAATTAATTATCATGTGCCAAGTTATGTGAGAGACAATTGCTCGTGTATGTCCCTCGTGATGCATGCATACCATACGGATACTACCAGCGCGCGCGCTGAATTTCATTGACAATTTACACTGCAATAACATTATAATATAGGTGAGGATTTCTAATCATTTAGCTAAGTTATTTAAGGATTCGCGTGGTGCACGAATTGATTGGATAGTGACTTTTCGTCAATATATATATATATTCCATTATAGATTTCTGTCTTTTCTTCATTTTGTTCATGTTGTCTACGCGTATAGCATTCGTACAAAAAAATGTTGTACTAAATATAGCAGAATAGTTTATTTATTAATTTCGCTTTGGCGTTGTCTTCATATTTTAATTATCCATCGATCCCTATTGAAATGCAATTCTTTTATTGATCATAACACTTTGTTGAAGCGAATGAAGAAAATAGTTTCATTAATTACTTTCAGAAATTAGCATGATATACATACATTTGATGCAAACTCTGAGCATCTAAATCTTTCGATCTTTTAAATTTATAAATTTTATGTATGTAGAAAGATTTTTCTGTGTTTCTACTGCATTGTATTCAAACTTTAACGTATAAGAAAGAAATTAAATTGTTAAACACAGATTGTTAGATTAACTTTTAGTATATATTTTAAAACCTGTAAGCCTCATCGTAATAACTAACAAGTATATTGAAATCTGCCTCATGGTAAGTACTAAAACTTTAGGTGACTCTGATCTAATGGGTTCCAGCAAAGAGGTGATAGATGAGAGGAGAAATTACAACAACATTTGTAAGTATTGAAATCTGCTATCGTAACCTCCTACCAATTGAGGATTGAGTTGTTAATTAACATAAGCATATTTCATTTGATTGGAAGATTGGAAGCCATGATATATTGTGCAGTATGTTTATTTTAAAAGTATTACATAAGGAAGGCCTTGCATACCAACATAAAGATATAAATATACTACTAGTACTGCATACATTTCTAAATTCGAAATTAAGTGGTAAGTCTTAGAAGTTGAGTTTGGATAATTTACTTCAATCCTATAACACTGGGGCTTGTAAGGTAATGATTATCTTCACTTATATACTTGATGGTATCACTATCATAAGTAGATGTGAGATTTCTAAAAGGAATCAAAACAAAAAGAGAAGGAACCAACATATACATAAGCAAATTAAAGATATTATGCACTTCATTACTTTTAAGAATCAGTTTGGCACATACAATCTATCCAACTAGCCACACATTATTAACAACAATCATAGAGAAAAAGTAGCTATGAGCCTATGCAACATCACAGAAAATCTCCAAGCAGTACCTTCTTGAACATGGATGAATAGCACCCTCTTGACCTGGCATTACCAAAGCACAAACCCGAACTATTAACCTCATACAGATCTTCATCTTCTTCACCTTTTCTCGAGTATATCATCGGAGAAGATGGCACTGAATACGACGTAGGACGTGGCGAAGAGAATGACAAAGATGACGAGGATGATGAAGAAGAAGAAGAAGGGGAATTAGAAGAATAAGACCAAATATTTTGAGATCCAGTTTGTGGAGGAACACCACCTTTTCTAGTAGCACGCTTGGGGAATAGAGTTTGCAAAAAGCTAGATTTTGGGGAATTCTTATTCTTGGCCTTAATAGTGGCTTTTTTTGGTAGCATTTTGGAAATAAGATGGTGGTGGTGTGAGAGGAGGGAGAGAATTTTCACGAAATCTAACCTTTGGAGTTCCTGGTTGAGATTCCCACACAAAGGGAATTGAAGCAGATTCAACATGGTAGGCTTCATTGGAGAGATTGGACAATTCCCTTTTTAGCTCACTATGATCAAGGCTCATCATTGTGTCCTTCTCTTTCCTCTGATTCCTTTGTACAACAATGTTAGAAGGCTTTGATGACATCCTTATTTACTAGCTAGGTTATGAGAATAGTGTGTATGTTGTTATGTATATATGACTATGTGTTGAAGATGGGAAAGTGTAAAAGAGACATGTTCAAAGGGTTTTGGTGATGTGAAAGAGTAGTTTAAGACTTTTTAAAGTTAGAAAAGGGAATCTATAACATGAGAGTTGGGTATTGGTAGTGGGTGGCTTGTGTATGTTTAAGTGGTGGTTTCCACATTCCAGTGGAATTTTGGATCGTTGAATATATTAGAAAAAAGAAAAATGAAGTCAACTATGTACAATTGTGTGGCAGATTAGTTAATGGCGCTTAATTCACGTAAAGATAATAAAATGACTCCTTAATGATTAATTGCTGATAGATTTATAGTTCCTAGAATCAAGTCAGATCGATTTTATTTGTTTATTTTATCAAATTAATATTATAATGTAGGGAATGAACAAAGGATGAAGTGAAATACAAGGCTCTAATCAAGGCAATACACTAACTTTTTTCTTTTTCTTTTTTTAATCTCATTTACTATTTTGAGCCATGATTTTAAAACTTTATATTTGGTTGAATACAATACAATCGTGCCAGAAACACTAGCTAGAGTGAAAAGTTAAATTGCTTTGGCGCTAGAAAACTGTTAACATGTTATTATTAAATATTTTCTACACATTCTTTGTTCACTTGATTTATTATTCCATTTATGAAACCAAACTATTTGTTTCCTCTCTTTATTAACCATATATTCCTATCCTTTTTTCAGTATCAATTAAAAATGATCGATGCATTTCTTTCAGTCTTCTTTTAGTTGGTATAAGTTTTTCTGAATGTATAGTTAGTTGAATATAATATGAATAAGAAATATATAATTCTGCTTATATATAAACTGAGTATATAGAAACAAAGTCATGCTATGAGAACCACAATATCAATCCTGATTGAGAAACTATATTTTTAAGAAAAACAATCGGATCCATTGTATTTCAATATAAAAAAATATAATGGCTTTAACTTTTAAATGATAATTTTTTATTATTAATGAATAAAATGAAGCTGACTTTTTATTACGAAAACAAAACATCTTAATCTTAATTCCTCCTATTCTATCAAATAGAATGAGTCAGACTATATGGAGTATTTTTTTATTGGAACGAAGGACCTTTTAGTTGTAACAACGTCTAATTAATTAGTCTTAAAATAAATCTTACATACGTAACCAAAGACTAAAACAATCTCACTTCACTTATGGGATTATTCGATGTTATTTATTGCGTTACGCAAAATCAGTGTTTACCTTTTAATTGTTTGATGAGTACAATATCTTCTTAACCATCCAGCAATAGAGGAACTCCAAGACAAGCAGGAGTGCTCATTATTTGAATATTTAAATAATTAATAAATAATTAAATTATCAGTGAATATTATAATTATAACAATAACTAGTTTTATATACCTAGTTATAATTTTATATGGTCTGTTTCTGAAATATGGATATATAACCGATTATGTATAAATTAGTTTTATGATCAATTATATCTAAACTCAATTACATAACCAATTATGAATGAATAAAATAAGTTATTTAAAATAATTATGTTAGTTTTATAACTATAACTATATTTTAAATAAAAATAAGATTAAATTAGTTTATAGCTCCCTATACTATTACAAATTTTTTAATTAGGTTCCTATATTTTATTTTTTTAATTGAGTCCCTATATTAATTTTAAATTTATAATCAAGTCTCTAAGTTAATTTATCGTGAAAAATCTGTTAAATTTGGTGAAATATTTTATCATATATATATATATACTTAAATGCAAATGCTAAATCAATACACCTGAGCTGATAATTACAACGATGTGAATCCTAAATAGTGAATTGCTTCATAGGTGATTAAGGCAGGTGCATACAACATTACAAATAATTTGAGGATTAATCACACATTAGAATTAAGGTTAAAGTCTAGGAATTACATAATCCACATTTAGGATTGAGTTATGGTTTAGGAGATAATTGACGGGTTGAGAATGAAAATAAGGAGTATATTAAGGCGTGTTAGATAAAAAATTAAATACTTGTATGTGTAACAACAACACTATTTGAGTTGACAATTATATGATAAAATATTTCATTAATTCTAACAAATTTGTCACGATAAATTAAACATAAGCACCTGATTACAAATTTAAAATTAATATAGGGACTCAATTAAAAAAATAAAATATAAAAACCTAATTAAAAATTTTGTAATAATATAAGGACTTATAGGCTAATTTAACTTAAAAATAATTAAGTTATTTAAAATAACATAACTATAAAATTGATAATAATTTTTATATAACTAATTTTACAAAATTAGTTATAATTATTTTTTAAAAAACTAATTTTTTTAGCAGCCCGGAGACAAGCAAAGAAAAACATGGCGTATGGCAATATCAATTATAGTTCTATGAATGAAATGTGACGATGGGCACGTGCTACTCCTTCTTGAATCACGTGGCATGTCAGGTCTCCTTTCTTTATTTTAATTTTTTTTGTCAACTATTGGATCCACCCGTCGTCCCTCTCTAACAGGCAAATAGATTCGTACGTTTTTTCTAATTATAGATATATTGTAATAGTTTAGCTCTTAGCTAGTAAGAATTATGAATACAAAATTAATAAAAAAGAATAAATAATATATCGTCTAATAGTGCAGAGCCTTTTTTCATATTCAAAATAAAAATTAAAAATAAAATAATGCAAAGCTTTCTTACACTTCATTTAATTACAGTGATGTATCATAAGTTTTGTGAATTTTTATAATTATCTTAAAAGTCACGTCTAATAATAAATTTTGATTAATTGGAAGTATAAACATACTATGCATCTCTATTAAACTCTTAATAAAAAATATAAAATAAATATTTATACTAATATTCCCTAAACTTTCTTGAGTGTAAATAACCTCTGTTTTTTAAAATTTATAACAACATCTCTTATAGAGATATACAATATAATATTTTTAAAAAAATTGTGATCTTTTTTTCAAATAATTAAAAAGAATTGGTGTAAGAATAGAAAAAGGAAGAATATTAGAGAAATTTGACAATTAATCTCAGGTAATGGCAATATAATTTACTCAAAAGCATTAGACAAAAAATTAATTTACTAAAAATATATTATTTATGCAACACTTATTTAAAAACTCGTTTCTATAATATGGATCAAGTACCTTCGTACTATACATTTTTTCCCTATCTCTTATATTTGCAGAAAAGTTTGTACAAACTTTGTTGTACAAATATTTCTCTGATTAATATACCAACATGAAAATTATAATTGGATCTATTGATTTGCCGCCAAAAGATAAGAAGAGAGTAAACAAAGATGCATGTTACCCACTCCCAAATGGCAATTTCCCAACAAACAACGTCAGTTAACCCATCCCAATCACTGTTAGTACCAATTCTTTTGTAATTTAATAGAATGTTAACATTTTATGAGTTGTAAGAACCGCAAAAGTACAAAGTGAGATGGCACAATTTTGAGATACGAACTATGACTAGCTAACGAACATATTATAGTAACTTAAATCAGACTCTGGAGTTGTGATCTGACGACCAAACAAAAAATCAATCGATAGAGCAAGATGATAAAAAGTGGAAGTTAACTAGGAATTGAAAGTCCCCTTCCCAAGGGAAAGCGACGGTAGTTAATTATTTTTCTGTAACGAACGAACCAAGTAACAAGACAAAGAATCTTTGTTCTTCTTCTAGATTACCAGCAAAGTTTTACGTGCACATTGTTCTTGTATGAAATATATAATATCCCAAGTTGCTAAAATTGTCTAGTTTGGTAGTTCAATCTTATGTTCATGGCACTTGATCATATATATGTAGCATATATCATGCTTTCTTTGGCTTTTATGTAAAAATAATTAATTTATTACCCACATATTTAATCTTTGTGCATTTATATAAGCAAGATTTTTTTTTATATAATGCATACAAAAAATATAAATATTAGGAAATAAACAGGTAATTAAGATCAGTCAAACCCCCCGGATAATGTTAAGACACACAAAAAAAACAATATAAGGAAGAGAGAAAAAAAACTAAATCAAAACTAACTAATTATATAAATCAATTTAGAATAGAGAATTAATTAGGGTTGGCAAAGTGGGCCAGCCCACCAAAAATGGGCCGGGCTGGCCCACCCCACTAAAAATGTGGGCCGGGCCGGGCTGGCCCACATTTGTAAAGTGGGCTGAAAATGTCAACCCACCTTAAAAATATTTTTAAAAAATTTAATAAAAAATAAAAAAAATATTTTTTTAAAAAAATAAAAATTATTTAAGTTATACTAAAAATTAATGTTAAATTCATGTCTGCAATCATTTTAATACCTTACCTCACATGAGATGATGAGAACTTGAGAAATCAAAAACAACAGAATCAAACAAGTCTTGCAACATTTATTGAACTTCCAAGAACAATTAAATAAAATTAGAATGTGAAATATTTTTTTAAAAAAATATTTTTTAATGATATTTTAAAAAAATAAAAAATTATTTAAGTTATACTAAAAATTAATGTTAAATTCATATCTGCAATCATTTTAATACATTACCTCACATGAGATGATGAGAACTTAAAAAACCAAAAACAACAGAATTAAACAAGTCCTGCAATATTCATTGAACTTCTAAGAACAATTAAACAAAATTAGAATGTGAAATATATATGCAAACACCAATCTAAAATCCATGGAAAATTATATGTTATTAGAGTCTAACACTAGATTAATAAATGAAATTAAAGTTTACAAAGCAACATTCATAATCCATACATTAAATTTAAAATGTAAAAATAATATATTTTTTATTTTATTTTTTTGGTGGGCCGTGGCCCGGTGGGCTGGCCCGTCCCAGCCCACATTTTGGCCCGCATTTTAGTGGGCCGGGTTAGCCCAACCCATTTTCCTAATATGGACTAGACGTGTCAACCCAACCCACATTTTTTTGTGGGTTAAACGGGCCGGTCCGCCGGGCCAGACCCGTTTTGCCAAGGCTAGAATTAATTACATTAGAGAGATGTACCCGTGCTCTACATGGTTTAAGAAAAAATGGAAAAAAAAAAAAAAAAAAAGAAGAAGAGAAGAAAATAGAGTAATGCTCTCTATCTGTTAGCGGCGATGGAGTTATTTTTGCAAAGATATGAGGGACGCTTTGGTAGAGTTAATTTGCGAGAGTAATGAATTTGAATAAGGTGGGTCGTGCTGCAGTTTTCAGTCGTTCTATGGGCGGAAAAACCAAAAGGAGGGAAGCTGATTTAGTGGGTAAAAGTCACTTGTGGTTTTTTCATCTATGACTTACAAAACATTCTTTCTTCTCATCTCATTCATACCAAACAACTCTACAATATTATTGCATATTTCTCTTAAACCAAACAATTTAGCATTTTGTTTTAAATTATTTTTCTTCTATTTTCATCTACTAATTAATTAAATAAGATAAATTGATGGTTTTATAAAAGCTTATTACTGGTTTGTTTATAAATAATATTATTCTTAATAAAGATATATATATATATATATATATATATATATATATATATAATATTATACCTTTATGTTTTTTATTGGACTTGGTTTTAATGGTTATATTAAGCCCATCATCTCATAAGCATATTAACATGTTTAGTGATTGACCCATTAGCATGTGAATATCTATCACTCTTTACAATTATAGATTCATTAACATGTAAGTTTATTGTCTTATATAATAACAAGTGAATATACTCCATTTAGTGGAGGGAAGATTTGAATCGTATATATATATGGTCATATTTTTAATCTCAATAAAATCAAAGTAAAAAAATAAAGCTCTTCCTCTACTTAAAATCCATTTGTTTATCATTGGACATGTTGATCAATTGGTGCATAACTATTTTAATATCGATGATTTTAAATTTTAATTTTAAATATATAATTGTGTTAAATATTTTTTTTATTACCCAATACAAAATTAAGAAACATTTGTTTGACTTTTTTATAGAACAACTTAAAAAGTCTCAACGATCTATCAATTATATTACAATGCAGGTTTTTTATTAAGCCACCATGTGAAACCAATCAAATTCCCAAATCTCTCTCCATGTGTGCGAACGTTTTCCATTTGGGAGGGAAAAAAATAGAGTTCAAATCAATTATAAAACAATAGGTTGATACGATTTCAAAAATTCTGTCAGACATTGGGCACATTTCGGGTTGGTCATATTAAACCATTGGATTATGCTTTATGCATATACTAATGAATTTGTATACATTTTAAGAGTTTCTTTCCCTATTCAACACTTTATGCTCCCATTTCAATAGCCATGGCCATTTTTCAAGTGAAAAGTTCTAAGATTTTTATTCCTGAACCCCTTCCTCTCTTCCCTTTCTTTCCACCCTTTTACTAATCAAAATATATTTAAGAAAAACTATTATCATCAAGTATATGAAGTGGCTGACCTAAATATAATTGATTGAGAAAATATAATTTTCTCCATCTGATTTTATAATTTGTACTCGTTGCTTTCAATTTGTCAACAGTTGTCAAATTTTATGTTTTATTAACTATTTTTTCCCCTTACATATCATTCCCTTTTTTGAGCTCATTAGGTACTTTTATATATGCTTTACTTACTTGGATATTTCATTCCCTTTCCAACTCAATACTACATTTGATTTTAATATTTATGTCTTTATTTCCATATTATGATAATAATAATAATTTTTAAAAATAAAAAATAATTGCCTGGCTGACTTAGGATCATGGATTTACCATTAAGCGTGTAAATCAATCCGTGTAAAATTATTTTAACTTAATTAATAATCTTAAATTCAAATTTTGAATCTATAACATGAAATTACATTAAAATACTTAGAGGGATATAACTCATTGTGATCCTACCTTGAGCAGGATTTCTTAAATAAATAAAAAATACTTATAATCTATGTATAAAAAGAAAAGAAAAAAAAATCATTCAATATAAAGGAAAGAAGAAGTGTTAGTAATACTTTTTTTAATTACTTAAAATTTATTAAAAATTATAAAATTAGGAAGAGAATAATTAAATATGACGTGTGATTCATAAAATTTTGTCATTTTAATATTCAATTTGATGATCTCTTAATTTATTAAAAATGTTTAATTAGGTTCATTGATTTTTCGAGTATACAATTAAATTTCTTAGTGTTTTAATTTTATCCAATTAGGTAATTTTTGATCCAATTAAGAAATACACCATTAGGTTGTTTATTTGACCAGCTTTTATTTATGAGTATAAGCTATTTTAAGCCGCTACAAAATTTATTATTTATTATTATTTCTAAAAAAATTACACAAAAAGGTTTTAAACCCCCACTTTATGTATTACTATTTATAAAAAGACGGTGTCTAGCATACGCCATCAAAACGTTTTTCGCATGTACGAAAGTAAAAATGAGCCATTCGATTTTTGAAATCTAATCTATTGGTTAAGATTTTTTTTCTTTTTCTTCACAGCTTTCCCAAATTACCCTTCCTCTCTCTTTCTTCTCCCCTACTCTTCTTCTCCGTCACACCACACCCTCCCGAGCCACCGTCGCACCGCACCTCCTACCTTAGGAACAGTGGCCAAAGTGCCACATTCAAAAAAAATTCCAGAATGCTACGCCTACAGTAATATTTGTCAAAATGCCACATGGCATAATTCGCTAGCCTTGTAAGCGAAATTGGTGGGCTAACGTAGTGTAACGCTATTGGGACATGTAATTCGCTATATGTACCAGCGAATTACATGGTCTGGGCAGGCGACTTTTCTGACAAAGCATGACACGTGGCAAGCTTAAGGCGCCACATGTATAAACTTTGAACGGCCATAACTTTTGACTGGAATGTCCGATTGAGGCGAAATCGGTGGCAAAACGCTCGAAATTGAGAGGAGAATCCCTGAGCAAAATCCAAAGGGGATTTGGTCAAATATTTTTTCAAAAAAATGCCTCTAAGTGCCTCAAAATTATGATTTAGATTCAATCATCCAAAAATTTCCAAATTGTCTACTTTTTTAATTATTTAATTAGTTAATTTAATGTAATTTTATATATTTTTTAATTACTTCTCTCAATTACGATCATTTTGACATAAAGTACACCTCCATCGAACATTCCTAACAAAAAATATCACTGTTCAAAGTTTATATGCACTATCAATTTTACATCATAATTTTTGATAGGAATGTTCGATGGAGGTGTACTTTATGTCAAAACGATCGTAATTGAGAGAATTAATTCAAAAAATATAAAATTACATTAAATTAACTAATTAAATAATTAAAAAAGTAGACAATTTGAAAATTTTTGGATGATTGAATCCTAAATCGTAATTTTGAGGCACTTCGAGGCTTTTTTGAAAAAAAAATATTTGACCAAATTCCCTTTGGCATTTCCCCAGGGCTTCTCCTCTCAATTTCGAGCGTTTTGTCACTGATTTCGCCTCAATCAGACATTTCAGTCAAAAGTTATGACCGTTCAAAGTTTATACACGTTGCGCCTCAAGCTTGCCACGTGTCATACTTTGTCAGAAAAGTCGTCTATCCAGACCATGTAATTCGCTAGTACATATAGCGAATTACGTGTCCCAATAACGCAACGCCACATCAGTCCACCAATTTCGCTTACAGGGCCAACAAATTATGCGACGTGGCATTTTGGCAAATATTACTATATGCGTGGCATTCTGGGATTTTTTTTTTTAAATGTGACACTTTGGCCACTATTCCCCCCACCTTCTACCTCTACCACCGTCCACCACCATCTCCCAGCTGCACCGCCGACGACAACACCGAGTGGATACAAGAACATAGCAACACCATCGGTGAGGAACACGGAGGCTGCTGGTGTAGAGCGCCTCCTCTAGCTTCCATCCTCACCGTCTTCGAAGACCGCCGCCGCCAGCTCCACACCACGTGCTCCCAGCAGTTCCTCGGCCTCTGCAATCAGCGCGACCTCTGGTCCAAATTCGACTATGGCTCCGACGTCATCGTCGGAGTCTTCGACACCCCACATGAATCCATGTCTTGCACAAAAAACCAAAGGCTCCCTTGAGGACTGCGCCACCGCGAATCCCGAGGGCGACGAGATCGTCGGCGCCGTTGGCGTGGTAAAGATCTCTCACCCCAAATCTCTCCATTCCCGATTGCCTCTGCTGTTTCTTTTTTTTTTCTCTCTCTCTAATAAGCACCACTTACCCACATGCTCGTTTTCCTCAAAGATTCAAACTTGAACACTTTGGAATGATGGAGGTGCAGTTGGGTCGAAGATTGAAAGCGCTCGTTCGACTACGCTCGTCCACCACTTACACACAAAGCTTGATTTGTCGTCGGAGCTAGGCGGAGAGTGAAGGGAGAAAGCTAAGGGACAAATTGGTAAATGGTAGAAAAAAAAAAGTAAAATAAAATAAAAATCATGCGCCACTTTCTTTCTCCATTGCAACACCCAAAATTCCATACAATCACCTACATAAAAATTCTTGACTTTGACGGATATGCTTTGCTCCTTGATCTGCATATATGTTGTTTGGCAGGTGATCTTCTGTTAAAAATGGCCTGACTTCCTCAGATAAAACACATGCCATATCCATACCTTGTTGCTCACCGAGTGTTTGATCATATTTCTCAAACGAAATTTCAGCCCCTTCCAAATCTTCTCACCAGTGTATTTGACATCAAAATCCAGTCTGACAGAGAATTATGCCAACATTTTTGCTCCATACCCAATCTAACACAAAGTCACAAAACAAATCACATATACAATTGCTACCAGCGGCATGTACATGAAGAGGGTGTGCGCGGAGGAATCTGTGATGACACGAAAAAGCTTCGACAAAACCATCTCCCATCAACAGTTTTAGAGACCGCATCAAGGAACCTGAAATCGGAAAATCGATCTAGCAGGAGTTGATCAGGAAGGCACCGTTGGAAGAGTAAGAAGAAGAAGATTTTGCTGTTCAATTCGTCAAAAATTGACGGCATGCGCAAAAATTCAAAAAAAATTATGTGTTGGCACTTTAGTGTGAGTGAAAAATATAGTAAATGTTAGTCAGAGCATACATGTCGAATACGAAAGATGATGAACTGCCTGAGCAGAACAAAGGAGAAAAAATTCAAAAATAATTGACATTTTTTGGAGATTAACTACAGTTACTAATTCATGATATAGAGGCGAAAAACTAATAAAATGAAGAAATTTAATTGGATAAAATAAAAAAATAAAAGAATCTAATTACATACTTAAAAAAATTAAAAGAACTAATTCAACGTTTTTAATAAATTAAGAATTTAATAAATTTTAACCTAATAAGATGATGTTGAGAATTTTTTTCCCCTTAACCAAACGGACTTTATCGATGATTCGGTCGAAATCAATCTCCTGCCTAAAAGAGCAAGAGTTCATCATCATCATATTCACGGCGGCGTGGCGGGTGTGCATGCCAACGTGGTGGTATCAACTATTTTGCTACCAATCCTATAAACAAATAACCAACCACGTGGCAAGAGGTGGAAACTTCAGGATTCAACCCCTGCTCGTGACGCATTAATGTCCTTACACGTGTTTGGTTATATTTCCCTGGTCTTATTTGGTGGTGATAGTAATTGCCAAATTGAACACCATCAAAATAATATCAAAATATTACAAGAATATATAATGTGAATGCAGCAACGTACTGAAAGTACTAACGAGTAATAGCTTTAGTGATTAATTAATTAATTAATATTTTTATTTTCTTCTTTTAGTACTTTCTCTCTGGCTTGGTGCAGCTGCAATACAACCGTGTCTACCTCTGCTCTATCTCAATTCTGAAGGTTTGGTTTATTATTTTTCATTTATTTGTTTGTTTTGGTGTTATGGTTCTGTCTTATTTTCTGCTTTAATTTGTGTGATTACATCAAACATGTTCCATATATTCAAATGATCAGTGGATTTGGTCTTGAAACTTTGACACTGATTTTGAGGTTCAAAACATATTTGTTTACTGTAAACAATCATGGAGTGAAAGAAATTGTATTTGAGACTCGAAGATTTTATAATTATACTACTGTCACTCTGTATGTATGTTTTTGTTGAATTTCAAATCAATTTATATCGAAGTGTAATATCTGGAACAATTGTTGTTTAAAATCAAATGTTCATGTAGAAGTTTTAAAGATCATACATTTTGAGAGGACGAATCTGGTTACTGCTTCCAATTCTGTCATGAACTCTTGACTTGGATCTATGATTAGTCTCTGGTTATCATTTTTCTTTATTATAGTCAAATATAAACACAATTTTCTGATACAATTATTGAATTGAATATCAATGTTTCTGTGCTTTTCAGACTGTGGTTACACTCAGGAAAATCAGTCAAAATTTTCAGTATACTTCTGAAGTTCCTCACCTACCTGTGCTACACATGTATGTATATATTCTTCAGCTGTGCTTGACATAGAGTCATTGACATAAAAGGGGATGCCGAAAGATGTGCTCTGTCTCTGAAATCCATAAGGTTATGCCCTTGCTATCACTGCCCTGCTTAATACTTGGTAATAGTGTAGAAAAAATCTCTAGCTCATTCTTTCACAATTCCTTGATGCACAATTGGCTCACAAGTTTTTATGTTGTGCCTGTCGTGTTAGTACATTACCTGCGTGAAGACGGTTGAATTGTTTATTTGCTATCATATAATCTTTATGATTGTAAATGATATATATAATTTAATTGGGGGAGAGAGTGGTATTTTATTTTTGTCCTACTTCAATGTGTCCTATGGAGAACACATCAAACATCTTGATGCAAAAATATGAATTGGGAAGGTTACTAGGCCAAGGCACATTTGCAAAGGTTTACTATGCCCGTAGCATAATAAATAACCAAAGTGTGGCTGTTAAAGTGATTGACAAGGATAAGGTTACAAAAAATGGGCAAGCTGATCACATTAAACGGGAAATATCAGTTATGAGATTGGTCAAGCATCCAAATGTTATTGAGCTTTTTGAGGTCATGGCCACCAAGAGTAAGATTTATTTTGTTATGGAATATGCTAAAGGTGGAGAGCTGTTTAATAAGGTGGCCAATGGAAAGCTCAAAGAAGAAGTTGCACACAAATATTTTAGGCAGCTAGTGAACGCAGTGGATTTTTGTCACAGTAGAGGTGTATACCATAGAGATATAAAGCCAGAGAACATTCTGTTGGATGAAAATGAGAATTTGAAGGTCTCGGATTTCGGGTTAAGTGCCTTGGTAGAGTCCAAACGGCAAGATGGCTTGTTGCACACAACTTGTGGAACACCTGCCTATGTTGCTCCTGAGGTCATCAAATGTAAAGGTTATGATGGTGCCAAAGCTGATATTTGGTCATGTGGGGTAGTTTTGTTTGTCTTACTGGCAGGTTACTTTCCTTTTCATGACCGTAATTTGATGGAGATGTATAGGAAGGTAAGCAAGGCAGAGTTTAAATGTCCTAGTTGGTTCCCGCATGGAGTTCAGCGGCTATTGCACAAGATGTTGGATCCGAATCCGGAAACTAGGATTTCCATAGATAAGGTCAGGCAATGTTCTTGGTTTAGGAAGGGGC
The DNA here is from genome assembly GCA_013407115.1 of Glycine latifolia. Taxonomy (NCBI): domain Eukaryota; kingdom Viridiplantae; phylum Streptophyta; class Magnoliopsida; order Fabales; family Fabaceae; genus Glycine; species Glycine latifolia. The sequence goes on from CM023954.1 coordinate 34,976,612, forward strand.
CAAACGGTATAAAGAAAACACAAGAAGGGGAAAACATGAGTGTCTCTCCTTCAGTTACAAATCATTCTGAACAATGTGGTGATGAAAGTGATGGTTTAGCAGCAGAAGCAAGGGAAGAGTCAGTTGTGCCAGCAAGTATAAATGCCTTCGATATTATCTCCCTTTCACCTGGTTTTAATCTTTGTGGATTCTTTGAAGACAGTTTTCCGAAAAGGGAAGCAAGGTTTACTTCAAGACGACAGGCTTCGTTCATCATCTCCAGGCTGGAAGAAATCGCGAAGCAGCTGAAGCTGAAAATAAAGAAAAGGGCTGCAGGTTTGTTGAAATTAGAGGGCATTCATGAAGGTAGGAAGGGGATTTTATCCATTGATGCAGAGATCTTTGAGGTTACTCCACGTTTGCATTTGGTGGAGATGAAGAAATCAAATGGGGATACATTGGAATATGAGAAAATATTGAAAGAGGAGATAAGGCCTGCTCTTAAAGATATTGTTTGGGTTTGGCAAGGTGACCAACAAGAGCAATCACAACAGTTGGAGCAACAGCAGCAGCAACAACAACAATCACAGTCATAAGTACAACATTTTCTTAGTTTTCAATGTCTCGATCATGCCTTATTATTTGTGCATCACATAATATGAAATTTTATTTTGAAAATATTGCTGTCTTTGCATTGCCATGACCATATTGTAATACACTAATACGTCTTGTGTCTCAAATTCTGTTGGCAGATGTTTGTTTAGTTTGAATGTTTAATGGTTAACAAGTTAACACCCGATTCTAGTGGCTCCTCGTGTTTTTAAGGACATGACTAAATAATGAGAATGTAGTGTCCTATGAAGAAAAACTATAAATGGTTTAGTTTCTTTATTGATTTTCTCTGGCGTACAGCTTGCCCACTAATGTAACATAATTGATCTCAACAAATTAACCCTAATATTTTGAAGTTCAAAACACACCTCATATTATTCTTCTGTCTAGAATAATAATTCTCACAAACAATATCCTAGCAAATCGTCAAACTCACATCTAGCTACGACTTGTTTTGAAGCTAAGTAAAATTGATTTTAACAGAATTGAGATGTGTATTTAAATTAATTTTAATTTAATTACAGATTTTATATTAGAACAAATTTATTTTTCTGATGAAAATCAGACTGATCCTTATTTCAGAAATGAAGCAATTGTCTACACCTGGATTATATTCTTCCAAAAACAAATCTAATAAAGACAATTATCCGCACAGCAAAAAGTCTAGATCCTTGTAGTATTAAAAAATCAATTCTAAATAATTGGATAAAAACATTTCAAAATCCTACACTTGTCTTTCATGAAGAATTTTAGAAGCTATGAAGATCTTTTCTTTGGACTAGGTGAAGCAAGTTGCATCCTTTATTAGGGAGATTGGTAGCGTATCCGAGAAAAACCCCGTTCTAGTCTTGTAAGCATTTATTTCAGTCTCTAATTTATTAAAAAAGCATTTATTAAGAAGACCAGTTTCCAGACTTTTGGTATTTTCAGAAAGCCAAATACTAATCCCTGAATGAAATATTGATTTATTTAAAAATTTGACCAATTGCATATCCATGGTGATTTATATAAGAGACATGTTATCTACCAACCAACTGCATATATACTGCACAACGTTGGTATTCCATTTACAACTTTACATAAAGAAAAACAAAAAGCAAATTACTAGAAGAGAAGTCTAAACCACATGTCATGAATCATGATTATTGCATCTATGTTATGATTAATTATTATTACCATTAAAACTATATATATGCCATGTCAAGTAACCGTTAATTCAGGCTTTGGGGAAGAGGATGAGACCAAGTGCTTCCAAAGATAGCGACCGCTAGCCATGTCAAGGAGGTTCCAGAACCCAGATAGCAATGCACCCTGAACCTGATGCATGAATCACCAATCATTAGGATTTTTCAAAAAGACATTATTTTTGTGAAATCTGAAGCACAAATAGAAAGATGTGGAAAAGGGTAGTTTGTACCTTGGAAGTTGCATTGTTTAAGGAAGGAGAAGCAGCATTTGAGGTTAGGGTGGTGTGATCATTTTCATGGTTTGCGTCCTCCAACTCAGTGTCAGTAATGTGATCAGGTTGCGATCTCAGGTTTCTGAGGACCAAGAAGCCGGCAACAGTTGCCGACAGGAATATGAGAATGAACCTGAGAGGACACATTTCCTATAATTCAGAAACGTGTGTGGGTCTGTCAGAGGAATATCAGCGTATGACTTCTTTTGTGGTGTGATGTAAGGTGTTCCTGATTTAGTAAGACACGAAATACGTTGAAATTGGGAATTGGACTTGGACCGTCAAATATTATTATTTTTAAAATAAGTGTTGTATTTTTTTCATGATAAGTGTCAAAATAAATGTAATATTAATTGTTCTTATTTTGGGACAGTCAAATACTCTCTTCTTACTCTTTTTTATTTGCTTTGTTATCTCAAAAAGTTTCACATATTAAGAGTCAAAATTAAAAAGAATTTATAAGGATAAAATTATAATGAGTCATTGAATAACAAAACAGTTAATCTCTTAGATGAGATGATGGCAGTCTCGAGATCAGCATTGCATTAGAACTTGGTGTTTAAGGTTAAATGCACACTCAAGATATCGTATAGTGACAACTGAAAAAAATTAATTAATGATCCATTAGGAACAAGGAGAATAAAGAACTTTGCAAAGTATTTTGAAAAAAATCCAAGGAGATTTAAATGCTCCTGAAAAGGTTTTTAAAGTACTGATTAGTTTACCCCACTCTTGAGTATGTATTAACCATTTTGTATTTACATTTGACATCAAGAGCTTGGTTCTTGTTTTTGAGCTTAAAAGCTTACAAGATATATTTTAACAAAATGGGTTTAAGTTCTAATGGTGGTGAATATGTCACTACTGTAAAGTCTCTCATTTTCAATGGAGATGATTATGTTTAGAAATATTCATAAATCGATCCAATTTAATAAAAAATAAAATAAAAATAAAAAAATTGAAAACCAAATAAATCAAACGGATAAAAAATTTGAAAAATCAAATTTTTTATTGAATCGGATATGGCGATAATCATAACATAGCTAGCTGCAATAATATTACTATCCACTTCTCCCTTATTTGACGCGTGGTGTAGACTTCTTTTCTACTAGCTAATTGTATCTTGCTTTATGTAAAGTTATAAATGGAATACTAAAGTAGTAAAGTATAATTGACAGATAATTATATTCCTTATTTGTGTGACTAAAAATTTGCTTATTCGGTAAATATATATTAGGTGAGATCATACCCTTAAATAAATTAGTATTTTAAGGATTAGTCTTTAATTTTTTACTAAAAAAGTTTGTAAATGGAATATGGCTTTTCTCCTCTGAAAGATGGCTGTCTTGGTCTTCTGATTTTACAAAATTTCCATTTTTATTATAAAGCATCAATTACTTTTTTTTACGGTGCAGTATGACAGTATAGAATGACTAAAATATTTTTAAAAAAATTAGGGATTAAAATATAAAAATTATAAAGCAAGAGGTTAAAGTGGTCAATGCTTACGAGAGTAGAAGGATAACCTACCGATCACCAATTAAGGATACAACGTAATTTCTTCTTCCAGTTCAAAGAAAAGATCTTCATATATAGCTTCTAAAATCTAAAATTATTGATAAAAGACAAGTATAGGTTTTTGATTTTTTTTTTTCTCTCCAATAATTTGGAATTGATTTTTAATGCTACACGGATCTAGACTGAAAAAAGAAAAATGTATATTATAAAAGGTAAAGATGAGAAAAAGCGTGAGCGAACCTGGGCTGTCTGTGTGATAGGAGGATTGGAAATACTTACCAATATATATCATTTTTACTATAGTTAATAACTTTGATATTTAATGAAAAATATTGGAATGAATTATAAATAGATCTATTTTAAAAATATTCTATCTAATTTATATGATTTTATAAATAATAAAGTTAATAAGCATATTAAAAAGAAAAAAATGTACATAAGAAGAGAGATATAAAAATAATAATAAGAACTAAAATTCTAAAAAAATGGTATAAATTCTATATAAAACTGAATCGTATAAAAAGAAATGCATTATAATAAATAGTAAAATTTTCCATATATTGCATGCCTGAACAATGCCTATGAGAAGCTAGAATTGGCAATTTATTTTATTTTATTTCGTAGCATATTTTATAAGTTGGACTTGTGAGATATTTTATCTCTTAAATGTGGGATATTTTGAATGTTAGATGAAGTTAGAAGAAGATATAAGATAAGGAGTAACTAGGAAAGACACAAATATATTCATAAAATTTGCCAAGTGTGGGTGCAAAAAGAAAATTTGGGATAATGTTGATGTGCTGGCGGTATGGTAACTAATTCTGGGGGTGTCCTATTGAATTTTCAAAGGGAATGTAGTTAGAAGGTCTTTTGCAGATGCATAATTGCATGCTTCTTTATTTGAGGCTTTTGTTTTGTTTATTTTATAATATATAATATGACTGCAACTTAATATTATATATTGATCGATTTAAGCTGCAAGTTTTGGTTGGACAAATGAAATAACGAATTCTCCCGCAAATTTACACCCCTTCACGACTCTATAAATAACTAATTACTTGGCAGAAAAGTGGCAGGTAACAACACAAGAGAATATTGATCACGTGCCGTGTGCTGAATGCATTGGATATCTCATATCTCATACCTTGAGTTAATTAAGTTGCATAAGATTGATTGAGTGGTTAAGAAAAAAAAGAGAAAGAAAGATCACGAGTTTGATCGACTAATAAATTAATAATATATAAACATTTGTTGATAAAATAAAAAGTTACACACGGGATTTTCCTGCTTCTAATGCCTTGTTTAATCTAGGGTATAGGTGTGTTATTAGCTTTCATTCACTTTCACAATTGACTGGTCATTATGTGCTCATCATGTCATGGACTGAGTCAATGCAAAGAATGTAGAACAAAATTAGACAAAGAAGGAAAATATGTTGCTCAAAGTGGAAAACTAGTCACATATATGAGGTTGTGGCAGTGGCAACCGTAATTAATTTGAGAAATATAAAAATTGATTCACAATACATACATAGTGTATAAATACTTTTTTAAGTGTGGTCAGTTAACTACTTTTTAACATCATGACTCGAAGTCTTTATCCTAACCACACAAATCAAAGAAGCTAAGTGGAAAAAAAAATAACATTCAAAATTTGATAACGATAAAAATTATATCCTTTGTTTTGAGTCCACTAAAAAAAAAAGATTCACAAAATACAATGCATATCTTTTTTATATACATTATATTTTTGAAACATTTCTGATAGGATCTTCTTTAATTTATTACAGTATTAATATTGCAGTACAAACTGGAATATTTATTTATTTATTTATTTATTAAACGTTTCTGATAGGATCTTCTTATATTACATAGTAGTTGATAGTAGTAGAAGTAGTAGAAGGGCCCTCTTCAATTACACAGTAGTAGAAGTAGTAGAATAGATATCCATCACAAGATGAAGGTAATAAGAACCTTATCAAAGAGGTAGGAGTTTCTTTAGTCCATTAAATGAACGGTATATTATTTAAAAAAAAAACAAACACTATCAATTAGACCCAACAAAAACGCTTCACACTTGTAGAAAACACATTCATGGATCGTAAAACTTGTTGCCACACTTGCACAACCACCTCTCTGGGTAGTACGTACCACCTCCATTATGCACCGAGCACAAAGCTGGTTTGCATGGTGTACATTCACAACACTTGGTGTTACAAATCGGTGGCACTGTTTTAGACACCAAACTTTGTCCAATGTTTCCCTCAAGTTCCTGACCAACAATCATAATTAAGTAATTATTAACCAACATTAAGTGATAAATTAAGATAACTATAGTAGTAACCTCCTTTCTTTTCATCCCGCATCAATCAAATTAACATATTATCAATTTAAAAAAAGAACTACTCAAAATAATAATAAATTTTAACTATTCATAAAATAACAATTAATTAAAAATAATAATCTTGAAGTTGACTCCATATGTTTTCTAGTATGGTTTGGTTGTCGTAACATAGGGCTTGTGTTTGTGTGTGTATAAAACGAGGCTAAAGTTCACTCTTATGAACATCATTCGGCCATATATAATATTGTGTTTGCGGCAAAAACGTTGGGCAATATTGCATGCTGTCTAAAATCTAATAATTATGTTCATCAAGCTACCATTAGAGCTAGACTTAGGTAGGTTAATGTTAATTAGTTATGTGAAGCAGTAACTTTTTTTATAAAAATATGCTACATGAAATAAGAAATTAAAGCATGTGTATAGGCAGAGAATATAGGACCAAATTATACCTCAAAATCAATATCAGCATTGGCAAGCATGGGACACCTAGTATCTGCAAGACGTTATAAATTTATCATGTTGTGGTATTAAATAGAATTAGAGATGTGAATAATTTATATAGGGGAAAGTGTGAGAAATTAGTAGAGTGTGTGGTGAAGAATTGGATACCTCGACATGGAATGATTGAGGCAATAGTAATACTGCAAAAAACCAGTGTGCAAATTAAGAACAAGAAAAAGGAGACATTGCACAAAAGATGTGTTTTGTTCACAAGGGTAATGGTATTTCTCTTGCTCTCCATGATCAAAAAGAGAATTCGTTTACAAAATTAACCTAAAGAAAGAAGATGAGACAAAAGTAGATGCAAACAAATGTTTTATATATAACATAATGACAAGTATCTCATGTATTGATTAGTAATAAATATGATTGATTGACTAGATTAGAACATTTTAGTGAGTATTTATTAAAATTAAATTGTTTTAAGCATGGTACCAAAGTGAGACAGTTTTGATTTTTGTCTGTCGACTGAGTCAATATATATACGAGACACACCAATATGACTGGCATGTTGACTTGGAGCACCAATATGCTGCTCGGTCAACCATCTAAATAGTCTCATTTTAGTTATATGTTTAAAAACAACCCTATTTTACTAAATAGTTACTAAAAGCGTGCTAATATGGTCAATCAACCATTAAATACTTGTTTAAATATAAATATATAAAAAAGCATAAAACAATAAATATTAATAAATTTATAGAAGATTATTTTATTAATTATTAAAATATGAATCAAATAAAAATCCAGTCCTTTAAAATGTTTAGTTTTGAAAATATTAAAATGTTGAGATAACAATTCAATTTTTCAAATAAATGTAAGTAAGCAAAATTTTAAGAGGTGCATTCCAAGAAATAATGGAATGTATTTCTTGACTTTTAGAGAATTCTACTAGTATCATGTATAATGAGAGGTTAGGTGGAGGCCGGGATGAGACAAATAAAGTCCACACGAAATAACATTCATGATTAGATCGTTGTTAACCATCATTATATAAGAATTCGTCTTTGTAATTAATGAGAGAAAACACCACCCTAAGTGAAAGAGGGAGTCTTACGAAGGAAGGAGAATTCTAAGTAAAAGAAATGATATTGCCTTATATTCAAAGTTATTGTATGTAGCATCTAATTTTAAATTACCGTGTCATGTACTTAGAGTCCATTTGATCCGGCTTTTTTTAATAAAGAAAATTACAAATTACTTTTAAGTTTAAAGTTAAAAATAAGAATTTAAAAATAAAATTAAAAGTTGTTTGTCAGTTTTCACTTTTCATTAGCTTAAAAGTCCCTTCTAAGCTGAAAGTTGTTTGGCAAATATTTTTAAACGTTTTAATTTTATTTAAAATTAGTTATCTTGTCTAATAAAAAAGTGTATTTATGAAATAAAAATATATTGTATAAAATTAATTCAGTCAACATAAAATTATTTTCATGATAATAAAAATAAACAAAACACATCTTTGCTGCAAGTGCATGTCTCCTTATATTTCCATATTACTAAAATTATTTATGTTAAATTTTATCAAAAATTGAACAATAACATAAAAATAATTAGATAATTTATATTTCAGTATACTTTGAAATGTTTATATTACATCAATTTTAATATTTATGAACTAGATAATAAATGATTTTTGACTAATATATTTTATATATATGATTTATGTCAAAGAAATTTTTAATCTAACAATAAATTTTAAAAAAATATTATTCATTTAAAATTTATAAATAATGTAATAATTGTAAAAGTTATATTTGTGTAATTTCATCCCTCCTCTTTTTAAAATATGTTTAAAACTATTTGATTAATTTATTTTAATACTAATAATCTGATATATATATATATATATATATATATATATATATATATATATATATATTGGGGTCAGCGACTGAATGGAAAAAAAATTGAAAACATACACAGCTTAATATACAAACTTGAATGAAAAAATAATATTAAAATATAAATACCCGAGACTGGATGAAAAAAAATTGAAAACTGTGCAAATCAATGGAAAACGCGGTGTTTTGATATTCGAAGAGAGCTCTCAAATATGCTATAGCGAGAAGTCGTAGAAAATTAGCTAGTGAAGGGAGCTTATTTTTTAAGCTCCTTTGTTCATCTTTTCTGTAATAAAAATAAACTCCTTTTAAATTAAGAGCTTTTTATTAGAAGTGTTTGGCCTAACTTCTTCTTATAAGCAGAAAAAAAAACTCAAAAAAAGTTAGGCCAAACACTACCTTAATTAATCAACCTAAGTCTAACTCTAACGGTAGCATATGGTGAACATTATAAGAATTTAGACATAACTTTTCAATTAATTTGTAATAATTAAAAAGAGTTTTTGTTTTTGTAAAAAGAAATATTCAGATCATGCATGGTTGTGGTTGCGTGAGTGTGATATGAAACTAAAACAAGGCATGTACATATATTGTTGATTCGAAAGTACATTATCACAAACCAAACCATATATGCTAGAAAACATGGTTCAAATTCAAGATTATTAATTTTAATTAATTAATTGTTATTTTTTGAATAGTTGAAAATTTAACATTAATTTGATTTTTTTGTTAATATTTTTTATAAAGTTAAGATTGATTGATGTTGGATGAAAAAAAAAGGAGATGGTTATTATCATTAATTATCTTAATTTAATTATCAATGATTATTGGTTAATTACTTTATGATTGTTGGGCTTGCAGGAACTTGAGGGAAAAATTGGACAAAGTTTGTTGTCTGAAAGTAAAGTAGAGGTCTCATCAATGGGCTTGGGCTTGTCCAGGAGGCTTCTAGGTGGGCCTAGGTCAAGTCCACCGGATTGTTCCTCCAGTTGTGGCCAATGTACACCTAACAAAGCAGCTCTTAAGACCGTGCATCATGGTAATGGTAGGTACTACCCTAGGGCCTAGGGTTTGGTTGTGCGAGTGTAACAAGTTCTAAAAGCCTTTGTCACCCTATTGTGATGAGTTTTTGCTGGATCAGATAGACAGCTTAGCTCTTGTTTAGTCAGTGAAATTTTATATAATTCGTTGTGTTTAAGAGTATAGTTCATTTTATTGACTATAAAGTCTACCACCTCAAAGATAAGCTATTTTAGCTTTAGGATTTAGCTCTAGGGTTTAGGGTATATATATATAATATGTATTTTATTAAAATTTATTATTTTAGTAGTCTAAATTTTTAATAATATAATAAAAGAAACATATCGTTTTTGAGTAATTGATTTAATAATATTTTTAAATTTTGGGACCCAATTTTTTTAAAATTTTTTTTAATTATGTCAGCATATAATATTTTTAAAGTATATCAATATTTTATTGTTAAGTCAATGATTTTTAATTATAGGAGGATCCTGTTTATGTATGTAAAATTTTCAATAAGATATTTTGTTTTCTAAATTTACAGTAGTAATTGATTTATTAAATATATTTAGTTTTGTATAGATTATTTGTTGAGTAATTTTTTTATTGATTAAAACTGGTATTTATAGATAATCATTTTTCAATCATATGTTATTTTGATATACTTTTTAAATTCCAACACATCTGAAATAATATATAAATTTCAATTATAAGGTAATTATTGTAGCTTATGAGGTGCATTAAGTAACTGTCTCCGCATATTTTGTTTCCAATTAGTAACACGCTTGACAAGTTTGGAAATGTGTCAATTATCACTAGCGGTGGCGTTTAGTATATAAGAAATTTCTATTTTTGTTTATTTTTTACAATTTTTCTACAAATTAGGAAAGAGACAAAAAGAGAAGAAACAAAATGTAAAATAAAATTAGTAACATAACGAAAAGAGGCGCAAAAAAATGAGTTGTAAAAGAAAAAAAATATATATAAAAATAATCTTTATTAAAATATAGATACAAGAATTAAGAGTACAATATTACTACAAAAACTACTATAGTGTTTCAATTTCGAAAAAATAAAAACTATATACAGACATCTAATTAATTCAACCATGTATATTGGTTTAAAAGAGAAGGAATGGAAGAAAAATAATTCACAAAACAAACTTTGGCTATTTCTCAATTTTGTGTTGCCGACAGTGGTATCTATTAATTTGCTGAGTAAATGCTCCTTGTTTTGTCAAACAATATTGGTGTGAAATGGAAACGGTAAATATTTGACATATTTTTATAAATGAGATGATCAGATAATTAAATTTAACACCACATTTTAATATAAAAAAATTTAAGAATCAGGTTTATAATCTTATTCTCATCTATACAGTAATCAACTTTTTCATTCATATTCGATATGAAATTTCATTACATGAAAATTTTACCAATAAATCTTGAACATTCACATAAGTGAATTTAACATCACACTTTAACAAAAAAATACCTTAAGTCTCAAATTTATAAATATTTCATTCACTTATTTAGTATTAAACCTTCTAATTTCTATCTGATGAGAAATTTCACCTCATACTTGTACTCCAATAAATATTTTACAATTTTTATATTATAAGAGAAAAAATATTAAAAACTCTTTTCAATAAAAAGTATTTTTAAAACAATATAATTTTACTAAAAAAATAATTATCACACTTTATCCTTAGTTAACAATATTTATATTATTTTATATACATTTCTTTTTTCTTTAACTTTCTATTCAATTCAATAAAAATAATATTTTTATTTCTTTTCATTTCTTTTCTTATCAAACAATCTAAAAAATTAACATAATTTCATTTTCTATATGTTTAATTTCTTTCTTCTTTCTTTTATTTCACTTTTTTTAACCAAATGCGTCAAAAGTGTTGCTATCTTCACCTAGCTTTAGTTGGTGACTAATTAACTATACCTAAATTGATTAGAAAAAAGTAATTAAATGTTAAGTTGCAAATGATACTACATCCATAACACAGTATTACACAAGAAATTACTTCATTAACTTTAAGATCATTCTGTTGCTAAAAAAAATACTTATGTTGTGTCTAATACCAAATTAATTGCAAGATAGTTTCATGCTTACACCATTTTTGACAACGTCATCAGCGATATTTCCCTCACAATTCACGTGTGATAATTAAACTAAAACTTCTTTCACTAAACATGGTTGGTAGATATTTTCCCTCACGATACCCTGTCAACTCTCTCTCTCTCTATATATATATATATATATGATTTTTGTAAAGATGTCCATTTTTTTTAACTATAGACGTGTTAGTAATCTATAACTAAATAATATATTAAAATACACAATAATATAACTTATGAATACATTCATACTATAAAAAATAAGAGTATAAATATTAACATATACTTACAGAATTTATTAACATACTCACACCAAAAACCAAATAGTGTGTATGTTAATAAATCCCCCCTCCACACACAAGCACAGGTGCTTGCACACGCAAGAATTCTTAAAAGATCCTATGCCAAATGGATTTCAAATTTATGGCAAATGTTTTAAAAGAAATCTTAAAAAAATCCCATGACTATTGGATTTTAAATTTATGCAAAATGTTTTCTATTTCTAAAAAGTCCAATTAATATATATTTTACATGATTCTCAATATTTTAAAAAACTAATTTCATTCTCTCAACCGAAACATATTTGGGTTCACCCAAAAATTCAACAACACTCTGTACTAGTGGATTGTGATATTAAAGGGAGATTTTTGTCACTGCCCAAATCCAGCATCTCAAATCTGTAGAGCTCATGGTTCTAACCAGTCCATTTCAACAAACTATTTCATGTACCCTTTACCACAGAACCGTAGACAAATCTAATTAGCTAAACACCTAGCCAAAACTGTTTAGCTTTGGTATCATTATAGAGAAGTCCTCCTAAGAGAAAAGCCAAATACTCAATTACTCAAGTTATTCCAGCTAAAGCTACTGTAGTATCCAGATTCCAGTGAATGTATGTCAACAATAATTCCCTACTTTAAAAAAAACAATAATGTTGATCGCATTATATTACATCGAGTACGTCATATATCCTCACAATTCTATATACTATACCGTATAAATTATTAGCATTATTGCATGATTCTCTGTTATGGTCCCTACAGCATAGACTCTTGTTTCATTAAGTTTATAGAAAATTTCGTCTTCAACCTCTTGTCGCCACTATTAGCATGATTAACGCACTAATTTATAACTCTCTTCCATGGCATGACCCACACAAAGATAGTGATAATAATAGTATAGTATAATACACATCTATATAGAAGAAAAGAGCTCCCATCACAGACAAGTCATGTTAGGTATCTCACATTAGATTCAGTTCTCTTTTTCATTTATTATTATGAGGGAGATACCTATATCATCATAGGGGATAATTTTAAAATATGAGTATTTTGTGCTCATAATTAAAGACACTTTATTATGAGAAACAACGTGGCATGTACGTACCTTGAGTCCGGCCCCACTTTCCAACTATCCTCACTAACAACTAGATATCATGTACCCTAAAAAACAATATATCATATATGAAATTAGAAGTGAAAATTTCCAGCAAGCTAATATTTGGTGTCAGCTGTTCGTAATTGAAATAATTGATGGTGGCTGAAAGAAGAAGGAGAAAGATGTTGTGGATTTAAATCTCTTTCACTAATATTGACCAATTAGAAAAAATTGAAATAATTAAAAAATCGAAATGGGTACGAAATTAATATGGGTTTTGGAAGAATGGATATTTCAACACCAACCATATATTCTGCGTAATGAGACAAAACGCATCCGAAATGATCAGGACAGCCAACAAAAAACGACAATGAACTGAACATATCAAGCATTAATAGAAGAAGTATCCGGAAGAATACTTGGATTGGATGAATTTTCGGTGCAGATTAAGTGTGACATGGATATATATGTAGTTCATTTAATAATTCAAAGTTTCAATTCTACAGCAACCTTTCTCATATGCTATGCTAGGAATTTGGATAAATGCTCCCAGGACAGCTCTTTCTTGTGGTGCCATACCTTATTATCTCCTTTTGGTGCACAACTTATTACCTTTAAGGCGTTCTGAAGGATTGAAAATTATTTGGGATAAATAATGTTAAAAATATTACATTTAAAGTTTAGTTGATTAATTAACGCGTTCCAAAAAGTTTTGTATCATATGCTCTCGTGAATGTTGGTAATATATTGTCACAAGTGACATTCAATCACACACGTATCGTGAGGCGATTATTATTCTTCCAATAATAGCTGCTAACTTTGCATGGCAAACTTCAACCATACGCATGGCATCAGGTAATTTGCCCAATCTCGAGGACAAAGTATTAAGTAGTTTCGTATTATGTTTTTATAAAAAAAATTTATAGGTAAGAATTGAAAATGATATCAAAGAATTTATAATATTCATGCATCTTAAGTCAATTAATCGAGTTATATCTCTTTGGTTAATTTTTTTTATCAAGATGGGTCTTCGATGGAGAATTAGTGATGGTACCAATATCAATATCTGGTCTCAACATTGGATTCGAAATGATAGTACTGGACCCATAGGCATAACTCCTCTTGAGGCATAAAAGATCTTGTGGTTAGCACGAGGCAATGGGACAGACATCTTATTTATGCACTTATATATGCCACAAAGGTATGATACAATCTTGCAACAGCCTTTGTTTGATGAATTCGAAGAGGATAGAAGAATTTGGAAATATACTAATAATGATGGAATTTACTCTGTTAAATCTGCGTATAGATCCATTATGGAGAAAGCTGGAAATCATCAGCAATTCCAAATTGAAGTAATTGGATGGATATATGGAGTTTAAATGTCCCTCACAAAGTTCGAGTTTTCCTTTGGAGAGTTTGAGGTGATTGCATTCCTACAAAAATTCGATTACAATCAAGAGGTATTGACTGTTCTTCAAGAGGTGTATCTTTTGTCAACAAGACTTAGAGAATTCTTTTCATTACTTTTTTACGTGCCCGGGAAGTATATTAGTGTGGGAAAAGGACGGTTTGTGGTGCAAAATAGAACCTCACTTGACGGCTGTAGAATCAGTCTCTGAACTGATATTCAAACTTATTAGAGGAGATGATGGAATCAATTCATGCAAAATTGCTATGCTGTTATGAAGTCTATGGAAGATATGAAAAATTGTGGACTTAAATGGAGGAAAATGCTATAGCAGTCTGCTTTAGAGCGAGTTCGGTGTTACAAGATTGGAGGCTAGCTCAAGATTCTTGACAATTCCAGCAGTTTTATTGCTCTCAAACTGATGATGTTTTGGTTTGGCATAAACCTTTATCAGGCTTTGTCAAATGCAATTCGGATGCTACAATATTTGAAGAGCAAAATATAATGGCTTTCGAGTTATGTTTGCGTGATGAATTTGGGAACTTTCTGCTAGCTAAAACAAGTTATTGGAATTCTCAAGTTTTGGTGCATGAAGGTGAAGCCTTTGATTTGTTGCAAGCGATGAAGATGTTGGCTCAACTACCCTAATACTCTATCACATGGTGATATTCGAGACCGACTGCAAGCAATTAGTGGATCACTTACAGAGAGTGGAATCATCATTCAACAAATAAGAAATGTTTTGCACCACAGCACCAGCATAGTGGCTTGCAAGTTAGATTTGTGTGCCATAATACTAATAGTGTGACTCACTTACTAGCTAGATATGCTGTATAGAATCATGAAAATAATGATAGTATCCCTCATTGTATTGATCATATTATTGCAATGGAAAAGTGATGATTCTCTTCTGTAAAAAAAAAAGAAATAATATTAATAACAGTTAATGTGGTGTCACGTAAAGATTGATTAAACCCATAATAATTCCTAACCGATTAATAATTTATCAACCTTGACAGAACCATGGTGGGGAAGAGATCGTTTCAAAAGTATACTGTACTCTTTCAATTTTGGACCGCTTGAGTTTGTACATAAAATTAAATTGAAAAGTCCAACAGCAGAGACAATGAAAGTACTGCAGCGTGTCCATTTGCCATTAATTAAAAACAACAATATATCATCAATCACCAACTTTTGAATGTGACAGAACCTGATAATTTCGTGGAGCTGAAGAATCGTCCTTTTAGTTCACATGGCATATTAGATTTTCTGATAAATAAATATCTTAAAGTAACACTTTGTTTTAATTAGTACTACTATAATTGTAATGTTTTTTTTGGTATAATTTGTGAATGTAACTTGTTGCTGCATCCATCCAAATTTCTTAATGTTTAAAACTGTGAGTATATTGTTTAACAAAAAAAATAAAATACATGGGTATCATTAAATCTGTCATTTTATATGGTTTAGATTTTTTACAAATGATAATCATGTATGAGCCGGATCTTAATATTCAATAGTTTTCCATGATTTGATTTTGTTTCTTACAGGCTATATACCAATGGTAATGTTTCCAACTATAAATCACGAACTGGTATTTGTATGTCGATCCTATTCTAGTTATTCTCTAAAATTCTGTTTTGTGAGCTTTGAAAGTGATCAGTAAATCAATAATTTAAAAATGTTTAGAAAAATAACTTGATCAATGCTTATCCAGTAAATTTTTGTCACACAAGTATTTTATATAATAAATTTGATCACCAAATTTATAAAAATAAGAATTTACATTAATAAGTTACATCCAGAAACTTGTTGGAAATAGTTAAAAAAGACTAACAAATATCATAAGTAATTTTCTTAGGATAAAATAAGCTCCCTTCCGCTTAAAATGTTCAAATGCAAGTTTCTTGTTTTATTCGGGGTTCAAAAGAATCCAAAGGAAAAAAATTATAATAATAAGTACATAAACCACAAATAATCTACAAATGCAATTTTGGGCAGAATTCATCATCTTTATACTAATTGTCGCTTTGCACCACGAGAAACATTAGGGTGAATTAACTTGATTAAAAACATCATTGTTTTCATAACTTTTTACAAGAACTGCTAAAAGCCTAAAACCTAAACTTTTAGAAAAATAAAGCGAAGCAAAATAGTGTACTTTACACATAAACATCATAAAAATATAAATCATTAACTTGCAATGTACCCTTGGTCACACATGTGTTCTACGTCCATTTGTGCCCCACTTCACAATGGCCAGCCAAGATTACTTTTCGGCCATAACACATTTCAATTTTCAAACCTCCACCTGCCTATATTTTTTCAATTTTTTTTAAAATTACGAATTAAAAAGAAGAGAAAAAAATAATAATAACCCCTAATCATGCATCACCGGCAACCGGCTGCGCCAAAGTTGTTCCATCCCGATCCGACGTCGTACTGCTACTCGCAGCACACAAACACGGCCTCAGCTTATTCCTCCACACATCCCTAAAAACCCCACCATCCCCATCCCTTCTTCTAACCTCCACCACAACCAGCTCTCCCTGTAACCGGTACACCTCCACCAACGCAGCGAAATTACCCCCACACCCCTCCAACTCCACCCCACACTCCTTCCTCGTCCTCACCACAACCCCCTCCTTCTCCGCCGCCGCCACCACCGTCTGCACCACCTTCTCCGGCGAATCCCTGAGCAAAAACCTCTCCCCCTCCTCCACCCCACACGACGAATCAAACAACCCAGAAAGATTCAACCCCCTAGAAAACGAAATTATATCAAAAGCATTCAAATCCTTCACACCCTCACCCTCACTCTTCCACTCTAAACCCAAATTCCCCCACTTTACCTCCTTATACCCCTTCTTAAACCACGTGTCCTTCTTGATCTCATCAACGGTTATCCTGGTATCAGGATTCGTATCCAACAACCTCGTCAGAAACCTCCTTAACTCCATCGAAAACCACCTCGGACACCGAAACTCCCCTTTGTAAATCTTCTTATACATAACCATCAAATTAGGATCATTAAACGGAAGATACCCAGCGACAAGAACAAAGAGGATAATCCCACAAGACCAAACATCAACCTTAGCCCCATCGTAACCCTTCTTCGCCAGAATCTCGGGTGCCACGTAAGCAGGGGTCCCACACAGCGTGTGAAGCAACCCGTCCTCCCCTATCTGATCCTTCACCGCGCTGAGTCCAAAGTCGGAGACTTTGAGGTTGTCCTGTTCGTCCAGCAGGAGATTCTCCGGCTTCAGGTCGCGGTGGAAAACGCCGCGCGAGTGGCAGTACCCGACGGCGGAGATGAGCTGCTGAAAATACCGTCTCGCGAGATCTTCGCTGACTCGGCTCTTCGCGATTCTCTCGAAGAGCTCGCCGCCCTTTGCGAATTCTAAGATAAAGTAGATCTTGGTTTTTGTAGCGAGCACTTCGTGGAGTTTCACGATGTTTGGGTGGTGGAGGCGGCTCATGATGGAAATCTCGCGTTTCACGTTGGAAGCTAACCCTGACGAGTTCAGTTTCTTTTTGCTTATGACTTTAACCGCCACGCTCTTCCCAGTCTCGGTGTTTCGCGCGTGGTACACCTTCGCGAACCCGCCGCATCCTAGAAGCCTTCCAACCTCGTATTTTCCGAACAGGGAGGTGTTGTTCTCCTCCGCCGCCGCTGACGCAGCCGCGTGTTCGGTATCTGGCATTGGTTTTTTTACTTCTTCGGCGACCGCGCTCTCGTGAGAGAGAACACGATCGGTTTGGGAAATTGAGGGTTAATGTGAGTTGGTTTAAATGGGATCTGAGAAATTGATAGGAGATTGTGGGTTTGGGATTATTTTTTACCTTTTTTGTTATTGCGGGTTGGGGGAAGCGAAGCAAGAAACGTAATTTTGAATGAATTGGTTTAAAGGTTTTTCTTTGCTGTCTTAAGTTGCTTATGTTTGAGAAGTTTCAGGAAACAACAACGACGTTGGAGAATCGCGTTATGGTTTATGAGTTGGTGCTGATAATTTGTTGAACTTAGACTGAATGGGGTCCAAGTCAGTCGCGGGGTAGGCTATTTATTTGGTGATTATTTAATCTTTTAATGCGTTTGGATAAAGAAAGATTAAAAAAACTGTAAAAGATGACGAAAAATGATAAGAAAATGAAAACTGAAAAGAAAAGATGAAGTTTGCCGTATCTTACGCGTTATGACTGCGTGTGGGTTGGACTTTGATGACTGCTTGGTGGGAACGTGATTCTCCCTTTTCTTTTGCTGGTGTTGATTGGTTATACACGTGGTGGTGGATGGTGATTGTGATATTAGATTATTATTGACTATTGATTATTTTAGATTTATGATATAAAAAAATTATATTATGATATAAGATTAATTTTAACTATAAATAATTTATTTTAAAATATTAAAATTCAATTTAAAAATAAAGATAAAAAGGGATAGATTAAAGAAGATAAGATGTTATTTTTATCAGTAACAGACTATTTATTTTTTATCAGTAGATATAAGATGTTTTGAAAAAATTATAAACATGCTCTCATTGAAGAAAAACTACTAAAACCGATCACATTCAATATATTTGCTCTAAATGATATAGATAAATGATAATATAGTAATTTTAATATTTAACTCTGTGGTAATTCATTCAATCACTTTCTTGCAATATAATATAATTGATCTCAGTTTACCAAATCTTTATGAAATATTTTTGAGAAACATGTTTTGATAATTATAATAATTACAAGTATTATTAATAATATTTTATAAGGAGACATTTAGTAGAGATAAATTTATATTTTTGAGAAACATGTTTTGATAATTATAATAATTGCAATTACTATTAATAATATTTTATAAGGAGACATTTATTAGAGACAAATTTTTTCATTATCGGTGAGCATGATTCTTGATAATCATGAATTCTCGACATAATTATCAATCTTTTTAGTTAACTTGTTAATTTTTATGAGTTTGGATGTTCATTTATTCTTTCCAAGATGACTAGTGTGTAAACCTTTTTTTTTATTAGATTAGTCAGACTTATGTAAACTCAATATATTATTGAGTTAGTCGTCACCAAGTCAGTGAGTCAACAAGTTAAAAAAATTAGAATAAACCGTAAGTCATTTTAGGTTATTTTTTGTGTGTTTAGTTAGGGTTTACTTCTATTTGATGTGTTATTCTTTATTTATTTTGTTGTTAAAATGTTTAATTAGTATGTTATTTATACATATTTTGTTATTATTTTATATGAAATAGACTCTTATGAATCCACAAGTCGAATTGATGGATCTCCTACGAGTCTATGACTCTATGAAGACTCTCAAGTTTGATAATATTGATCTTGGAAATCATTTTTCCTGCAAATGAATAAAATTTGTTTGGTTGACTATTAAGAATATTTATATAAGTTTTCCGGGAATTAAAAAATTACATCATATTTTTATCATTTACAATAATAAAAGAGTAATATAATATTTTTACGAGAACAATTAAACTTTGAAAAATAAGATTCTCACCCTCACATAAAAAAAATTTTGTGAGAAATTATTTGAAAAGCATTTCCAAAAAACATCTTTTCAACTGAAATGTTAATTTTCTAAAATAGAAACCAAACATGAAAATCTAATATTTTCAACCTGAAATTTTCAGGAAATTAAAAATTTATTTCCTACCAAAGGTACCCGAATCGTTATATGCAAAGAATAAAATTTTCAATTTACTTAATACTTTTTATAAGAAATTAATTTATTTTGTTAGTATTTCTTTCAATAACTTCATTTTATGAAAACAAAAGTTAAGTAATATCATATTATTGCTCAATACAACTTAAATTTGTTTCAAAATTAATGCAATATTTTTATTCATTATCTTTTAAAATTTCCGACCTTAAAATTCAAATAAAATTATTCAAAGTGATTTCATATCAATGATTGATACATTGTGAATAAAAATAAATAAAATTATTTAACTAAATAATTATTTTTTATAAGAATTAAAATATTTAATCTTTAAATAAATTTGTGGTCTTATTATTATCATTTTTATCAAAAAAAAATTATGGGTTACATTATTTTTATGAAATTTAATGTCCATATTCATTTCGATGAATTTTTTTAAAATTGAAAACAATTGTAAAACTATTTTTTTCTTTAAGTTTATAAATGAGTAAGGAAATTTCTCAAATAAACTGCAATAATAATTAATTATGTTTTATACATATATTTAAATTGTACAATCTTACTAACAAAATAACAATAAGTAATATAATAAAATTTATTAATAATATTTTTTTTAATAAGAGTAAAAAAATTAAGAACTTGGATGATGAAGGCCTAAGAATTATCTAGTTGGACTTGTTGAACATGTCCTTGATTAAAATAAAGCAAAAAAAAAAAAATTGGTTTTACAAAGTTATCAATCAATTTTTTTTATCAACAAATATTATTGGTCAGTATTATTAGTTTTTGTCCATAAAAAAGATTCAAACTTGCTATCTTTCCTCCCTTTTCTTCTTCCTTCATCTTCATATCAATCTTATATATCCGATTATCAACCAAACTATATATAAACTGTATGGAGTGCTGCAGTTCATCTCTTTAGACGATCTAATTATATCTTAAGCACCTTAAGGTTGTAACTACTTCAAATTACATGTAGTTAATTATTTAAATAATTTAAAGTTCATTCTAAATAGTCAATTTAAAGATTAACCTTGATCCAGTCGGCACTGAAAGATCGCAGTTTAAAAATTAACCACAAGAACAAAACCATGATCTGAGGTGAAAGATTGCAGTTTACATTAGCCAGAGAGCTATATACGCGTATCGAACGTCGATCTGCTGATTCTGTATCATCTAGGTTTTTGTTTTTGTTGCTTTCAGAATAGGATAACCTAGGAGTAGTAGGGTACAATAATCTTCAAAATCATCTAGGTTGTCTTTAGCTTATTTGCAAGTGACAATCTCAATAAATAAGGTTTGGATAACTTACGAATGTTAATCACAATATTGATTCAAATCTAGTGAGGTCGTCTTCGACATATTCGCAAGTAGAGCTAGCAATAAATTGAAATATCTCAAAATTTATTGAAGATTCAATTCGACGATTTAATCGTGTTAAATTTAGTTATTGAATCAAAATGAATTGAAACAAATCTCGTTAAATAAATAAGAAATTTGAATTGTGAATTATGTATAGTTCGTTTGCTTTAGTTTCATTTGAATCGATTAAAAATAAACTTGATTAGAGTTTGATATGATTTATTCCAGCTGAAACCTTATTTTACTAATATTATAATTATAAAGTATATATTGACTTATTTTCCAGTGACAATCACAAAATAATATGCATCGTATTCGGATAACTTCATGATTTTGTTTTGTAGCCATATATATTTTCCTGTGACAATCACATTAAATTATATTCGTCCTATTTCTGGATAACTTCATCCATCAATATGGACCAGGAGAGAACAATTAATGCTTTACCATCGCTGCATTGAGGACGGGGTACACCGGGGAGAAAATGGAAATCTTAGAGACAGTGGGAATCTGATTGGATAATGGATATATTCAGTCTATAGAAGTATTTATTAAGTTTGAATTCTACATGTACCTAAATGTAATGAATACTATATGAAAGTACTAATGTCCTATATCTTCCTATTAATTATCTTACATATTATTTTACCTACATAACTTCTTTGTTTTTTTAAGTGCTACATAGTTTGTTAATTATAACTTATAACCATATATAAAATATTATTTGATCTCGACTTTTTTACTCTCTTTTTTTTTCCTTTTTATAATTCCATATCCCTACATTCAACTAAACATATATAATCAATAAAATCACCAAGCGCCATAATTAGTTTGTATGAAATTATTTTAACTTAATCTAGTAATTTAAGTTTGAATTTCTAAATATACAACTAGTTATCTTAAATATTAAAATGAAAGTTTTATTATTATGGTCCTATTAAGTTCGAAAAAAATATATCCTATAAAAAAAATACTTTCTTCTATCCTTATACAAGAAATAAATGAGTCCATTTTTAAAAAAAAATAGAGTAAAATTATATGTTTTTTAAATAATAATAGAATATAAAAATGAACTTGTAATACTATAAAAACTTATTAATCTTATTTAAAAAAATAAAATTTATATAAAATATATACTTTCATATATTTTAATCCTTTAAATATTATATATTATTTTGCATTAAATAGTGAAAATTATTAAACAATTAAAAATTGCTAAATGTGTTGGTGACATTGGTGCTCCTGTCCGTTTTCAAAGACTCCCTCGGATACCTCTGCAAGAAAAACACCCCAAACACTAACCCGATGAAATACTATTCCAAAAAGAACAACCACGAAGGCCTGATCTACATATGACATACATGCCCTACTCCTCTCGCACAAGCATGCTGAAATATCAAGTACAACAGAATAAAAATTCAGTTATTTTGGGGAAGATTTGGATTTGGTTGTGTGAGTGAGGATTTTTCTCCCCTGTCGAGATTCAAGGATTAATCTCTTGAGATAAGGAGATTTAAGCGGCAAATTTCTCCAATAGATATTGTTTCTTACACACATCATAAATCAAAACATGACCACATTTTTAAGGAACAATATTATCTATCAACCATGACACATTATGTTAGAGGGAGTGAGTAAGGATGAGAATAAGAGAAGTTGTGTAAGGGAAGTGAGAAGGACGAAGGAAGTTACAGTGGTGAGGTGAAATGAAATTTCTTCACCTAATGTTGATTGCTGAGGTATAAACATTAATGTGTGTGAGACGTGTGAGGTTAGAGCATGATTTTAAATATCGGTCCACAATAGCAATCGAGACCGTAATGTGACAATTTTTCTACTGTCTGCATCCCATCTTGACCGCAATTGCAATTGTGACTGCATCAACCACATTTTTCCGCAATTATACGCAAAGTAAAGATTTTTTGACTCACCGCAACCGCAATTTAAAACCTTGGGTGAGAGTTGATATTCCATTAGGTTCAATACTAGATCCTACTTAATTATTAAGTCTTTCTTCTTAAGTATTGTTCATTCTCGTAAAATCTAATCGATTCTTTCTTTTCTAAACATTGTTGAAATAATGTTTTCTTTACATTCCAAAACCTTTTTCTGTAGTGGATTTTCAATCTTCTATATTCATTTATTGGAACTTAATTGATATCAAGTATAAAAAAAAGTCTTTAATCTTATTAAGTGAAATGTATTTTGAAGATAATTTCATTAAATGAGGGATAAATAATTAAAATTTGCTTATATTTAAGAAACAAAACTTTTATTACTTGTATATGAAAAAAAAAAATATTACTTATATTCGAAATCAAAGAAAGTATCTACCGATTTTGATCTTCCAACAACAACACAACCAAAACCATAATCAGTACATTACTATTTACTGAAAAGGGCAAATGTGTAAATAAAAATAATATAGTGTAAGAAATAATTTTAATTACTAATTAATAACATGTGTTCTTATCAGATTCTAAAGTGCTCATTGATCTCCACCAGCAATATGATCTCCTACTCAATATGTCGAACTCCTCCAAATGGTGAGATGATACCTGTAAAAATATTTTGATGTTCAAGTGGGAGAATTAATAATAGAAGTATCTTAGGAAAAAAATTATCTACAATATACTTCTCTTATTTATAATGATAGTATGTATGGATTAATGAGATATATGATTACCTAGTTAGTGAACATATAAGCAATTGATTGGTTATATTGTCTACTAATAAGGTTCGACTGGTATAAAAAGTTGCAAATAACTCATACATCTCTAATTATTCTAATAATAATCAAAGTGTTACTATATAATCAATCACTATAAACCACATGATATCTTAGTCCACGGTAGCTTGAGTCAATGAGATAACAAAACCCAACTTATCAGGAGCCGCATGGTGCGAGGAATGACTGCAGTGCAAACAGGACACTGGTTAAGTTGGAAACAAAACGTTGCAATCTCGCAGTGTTCCATTCACGTGTGTGAATACTGATGACACTCTGGAACCAAACACTGCCTAAATCATGTGAGCCAAAACTTATGCAAACACGTGACCCATGCAAGGCACGTTATGCCAAACACGTGGACCCAGAATCAATCATGATGCCTTCATGCCACGTGAAGGTGCTACATTGTAACAGACACGCGTCCATTTCATTACCTTTTTTTTCATAGACTCCATTGTCCATTCAGTAATTCCATTATTTTGAAGAAAATAAATGTAAATATGACTAAAATGTATTCAAACTCGTTTTTATCATTTCTTTTATCAATAGAAATATCTCATTCTGTCGTTAGTTTTAGATTTTGGTATAGACTATGTATTATGTTTCGTGTTGCTGAAATTCCAAAGGAAAAATTAAATACCACAAGTTTTTGTTGAAAATATAATTTAATTATATTAAATTTCATTTACATCTTTTTTTATTATACTCGTTTGTTTTATATGTTAAGTATTATTTTTTAGTTAATTATTTAATATCTTAATATCACAAAATTTCATTTGTCTATTCTAAATAACAAGAATTATTTAGTTTATTTTTTATTTTTTAAAAGTATTTTAGTTCTCTGACTTAATTAGTTTTCTCCGTTAATAATCACTTTTGTAGATTTAGCTAGCGCTTCTAAATTAGGAAGAAATATTATAAAAAAATAACTATAATCATGGTCTAAAAAGTTAATTATTAAAACTTTAAAACTTTAACTTTATATTTGTTATTAATATACATTTATTTTATCACAATTTTAATCATTAATTTTCTAATCAGTAGCTAAAACTAAGCATTAGTTTATTCTTGCTTTGAAATAATTAAGGAGAAGTATACTGAATACAAATACATCAATTGTTAATTTTAATTAAAATATTTATTTACTTAAATTTCCTTATATTAATAATGAACATACTTTTTTTAATCTTACACATGTTTTTTTTAATAAAAATTATATATAAATACATTCTTACTTCATTGGGGTACTTTACAATTTTCGTTCTAGAAGAATTAAATTTCTTTAAGTTTATTTTTATAATTGCTTTCAATTCAACTCAATTTAATGAAGCGAGTAAGGGCACCATAAACCATATATACCACACAATTACTTAAATTTGAAAAATATTTTATTTTAACTTGTATTGATCTATTTTAGAATATTATGTTGATAGTATTAAATGAATCAATTTTATTATTTTTAGATATTTGATAATATTATGTTGATTGTATTTGATATTTGGATGAATCATAATATAAAATACTAATTCTAAAAATTAAATTTAAATGGATAATTTATTGGTCCGAACCGAACCAAACAAATCATGAACGAGTTAAATTTCAAAAAAAAATATTATAAAAACCGTTAATTAAATTTAACAAAAATTGATCCAAACATACCTACCAAAACATCTTTAGTGTGATTTTTTTGTCCCATCACCGTCTGAATGTCCACTTCCAAAGCCACACTCCATATTATGAACACGCATCACCACTTCCCAATTGCAATACAATTTTACATTTCTTCCACTTAACAATAATTAAATTCAATACCAAGGATCCCCATGGATAAATTGGAATGAAATTGTTTCAAACTAGAAGTTTCATGATAAGTCTTTGATATGTAATTGTATTAAATATTTAATTTAGAAAAGAATTTTATTATTGATAATAATTTTATTTGATTTAAATATGATTATTTTCAATTTAGTGAAAGATACATTTGATTTAGATAAAAAGAAATTTAATATGAAGGGTGTGAGGTGAAGTTTGATCCGAATCCTATGGCTGGCATTTGAGAAACTTTGAAGACCGTTCCATTGGTATAGAGCACACATATATGGACGCGTGATGTAATAAAACAACAACACAATTTCTTACCTTTTGGGAAGCTAGGGGCAACCCCATTTTAACAATAATTAAATTCAATACCAAGGATCCCCATGGATAAATTGGAATGAAATTGTTTCAAACTAGAAGTTTCATGATAAGTCTTTGATATGTAATTGTATTAAATATTTAATTTAGAAAAGAATTTTATTATTGATAATAATTTTATTTGATTTAAATATGATTATTTTCAATTTAGTGAAAGATACATTTGATTTAGATAAAAAGAAATTTAATATGAAGGGTGTGAGGTGAAGTTTGATCCGAATCCTATGGCTGGCATTTGAGAAACTTTGAAGACCGTTCCATTGGTATAGAGCACACATATATGGACGCGTGATGTAATAAAACAACAACACAATTTCTTACCTTTTGGGAAGCTAGGGGCAACCCCATT
>CM023954.1:35003134-35125219 GCA_013407115.1 Glycine latifolia
AAAAGTTAAGGCTAATTAAAACATAGGACTGTTATTGACACTATCAACTTTGTTATTGACATTATCAACACATAAAAAATTCCTTTTTTGTCCACTCAGTTGGTAGTGTCAATAGCCTTTCTTCTCCTCAAACTTATCTCCCGGGCCAACCCATCCTTTCCCCTTCCCCTTTGACTTTCCCTTCTTCTTCGTGTTGCATTGTGACCACCAATCCAACCAAATTCAAGTTGTGCTGCGACCGCCCACCTCAATCAGATCTAAGTTGCAATGCACCACCCAGTCAAGATCGAACTAGAGTCATGAAGTGTCGAGAAAATTGTCAACAACAATCCAACCCTTCCTCTTCAACCCCTTCGCTCCTCCCTCCCTCATCGACGACGATGACCCTTTACTCCTATGTTATTTGTTGTAGGTCTTGTTGAGGGGTTTCTGAGTTTGGGGATGATGTTGAATTTGTGTTGTTATTGTCAATCGATCTGGAATGGTGGGTTTGGGATGTCGGGGATGGTGAGCCAATAACAGATATATGATTTCATTGTTGTATAGTGTACAATGAAATTGCATTTACATTGCACACATGGAGTGTAAAAAAAAATGGAAATACAATTTAGTTGTAGAGTGTGTACAATAGAATCATATTTCCAATACACACATAGGGATACAAAAAAAAATAGAAATACAATTATGTTGTATAGTGTATACAATAGAATCATATTTTTGTTATAATTTTGTTTGCATTCCAACTCGACAATCGAAACACAATTTTATTGTGCACTTGTACAATAAAAACATGTTTCCGTTGTGTTTTTCTTTTTTCACCTTATTTAAGCAACAAAACACATGGTTGTGTTGTGTTTTAATCTAAGGAGCAATTTTGAAATATGCTTAAAAGACACCCACATGGGGTAGTGCTAATAGCAACTCCCTTCATATACACAAAAGATAAGCTTAAGTTTTTGTTTCGGCCTAAGCGAAAAAGGAAAGGAGAGAAATGGGCTTATTGGGCTAATAAGTTATTGGGCCGTATTTTTGAATAATTAAGAATTAAAAAACTGCAAGTAAAAAAATATAATAAGATTATTATCCTAAATTAAATTAATTTTAAATTTCAAATTACATGGAAATAGATTTATTCTTCACTACGGACTACGGAGTGCAATTTATTGTGGCATTTTTTTAAACTCCGAACTATTATTTTTTATCTTAAGTTTCTAAAATTTCAATTATTTTGAGCAATATATATTGGTATTATAACATATATGAATGCAATAATGAAAAAAATAATTCCAAGAGAGAAGATGTAAATTATTAATATACGTGTGTGTATATATATATATATATATATAAATTTAACAAAATAATTATTTTTAATAGTAATATCACTATAATAAATTTACTTTGTGTTTAATCAGACATTAAAAAAAATCCTTAACAATTGTGAAGATAAATAAGTCCAAAATATATTTTTTGAAAAAAAGTGCAAAATATATAATTTTAAGAAGAATCCAAAAGATGCTTGAATGATTGGGTAGATTTAAATTGGGAAAAATAATTTTAAATAATATTTTTGAATTATCAAATTTGGCGAATCAATCACATTTGATGTACATTCTTAATTTTAATATTAAAACTATAATTCTAGAGGGTTTTATTTTAATTTAATTATTTACTTACATGTGAAACTTGTCTTCTTTTTTTTTGTTTCATTAAATTACAATTACAGTTTATTAGACTAGACGATATTAATAAAGTAAGTTTTAAATTAATTCCATCAACTAAATTCTTAATGCGATCATTAAAATTTTGATTTATGAGTAATTTAATTACCTATATAAATCGATTCTTAAATACATGACTTGATACAATTTTATCTTTTAAAAAACATATATAGAAGCCTAATAAATTCAACCAAACACTACAACCAAATGTATGATGCAGAAAGAAATGATGTGGTGTCAAAATTCTGCTTTGAACTTTCAAACAAACTCCATGTCTGTTTATTTATATATTACTTCGCGTGGGTCCTATTTTGCTCAATCTTGACCTGTTCATGGCTTTTGATCTTGACATTTTCACTTGAGATACTTTTAGAACAATTTATTGGCCATTTCTTTCGAAAATTAATTTGCTTCACTTAAAGTATGTACAGTCCATTTCAGATGAAAAACCTATTAATTTGTTTGTTGATTTATTGTATACAAATAATTAAAAAACAACAATACCACATATACAAACATGTCGATTTTTCTTTTATTTGTTTACCAAACATACCTTTTTTTTTCTTGAACTTTCACTTTCAAATTTATATATATATATATATATATATATATATATATAGAGTTTTATAACCTTTATTTATGATAAAATGTTGTCTAAAAAGTGAAGTAAAAAGCATATATATCTTGCAGGTGGTAAGGTATTACACATAATCAACGTACGCGAATAGAAGAGAAAAAATAGATTAAATATATGCATGATTCTCCATCACGTCATGTATAACTTTCTTTTCTGTCACATACTTTTAATTTTTTTTAATAATGAGTTATTAACTACGGTGCATCTTATTTAATGAAAATTAGTCATGTTAACTCATATTTTTATAAACTTATAGTAGTATTGCAGAAAATAACAGATCGGTGCAAGAATAAAATAACTAAATCTTAAATTTTAGACTTATCAACAATTGTAATTAATTTTTTAAAGTAAAAAAAAAATCTTTATCAATTTTTGCTTTAAAACTCACTTTTTGTTGCGCCAACCTTGTATATAGATTTGTATAATGATAATAATTTTTAATCCCTATAGTAAAATGAGAGAGTTTTAATTTTTTTTTGTAAGTTTTATTTTGGTTTACACTCTTTCAAAGTTTGAAATTAGTATTTGTTTTAACATGAAACTACTTATTTTAGTGGTTGTAAAAAAAATTGATTTTCATTCCTTTAAAATCTGATATAACTATTTTAATTTTTGGTTTTTATCAATTATTTTAAAGTAAATAAATGACATTGACCGAACAATTTTTTTATAGAAATATCTTATACTAACATGATACCACATATACAAGTACTCAAGTAGGTGCTACGTACTTGTGATGATAAATTGATAATTCAAGATTCTGTTAAACACATAAGTATATATATAATGAATATCACATGACATTAGAGACAAAAAAAAATCATTATTTTAGATTTTTGAAAGATGAAAATTATTTTTTATTTACGGAAACTAGAGCCACAATCCGTTTATTTTATATGGACAAAAATATATTTAACTCTGATTACTTTCATAAAATGTTGACAATAGGATTGCACTGCACTTCCAGGGACGGATCTACAGCTATGGTTGTGGGGGCATTTGCCCTCACTAGGATTTCACTCAGTTTGAAATATCAATCATATATAATCCAATAGCCCTTTAACCCAAAATATAATTAATCCATTATCCTTGCACCCATAAAGCTTAGGACGTGATCTAGGAATGCTCCCATAAATGATAAATCATGCCATCCTATATGAATATCTAATCATATTTCTTTCTTTACTCTTCACTTTTACTATTATATTCTTTTAAAAAACATATCTATACATTTTTTGATGTTATTTTAAAGAGAGCAAAGAGGACTGATTAACATAAAAACCAAGAGTGTGAAATTGAGGACATTTAAATTTTAAAATAAAACTATAAATAACTAATATGTTCTTTTTACTATATCGATTAGAGTAAAGACGGGTTTTAGTATAGAAACTGCCATTTTAAAAAAATTTCTTTCACTTGAAATCAACAGCAAAATGTTTAAATATATCTTGTTCTGTATTAAGGAATAACATGCAATTGAAAGCCGAGATATTTTGTACCATTTTATATATTTCACCCTACTTCTAATCTTTCACCTTTTTTTTTTTATCTTTCTCACCGAACATATTGGGAGATTAATAATTAAATGATCATTTAGTTACTTAGAGAGTGAGAGAGGGAGATTTTTTTATAATATTAAAAATCAGAAAATTATTCAATCTTTTTTAGAATATGAAAACTTAAATAATATTTATGATGTATATTTATGTTTTCAAAAATAAGAATTATGTTTTTTAACTACAAATTTTTTATATAAATATTATCTTCACTAATTAAATTTTCTGAATCTATCACCGTACATCTACAATATAGAATTATGTCACGGATGACAAGAAGTGGCTGCTGTTACCTGCGGAGACAAGGTTTTGTAAAGGATGATACAGTTATATCTTAAGATGATTATTTTATAGTGTTTTTGTAAAGGATAATACAGTTATATCTTAAGAATTAAGATGATTATTTTATAGTGTCTTAATTAATTAATTAAGTAATATGTATATCAGTATATCACAAATAACTAATTTTTACTTAATACTGAAGCATCTGAAAACTATCAAACACCATCATTGTAATAACCGAAATTCTGTTAATAATTTCATGTCACCCATCATGTCTTTCAGGTTGCACGTGAAGTTTTGCATTCTATAGATTCCATCCAGAAACCTTTAGTATGATATTGTCCTTCCTTTCCATTTGTGTGATTTGTTGTTACATCAATCTTTTTTATATTTTGCTCACTACAATTTCAATCTGTTGATGCACCAAATTAATATCTCCAATATGAAATTAATTATATATATATATATATACAAATCAAGCCAAGAGGAATAAAACTAGAAGAAACTACAAAGAGCAGACAACAGTACTACTTTAATTCAGATTCAGACCACTCCATATAATTCTGGCAACCTAAAACGAACTGACACTGCAAAATGGTGGGCCTATATTGAATGAACTAGTCCTCACAGATTCCCTCAATTAATGCATTAATTAAACAATTCAATAAAATTGAACGTCAAACAACCGAGAATAAAAAGAAAATCCAAGCACCATATAGCCAAATTTAGCAACATAACTTTACTGCATGTTACTAACATTAATCCGTTATCAGTATGAAGATATTATATATTTCACATCAAATCAAGTTCTGTACCCTCTTTTTTCCATATCCAATATCCTCCACAAGCTAAAGCTAACGTAACACATCAAAGAGATGAGAGTCTTTATAGTTAATAAAATGAACTATATATTAGACCCAACAAAAATACATCATACTTAGAGAAAATTATGTTCATGGCATGTACAACTTGTTGCCACACTTGCATCTCCATGCCTCCGGGTAGTACTCGGCAGTAACCGGAGTCCCCGGCGGCACCGGCACATGAACCGGTCTGCAGGGTGTACATCTGCCACACTTGGAGGTGCACCGCGGTGGTGATGACCCAGGCCCACCTAGAAGCCTCCTATGCCAGCCCATTGATGGGACCTCTATTTTACCTCCAAACACCAAGCCTTGTCCATTTTCCTCCTTGAGTTCCTGCCCATCAATCATAATCAAGTAATTAACCAATAATTAGTGTTAAATTAAGATAACTATAAAAATCATCCACTTTCTTATCATCCAACATCAATCGATTTTAACATTATAAATTTTTTTTTAACAAAAACAATGCAAATTAATAACAAATATTCAACTATATAGTATGGTTTGGTTGTGATAATGTGGGGCAACATCCAAGTCAGCAATATACGTATTGTACAAGACTAGGCTAACATGCACCATCATGACCATGATTCGCCCATGATAATAGAAACTGTAACTGTGTTTTTGCGGTGAAAGCGCTGCGCTGAGAGCATTGTACTACTGTACGCGCACGTTACCGAGACTCGCGTGGCTGCCTGTTAGAAAACAAAACAAACACGACAGCTAGTTTTCCTGCCTCATTCTAAAGTGCGCCGGTGGTGTCAAGGCACCCGGCTGAACATGATTGAATAATGGTAAAAGATTTCCTGCGTTCACCAATTCAACAATCGTGAATATGTATCGTTGGATGAAACACAGGACAATTTATCAGTCAAATGTTCACAAGTGTTTTAAAGAAATTTTAAAAAAAGAAATATTTTTATTAAAATGTGCAAAATTATGTCATTATATGATTTTTTTTAGGTTATCATATTATTTTTCTAATAAATAATTTTTTCTTTTATAGTTTCTTGATCAATGTTTCAAGAGATCATAACTACACTAGTTAACAAGATCCTTTATATTAAAATGTGTATTTTTATAAGGACCGGATTTTCATCCAACAATTCTGATTGATGAATTCCATGACCATAGAGAATCCGGCTGAACAAGGATGGAAGCAATGGGGGAGGCACATGGTACCACCACCACGTGTGTGTTCCTAATCACAGTGGAGGAGTCCATGCATCTGACGGCTCACACTGAAATGGGTCCCACCACACCCCTGAACCTATTTTGGTGCATGTTAGCCACTATCAGTTTTGTTCCAGAAGTGTGTCTGTGTAACTCTGAGGCCAAAGGGTGTGTGTGACTGATTTTGGATACTGTCACCATCCAAACCTTGTTCCAGTTAGTTCACTTAGTTGCATATCACACTCACACAACCACAACAATGTTCTGAATTATTTTATTTTTTCCAAAAGGGAGAACCCTTTTTTAATTATCACGAAATCAACTGAAATGTTGTGTCCAAAATAAAAGAATGTTCATTGTTCACCATGCATTACAGTAAGAGTTAGACCTAGGTAGGTTGATTATTTAATTGCATGATGCGGTTATTTTTAATTAGATGCTACATGCAATAACTGAAGATAAGCCAAGGACAGAGAAAAAATAGTACGAAATTAAATGATGTGTATGGACAAAGAATAGGACCAGTAGTCTATACCTGAAAATCTCTACCAGCTTTGGCAAACATGGGACACCTGTTATCTGAATAGTTGAAAGGACCAATTAGATGAAGATAACATAAATTTATGATAACATAGGGTTAAGTAGAATTAGAGAGATGAAAAATTGTGGAAATGTAGAGAAATTAACAAGGGTGTGTGTGGAAGAATTGCGTACCTAAACATGGAATGGCAGAGGCAGTAATAGTTCTACTGAAGAAGATGAGTGTGCAAATTGAGAGCAAGAAAAAGGAGATACTAGTAGGGGTGGTTCTCTTCCTCTCCATGAACAAATAGAAACTTCCTTCAAAGCAACAACACTGGGAAGGTTGCAGATATAGGACACAAACACACACACTCACGCTCTCACTCTTTGACCTTAGGAAGAGTAGTGTTTGAAGCCGAGTCAATAATAGGGTTTGCCACACAAGGGCTTGCACGTTCCATGCAAAAAAGAGCTAAACAAATACCTAACACTTAGCCCATTTGTCTAAGATAGACAAAGTCACACCCCTTTTGTGCTTTTCAACTCTCTCTCTCTCTCTCTCTCTCTCTCTCACCACTTTTTTATTATTATTTTGTATCAGTGCAGTGCGGTGTGTAATAGAGGTAGAGAGAGTGGAAATTTTGGATGGAGTAGTAGTAGTGGTACGGTTTATCTGATGAGGTGTGTGTGTGTGTGTTGTGGCAGAGGTTAAGAAAAAAAGAGAGAAGCAAGAAAAACAAAGGTGAATGAATATAGGCAGATCAACATTTCCTAAGCTTTACCATGTTTAGGTCTTGGATTCTCTTGCAGGCTTTCTCCACTGTCTTTCAACGATCCCCAAACCCAGAAAAGCTAAAGCAACCCCAACCCCCTTCTCACTCTGATGCTTCTGCTCTCACCCCACTCACTCACTCACTCTGTTTTTCCTCTGCCTTTTTCTCCTTCTGTATATAGTTTTTGTTGTCTATGAGAAACTTGGGGGCAAGGCTCTTAAATTTTAACCACCTTCGGTTTTTAACTCTGTCTTCCATGTCATTTCATTAATAGTTCTTAGCTTCCTATGTAATGTCAATATACTATAAATTATTGGTGCCAGCAGTTTGGTATTTGGATACATGATAACCACTAATCGCTTTCTTAAAAGGACACAGATTATCTTTAAGCATGCTTTCTTTATTTTAATTTTTTTTAGTCTCAACCAATCATTTGCATGGTTCTCTTATTTTTGAGCAATTATTAATTTGTTACAGGGTATGAGACTATGTAATTATGATATACTATGTAATTATGATAAATTTCTATCTGACACTTGTTTTTTCTATAAATCCGAAAATTTGATATTGATTAAGATTACTTAATCTCAAGTTATATAATAATTTCTCCTTTTTTAGATGTGTTTAAATAAGATAAATGTTAGTAGCATATTTTTTTAACAAATCTTTTTACTATGTTTTTGCCTACTAAAAATTACAGAATTATGAATGAAATTATTATTTAAAACAAAGAGTAAAAGCCATATAATTGTGTGATTTTTAATTAATTTCAGTTAATAATGAAAATATATTTAAAAAAGTGTGTTGTTAACGGTTAAAATAATTGGTTCAAAGCCTGAAAAAAATTATATTTAAACTGCAGCTTCAATTTTCAACCCCCGTTTGAGATATGAAAAAGCTTTGGAATATCTTGGTACTTGCATTAAAGATTCATTACGCACTTAATAATTCACATAAATACAATATTTTGGTTCACCATGCTTCTACTTGAACTTTTTGGGAATGGAAAAAATGTACAAGATGTTGAAAATGTACTGCACATCTGGTTGCATTAATATTCTAGCAGCTAGGTACCTTAGAATGTGGGCCATCTCTCTCACGGAGGAACCACCCATGTAATTACAAGAATAGCCTCTGGGGATGCACGTGTGAGCATGATGGGTACTAGTAGTTGTTAGGAACACTCAAGCCATTGATATCGGACCAATATGACACATAAGAGAAAATGATGTAACGGGCTTTGGTCAAAATTACTGTTTAAAAAGTCCATCAATTTGCTCAGATTCCAAAAGCAAAAGGGTATAGACAAACATCGTGTAAGAAAATGGTGTTTTCTTTGACAGATACATCTATGTGCTCCATGGCCTCAGTTCCCATTAATGCAAAATCAAATATGCATTGGTGCTATAGGGTCTTCAATTTCACTGCATAGTACCAATAATTGGACTCAAAATTTTGCAACTTTCTTTTTATGAGTTCCAAGCGGATTTCATGGGATGTCCACTTTGGATTGGATTTTCTACACTAGGTTAAACCTTATCCTTCTTAATTTGGCATTTCCTTTTCCTTGTAACATAATTTGGTGAGAGTGTTTTGATTGAATTTTTGATCTGGTGGTGATTTTCTTAACCTTTAAGAGTTTGAATTATTCTAATTTATTGGGCCGTATTTTTGAATAATTAAGAATTAAAAAACTGCAAGTAAAAAAATATAATAAGATTATTCTCCTAAATTAAATTAATTTTAAATTTCAAATTACATGGAAATAGATTTATTCTTCGCTACGGACTACGGAGTGCAATTTATTGTGGCATTTTTTTAAACTCCGAACTATTATTTTTTATCTTAAGTTTCTAAAATTTCAATTATTTTGAGCAATATATATTGGTATTATAACATATATGAATGCAATAATGAAAAAAATAATTCCAAGAGAGAATATGTAAATTATTAATATACGTGTGTGTGTATATATATATATATATATATATATATATATATAAATTTAACAAAATAATTATTTTTAATAGTAATATCACTATAATAAATTTACTTTGTGTTTAATCAGACATTAAAAAAAATCCTTAACAATTGTGAAGATAAATAAGTCCAAAATATATTTTTTGAAAAAAAGTTCAAAATATATAATTTTAAAAAGAATCCAAAAGATGCTTGAATGATTGGGTAGATTTAAATTGGGAAAAATAATTTTAAATAATATTTTTGAATTATCAAATTTGGCGAATCAATCACATTTGATGTACACTCTTAATTTTAATATTAAAACTATAATTCTAGAGGGTTTTATTTTAATTTAATTATTTACTTACATGTGAACTTGTCTTCTTTTTTTTTGTTTCATTAAATTACAATTACAGTTTATTAGACTAGACGATATTAATAAAGTAAGTTTTAAATTAATTCCATCAACTAAATTCTTAATGCGATCATTAAAATTTTGATTAATGAGTAATTTAATTACCTATATAAATCGATTCTTAAATACATGACTTGATACAATTTTATCTTTTAAAAAACATATATAGAAGCCTAATAAATTCAACCAAACACTACAACCAAATGTATGATGCAGAAAGAAATGATGTGGTGTCCAAATTCTGCTTTGAACTTTCAAACAAACTCCATGTCTGTTTATTTATATATTACTTCGCGTGGGTCCTATTTTGCCCAATCTTGACCTGTTCATGGCTTTTGATCTTGACATTTTCACTTGAGATACTTTTAGAACAATTTATTGGCCATTTCTTTCGAAAATTAATTTGCTTCACTTAAAGTATGTACAGTCCATTTCAGATGAAAAGCCTATTAATTTGTTTGTTGATTTATTGTATACAAATAATTAAAAAACAACAACACCACATATACAAACATGTCAACTCAAATAATTAATTTGGATTGGATTTTTACACTAGGTTAAACCTTATCCTCTTAATTTGGCATTTCCTTTTCCTTGTAACATAATTTGGTGAGAGTGTTTTGATTGAATTTTTGATCTGGTGGTGATTTTCTTAACCTTTAAGAGTTTGAATTATTCTAATTTCCATTGCTAATTTTATGACTAGTAGGTGAGTTTTGAGAAATAGGGTAGCTGAAGACATGCTTGAAATTTTAAAATTAGCAGTGTGTCCAAACCTAGTGTAGTGTCCACACCTGAATAAAGACTAAAGAGGCATATTGACCCTTGAGGATGAAATTTCACATGACCATATCTTTGTTCTCAACTTCTCAATTTTAAGAAATTAAGATTATATGGTCTTGGTCAGTTACAGCTTACCATTTACTACAATTCACCATACAGCTATTCAGAGATCACATGTAGCAATATTTTATTCCTTTCCATTCATTCGGTAGAGATATTGAATCCGAAAGCTGTGGAGACTATTTGAAACTGAGGGCCCTTTAGGTTTTCACTTTCCTTGAAAAAGAACATGCATCACCAACTATATTTATCATCTATCACAATCCATATTTAAGACCAGTTCTACCAAACGACCATCATAGCAAAAAACCCTCACAGTAATTCATGTTATAAAAGTTTTTTTAAACACAAAAAATGTAACAATAAAAAAAAATTCATTTGATATTTTGAATATATTTTTTTATATGCTTATGTAAAGACAGATACGCAAGTAAGTGAGAATTCAATCATTTAATACCAGTTCTACCAAAAGACCATTATATATTACAGTACTAACAGCCTTCACAGTAATTAATGTTGGAAAATATTTCTTAAACACTAAAAATGGAACATTAAAAAATTGTTTTATTTTTTTTAATATATTTTTTATATGCTTATGTAAAGACACATACAAAAAAAGTGAGAGATCTACTAAGTTTAGGCCGGCCACGTCCG
The DNA here is from genome assembly GCA_013407115.1 of Glycine latifolia. Classification (NCBI taxonomy): domain Eukaryota; kingdom Viridiplantae; phylum Streptophyta; class Magnoliopsida; order Fabales; family Fabaceae; genus Glycine; species Glycine latifolia. The sequence continues at coordinate 35,014,536 of CM023954.1, forward strand.
CGATGCATCATTCTCACCACGCCGGCGACGCATCGTTCTCGCCGTGCCAGCAAACTCAAATGCTACTATAGTGAAGACTATATAGGAAAATGATAAATGAACATTCAAAATGTTATTAGACACCTACTGAAAGAAAAATAAAAAAATTATAAAATTTATGATATGATAAAAAAATGTGATAAAATGTTTAAAATGAAAGAATATACATGTATCACCGTTCTACATAAGATGTCACGTACAAGCATCCATACAATGAAAACTGTTTCAGATTATGCCATACAAAAGCTGTAGATGATACAATGTGTCTGGTGTTTGTACGAATGAGAACTTGTAGATGCGTCATAGGCGCGCACATCAGTTCATCAAACAGTTTCAAAACCAATCATGTTTGAAATTGGGTAAAATGTAATTTAAATGCACCCTTACCCGTTTAATTATTTATTTATTATTATTATTGATTGGAAAAATAACAAAATAACTCAAGCTAAGTTAGAGATGTTAGATTAGGAGATGGAAAACATCCCAAATAACCAAAGGCTGGGATTTTATGTATGCACAAAAAGATGTTTTATAACAAAATGGAAAGAATTGCGTGGTTTGATTGATTAAATACTTGTTTGTAGTACTGATGGAATATTAAAAAAAATTAAACATTAGGAAATATTTAAAAAACTAATTTAGTTAATAGAAGATTATTTTATTGATTATAAAAATACAACAATTTAAAAATTGAAGTTTTAAAATATCAAAAGTTAATTGAATTGATCGAGCATTTTCTTAATGCATGATAACCCCCAAATAACTATAACGATTAATGTTGTTTGAAAAAATGAATATTGATTAAGAAATTAAAAAATGTAAAAATTATTTTTAATTGAATAACTAATTAAGAATTTAATATGAAAGTTCTGATAACATGTGTTATAAAATGAAGAAAACACATAATGACAAGAAAAATGAATAAATAGATGAGAATTTTCTACCTCTAATAAATGAGGATTCTATTTTTGAACTTATCACTTCAAAATACAATAATCATGAATTTCAAATCAAGTTATGTTTATTATATGATCAGTTTAATGTTCTTATACTATAAATATAAAAACTTTTATATTATCAATCGTATCATTTAGAAATTATTATTGAAATGAATTTTAAAATTACTCTCGAAAAGTTAATAAATTTAGTATATAAAAAGATTTATAATTAGATAATAATGTAAAATTATTTTATAGTATTATTATCATATAATCTATTTTTTCTTATTTATATTTGAAAAGATCGATAGTGTAGGAAAAAAACAATTAATCATATGATTTGGTTTTAATATTTATATAACTTAATATTTCGACTCAAATATATCACTATTTAAGGATAGTTCCTTTGTTCACTTTGTGGGGGACCTTCATTGGTACGAAATTTTATTATGTGCTATTATCTATGTATCTATTTTACGCATTTAAAGTGTCTGGAAATATATTTAATGTTAGTATAAAAAAAAGTCTAATAATTTTTTTATCAAAAAAACCACTCATAAAATTTATCATATTTTCTGTCCTATATTTCTATCTATTCTATTTTTTTTTTCTTTCCTACCAAACAGACAATTACTCAAGCTAGTATCTCTTTTAAATTAAACATGTAGTAATTTGTCTCAATACTTTAGTAAAAATTAATTTATGTAACATTGTTAGAAATTTTCTTAATATTTAATTTCTCTATAATATCTATATATAAACTTAATAAAGATTGACATTCTTTTCTTAGAAAGGTCTTAACAATAGACTTTTACAACTGAAAAAATACTGGATTTTAGTAGTTAATCATGTAATAGACATATAAACAAATCATATATCATCCCTAAAAGTCCGTAGTTATTTATCTTTTTTTAAGGTTAAAATACAATTTTGATTTCATATTTTTGTTAATCATCAATTTTAGTCTCTCTATTTTTAAATTGAGATATTTAGTCCTTCTAGTTTATAAAATCATTAATTTTGGTCTTTTCATCCAAATCAATAGGCTGCCTTTTAAAAATTAGTCTTAATTGTTATAATTTTATTTTTTTAAAATGAATTGAAATGTGTTTAAATAAAAAAAAACAATGAAAAACTAATCTCATAAGCGGTGAATCTAAACCCGACCTTCACTTGCAACATCAACTTTGGCATCTGCTGCCATTAATTATGCTTTTAAGCATAAAACCCAAACCTGCAACCTCAAACATCATTAGTTGCTCGTTATTGTTTGTGTTCTACTATATTGTTTTGTTGAAACGTTTTCTTCATTAATTTGAAATTTTGTGTGCATGTGAAATAACTAACTAATTATCTATAATTGTGATTGTATAATGCTACAAGCACATTTTCCTGATCTCGAGTGTCTCAATTCTTATAATTTTATTTCTTGCCATTGCACACCTAATTATTACCGGAGAGGATTAGCTTCATTTTACAGCATTTCTTGGATCTAGAACCAAATAACCACGAAGAAAGCCACCATAGTGTTTTCTTAACAAAAAAATCGAGTGTTTAATCATCACTAAAATATAACTTTTTTTAATTAAATACATTCCAATTCATTAAAAAAAACAAAATTATAATGACCAACATTAATTTTAATAGTCAACACATTATTTGGATGGATGGATCAAAATAATTAATTTTGTAAAATATGAGAACTGAATGTATCAATTTTAATGTAGAAAAACTAAAATTGAAGATTGACAAAAAAATGGAAACCAAAATTGCATTTTAGCCTTTTTGTTATTATTATACATATGAACTTTTCGTTATTAGAAAGTTTTCCTAATTTATTATGCTAAACAAAGTTAAATATAGTTTTATTAAACCTTAAAATGTAAATATATATTTACATTTGAGTTTTGAAATATAGTTTGTGCAAAACATATAGTAAAATTTCCAAAAATACTTTTAAAATCATTACAAGCATAGATATAGGTACAATTTGTTTGTTTGATACCCAAAGATCAAAACTTTAAAAACTTGAACATCAGAAGCTATATATTGAGAGTAACTTTTGTCTTAAACTTTTTTTATATAAATAAAATGATTTTTATTATAAGATAGAACAGACCAATAGCATAAGATATGCTAGAACCCAAAATATAACATTTGTCTCTTGAAACATGCTATTATATTATAATTACAATTTATCCTTTTCCACGCGTAACTAACATGGCGGAATTGTGCGCTGTTATGAAAATGTTTCCATAGACTACAATGTTTGTTGGTAAAAGTGACTTAGAAAAATAAAAATGTTGATGTATGGCTACAGATTTTTTAAAAGGACTTTGCTGTTATGAAAATGTTTCCATAGACTAAAATCTTTGTTGGTAAAAGTGACTTAGAAAAAATAAAAATGTTGATGGATGGCTACAGATTTTTTTAAAAGGACTTTGGTACAAGGGTATGAACTAATTGAAAGTTTATATTAAACGCAGGATCATAAACAAGGTTTTCCTCTCACGAATGTTCTAATTTAACCTAATTTAGATGTAGCTAGGTTCTTTCTGTTGTGAAAATAAATGCCAATGATTCAGATTGCTATGGTCTATGGTTAGCCTAATAGCTAGATACACGTACGCATTCGTGCATGATGATAAGGACAATTGCATAAACATGTATGCTATTATTATAAACAACCATTGTGGATCAAGATAACGATACGTAGCTGTTCTAGTGGATGTTGATTTCCATCTATCGCGACCAATTGTACTTGTTTTGACCATAATTTATAACCATACATACACAAGAAGATAAAATTCTAATTAGTGATCCTCAAAAGTTTTGGTTGTGAATGAAATCAACGCCGTTAATTTAAACAAGCTAACAAATTGCTAATTATTAACCCATAAAAAAATTGTCTGCGATAAGAAAATTTAAAGTCATAACCGTTGAAGAATTTTCATAATGTTAAAAGATTAAATCTTAAAAAGACTTACATGAATTGTGTAAAAAAAAAAGACTTATATGAAAGAATAATATCTCAAATAAAAATTAGTGTTTTTTTTATTTCTCAAAGAAATTTTCATATAGTAGACTTTATAAAGAGGAAGGAGAGAAAGGGATGAAAAAATTAGAAAAAGGGCGAAATGTATTGCGAATTTAGATCAAATCTATTTACTCACAATTCACATCCTATAGTTTAATAAACCAGTTGAACTAAATTATGGGGACACAATTAGTCGTATAATTAATGAATTTGATTTTTGTGCTGTGTAGATCCTTAATGCATTTGTCTACGAAACTGATCAAGCATATTATGGGTTGTTGTACACGTTAGAATTATTGGTTGCAAAGTACCAATGTATCCGTGCACTTTAATTAATTAGGTCTACGAAATGAAGACAAGGATCCAAAGGATGTAAATCCACAACATGGCCCGTATGCCATGGAAGAAAGGAATGGACAAGTAGATCACTTTTTAGATTTTAATACTTCGCTAATATTTATAAAATTTAAATTTAAAATAATATTTTTTTATAAGACTTAATTTATAATATTTTTTTACTAATTATTTTTGGAATAGAAATATTTTTTACTAAAAAAGATATTAATTAATAAACAATTAAAAGAGAAAAGAGTATTAATAACAAGAATAGTTTTAAAAAATTATAAATTTGAAACAAATTTATTATTATTAACTAAATTTATCACTTTTTTAATCTTAATGAAGTAGATAATTAAGTCTTATGCATAAAAATGGAGAAATTAAAATATATAATAATATATAATAGGTACAAAAAAAACATAATATATACATACTGCAGGTTTTATATTACATATTCCCTTATTCACATGCTTATGATCTATGAAACAAGTTTTGTTGCATCGTGAGAGTGAATGAGTCACGGTAGAGGAACAACATACGTGGAGAAATTGATGAAAAACCTAATTTGAATACCTTTGTAACTTTGTTGTTCCCATTCTCTTGTTCTCATTCTCAAGCAAGGTCCATCATCATATCAATGCCTATGGTATGCTCTTGTTGTTTAAATTTCTCTCTCAATCGATCTCTTTCACTTAGAGGCCCTCTCTCAACAGACATCATTGTCTCAGCAGTTTCCATCGAATCGTATATACTTTTCAAGCTCAAAATTGATCCTTGTCCCACCATACCTAGAGGCTTTGATAGTGATATGGTAAATGTGAGGGTGAAATATTGTGCAGGTCTCAATTATTTAAACTTTGAATAAAGCTGACACTTCCTCTCTTCTTTCTTTTTCCCTCAATTTGTTTGATTTTGAAAGAAGAATCCTTCTCTGATCTCTTTCTCTATCATGTGCCACGATTTTATTTACCCCAGCTTGTGTAGGAAAAATAGATATGTGTCGCACCAAGTTTATATTATTTGTATTTGTGTATGCAAATAATTAATGTTTTTGTACGCGTCTAGATATATATCTAAACTATCTACAGTCTTTATTCCTCAGTTTTACTTTCATCAAACAATTTTCTTTGGTGGATGAGTATAATTAACTACCTAGAATGATTAATTTCCATGCTAATATTTTTTATAAGAAACAAGTGATAAAATATTTTATACTATAACTTATTTTTTATAAAAAAAAAAGATCGGAGTTATTCTTGATTTTTTATTATAATTTATTGTCCTCCATTTTAATTAACCTTTAGTGGTGTTTTACTTATCTGTGAACAATTTATTTTGTAGATGAATTAACAACCTATGATATATTCTGCATTCAATATTCCATGTCAAATCTGGCTATATGTTCATACCTACAAATTGAGGGGAGCCCTAGACAACAGCTGGCTAGTCAATTTTCCTATAGTACATCGTTGGATACATGGATAATTAAGAAGATGGATAATGCTACAGTGAGTGTACATCAAGTCATAGAATATTACCTATATTTTTAAATATAATATTTTTTAATTTTTTATTTGTCTCTTTTTATAAATATTTTTTAAATTTTTTTACATTAATTATTTTTACACTATAATATCCTTAAGTAATTTACATAAATGCTACTAATGAATTAAAATAATAAGTGTATTCTCTCGTATAAGAATTAGAAAAAAAAAGACTATCGCATATTAACTAGAAAGTAATGAACTGAAAAAAGAAATATGATAAATCCTAATAATTATAAGGATAATTTACGAAAAATAATATAAATTTCTAACAAATTTTATATTAGTACTAATTAAATTAACTAATTTTTTTTAAAGTTTGTGAATTAGTTAAAAGATTATTATATTTAAGGACAGAGTTAATAATATATATTGATAAAAAAGGAGTAAACTGTTATGGTCAAAATTAAAGGTTATATGATCTGTTAGAAAAATTATATGTATTTTTCTCTTAATTTGGACTATTAAAATATGATTTAGTGGTCTATACTTCTTTTCTTTATCGTATCTAGTAGTCTATACTTATAATTTATATTTCTCACAATAAAAGCTTTTCTCATTTTTTACGCGTTCTCTCTATATAATATTCAATAATCATAAATTATTTACAATATATTTATGGTTAGAACAACTGAACACATATGAATTAACTGCACAAAATTTTCAGTTTAACAAGTAATCTTAAATTCGATTTATACGTATACAATTACATTAAATAATTTGGGAGAAAAGCTTGACACTTACAGTTTTATTTAATTTGAATAACATTATGTACAACAAAGATATTCAAACAAAAAAAGTGTTTATTTAGAAAGGCAATAGAAACTATGTCTAATGCAATATATCATTAACTTTCTTTAGCATATAGAGTCTTTTTGATAAATTTCTCTGAAAGTATAAAAAAGAGAAATAAAATAAAATAAATTTCTTCGTTTGCATAATTTAATTCCTAAAAATTTTCTTATACAACTTTTCTAAAAAATGATTGTTAACTTATGAAAAAACTTATTTATTTTAACTAAATATTTTAGCTGGTGTAGTAAATAATTATAAATAATATTTTTATTTTATTTGTTTAAATAATGTCCTATAAAGGTATAATTAGTTGACATTCTCCTCTAATAAAAAAATACAAATGATGGAATTTAGTTTAAGCAGCATAATTCCTTTGCAACTATTTTAAATCTCCTTCACTAAAATATTATCTAAAAAATTAAGAATATTTAAGACTAATTAAAGTGATGTTTGGTATTAAAAATTCTAAGATTCTTGAAAAAGTGGAATGAAAATTTTTAAAATTGAGAAGAACACACTAGAATCTGATTCAAAAGAGGTCGCAGAACAAAGTTTCTATTGAACGTTGTCTAGCCTTGCCATTGAAAACAATGGCTTTCAAAATTGCAATTTGAAATCAGGAATTGTAATCAAAATCTGAAATTGAAAATTGCGATGACAATCACAAATTGTCGCAACACCAAACAACAACTTGAAGCCACGGAAATGGCGATGAGTATTGAACTTTCAGAATGCAGACTACGCACATAAGTGTCAGTGTGATTGGATTTTTTTAAAGAAAATGAAAAAGAAAGTGAACGATTTGAATACTGAGAGAAAGATGCAGAAAAAAAATAGTATGAAAGAACGAAACAACACAGGATCCGCACAATAGATTTTCTTGAAAAAAATAGAATAGAAAATGGAGAAGAGGAAAAAATGTGAACAAAGTAGCCAAAATCAATTCACAGGATGCAAACGCTCTTATACCATCTTAAGATTTGTGTTAGGTTGAAACTCAAATCTTAAGAAAATATTAAAATCTATCCTAAATTTATTAATGGATTATTTATCATATTATTCGCGCATCAAACTCAATAATGCTAAATGAGAAAAGGTGTATTGAAAAAAATTTAAATCCTACTTCAATGAAAGATTTTACCAAAAAAGTGTATAAAAGTGGGAGCTAGGCAATCCACAGCTTCAAAAGTCGGTTTGTACAATAAAGTTAGACACAAATTTAAATTATAAAATAACATCAAAATCTATTATAAATCTATTATAATAAATTATGTATCCCATACATTAAATCTAAAAGTGTTGGACATGAAAAATATATTAAAAAGAATTTTAGTTTCACATCGACTTAAGATTAAGTAAAAAAAATATACATAAATAAAGAATAATTCTTACCTCAAAAATAAATTTTATATAGGATTAAATTAATTTGAAACTAATATCTTAATACTTGAGTATTGAAATCATAGTGATATATGAGATCATAAAAATGATTACAGTAGTTGGAACTGATGACGTCCTTGCTCTCCTAATAGGGTATTTTATTATTACTTGCAAAGTTTATAGTAACATTAAAGTTGGCAGTTGGCACTTGCAAGACTAGATGAAAGAAGTGTACCAGTCAATTTAAATAAAGATGATATAAAGATAAAAGGGAGATAACAAGCAACTTAACAAAGAAAAGGGATCGATCAACAAGGAAACCGAGGAACGTTTCCCATATGTGCAACAAGCTTAACATAAAATGGGGTACATTACAAAGACAGCAAGTTCTCATTTTCTTGGCACCCCTCATACACAATAGCTTAATCATAGGAGTAACATAAAAGAAAAGAAAAAAATATATTTTTAATCCCAATATTTTTGTTACTGTTTGATCGAAAATATAAGGATTAAAAATTAAACACATTTTTTCCCTAACATAAATGTACGGCCTTTACAGTGATGACTAAGATTTTTAAGGTCTTATATATGTGAAACAGGAACAGGATTGTAAGAAATGGGAACTAAGACTAGATCCGTTTTCCTTCGTGACGAGGCCCCCAAAGTTTCAGTCATTTCCAAGTCGTTTTCCTTGTTTCCATTTGGAAGTTCCCAATTAAAATAGTAAAGTAGCTGTGCAAGACAAAGTTCAACACTAGATACACCAAATGATATGCCAGGACATATTCTCCTTCCAGCACCAAAGGGTATGAGTTCATGATTGGAACCCTTATAATCAATTGGAGAATCCATGAATCTCTCTGGATAAAACTTTTCTGCTTCAGACCAATACTTAGGGTCTCTTGCAATAGCCCATGCATTCACTATCACTTTGGTCCCAGCAGGTATTGTGTACCCTTTGACCTCACAAGTTTCTCTACATTCTCTTGGAAGAAGAAGAGGGAAGGGAGGATGCAATCTAAGTGTTTCTTTGATGACTGCTTTCAGAAATTTTAGGTCTTCAAGTGCTGTTTCGTTGGTGTATCCTTTGCTCCCAAAAACTCTTCTAACTTCGTCTTGAGCTTTGGTCATTACTCTAGGGTTTTTCAGCATCTCTGTCATGGCCCAATCTATAACTGCTGACGATGTATCTGTTCCAGCACCAAACATGTTCTACAATAGGAAGATCATGAATTCAGATTTATTAGCTTTGGAATTTATTCTTGTATGTTTCATATACGTATACAAAGCCTTCTGATAATTACAAAAGCAGCCTCTAAGAAGAAATACTTGCACAACAAAATGTACCGGCTGGCTTGATTTTTAGACACTAAAAAATATAAATACCCTATTGACACTTTCTTGCTTCTGTTTATTTGTTTTTTCTTATCACATGACAATATCTATCATATTTATTATTTATCTCCGATTTCTTCCTTTCTATTCCTGGTGTAGGTATACATTTCTTGGGTGTCTATTTATATACATTTCCAAAATATATAGGTAAAAGAGAACCTGGTATAACTTTTTTATTTTTTCGATTGGTTAATAACTAACACTAGATGAATAGTCGTGTCATTGATTGCAAAGTGTGCAGCTTCACATTACTTCTATCAAAAAGCCTCTATGAATTCATTTAAAATTTTTATCGATCAAACAGTTTAATAAATAATTTAATAATAAGTTTATTTTGATTATTTTTTATAAGAAATCCATTGAAATAACATTCAAAGAAGAAGTCATATACTATTGATGTAAATTCAAATAAACTGCACACACACACACACACACACACACACACACACATATATATATATATATATATATATATATATATATATCAACTCTTCCAAATGTCCCTAAGTTTCTATTCACTATATAAACCAATCAGGAAATTGAAATACATGAATATTATGAAGCAATTTTTTTAAAACAGATGAAAGTAACATTTTTAATTCTCTTCTTTGTTTTTGTTTTAAAAAAAATTTTTCGAAACAATTCTACTCTGTTGAGAAATTAATTTTCTCATACAAAATCTAATATAAATTTTAAAAACTGTTGAAAAACAGTTGAAATTATTTGCTAAAACAAAAACAATTGATAAACAGAAAAAGATGAAAAAAACATTGATATTTTTCATCTTTCTTCTGTTTTATATAATCATTCAACATGTCTCTCAATTCATCAACACTTTGCCCAGTGACTTACACCACTCTATCTATTGTTTGAACAACCCTTGTTTTATTGAATAATTAAGAAAACTAATAATTACTTTTACACATAAATGAAACAAAAGTGTTAAGAATGACATTTTCTTAAAAAGTATTAAGAAATGATATTTACTTTTGATTGGTTAAATATCATTTTTAACACTTTTCATGAAAACATCATTCTTACTAAAGAAATATTCTATTTGTACAACTTTTTCTAAACTGAGAGAATTTAGAAGAAAAAAAAATGAAACAAAATATGTAATATGATGAAAAGAGATAAAAAAAAAAGTTTGTAAAAGGGTGTCATACAAATACATATAGCTACAAATAATATAACTCCACACAAAGTGATATTGCGTTCAATAATTAAATTTTATTCTTCTAACTATTATGAAATTATCATCCTATTTATATTCTAGTTCTATCTTCTCTTTGTCTTTAAATCTTATTAAGTCAGTTTTTTTTTTTTTTCATATTTTACGATTCCATGTTCTATGCTTTTGTTTTTAATTTTATATAGACATGAAATGAAGGTTAGGCCTTAAATCCTAATATGCAGTAAAATCATCCATACTCACCAACATTACAGCTTTGATGTTGTCGATTGTCAAAGGATATTCAAGGGCATCATGATTTTTAATATTTAGAATAACAGAGAGGAGACTATCCACTTCTACTTCACCAGTCTTTTTTTCTGCCTTTCTAATGATGTTTCCAATGATCATATCATATTCTCTATGCAACTCCTCCAGTTTAGATACCTCCCCACTGATCACATGAAGCCACTTGTGAGAAGGGAACAAATCAAAAACAAATAAACGTTCGACAAGTTTCACAAGTTCCTTGACAAGGGAAATGAAATCTTCTTGGTGCTTGCATTTTTCACCAAAAGTTGCCCTAGCAGTGATGGCACTTGTCATGCAAGAGACTTTCTCACTTAGGTTCACACAAGATCCAGTGTTGGCCCCAACATATCTCATTAAATTCAGCACTTCTTCTTCTCTTATTGATTGATATGACCTCACACGTTTGTTACTAAGAAGCTCTTGTGAGCATATTCTTCTAAGCTGCTTCCAATAGCCTCCTAATGGTGCAGTGGCAATATCAGTGGAACCATAGCACATGATGTCTGCACCAACTTGATGGGGTCTTTGAGCAAAGATGGCATCATAGGTTTTCATCACTTCTTTGGCAACTTCTGGAGAAGAAACCACAATGGCTGATACCTCACCAAGTTTTAGGTGCATGAGAGGGCCATGTTTTAGGGCTAGTTCTCTCAAGCGATGATGAGGTAGAAAACCAATCATGTGGTGTATGCTTCCAATGATTGGTAGCTTCCATGGTCCTGGGGGAAGGTTCAATGTTTTGACTTTGGATCTCTTTCCCACTTTCAAAATCTGGAAAAGAAAAAGGATGAAACTCAATGAATATAGAAAAAAGGGTAAGAATGAGATCAAGTGATGCTCCATAGTAAGGAAATTTTATTGTAAGTGAGATCTATGTGATAGGAAGGCTATATATAGATAGAAATTTTGGTCCATCTCATAATGTGTTGTAAATTTTAAGTTAATACTGTACAGCTGTACTATACGATAATTTAAAATGCATTAATTAATTAATTTTTAGCTTCAAGAAATTAAATTATAAAATATCTCTCATATACGTTGTTACTATTATATATTAATTACTCATTAATAGGGGTTTTGTCTTGTGTGTATACTCTACTTAAAAAGTGCGGCTGCATTATCAACCAATACATTTTTCAAGAGGAAGATAGAGTCTTGCATTATTTATAACGAAAAGACGAGTTGAATAATAGTAGTAGCTATTTTTCTTCAAAATAAAAAAATAGTAGTAGCTATTTAAGCCTAATAAAACATTTCTTTCATCCTATTTCTAGACATTTTAGTGTCACTTTAAATCATTAAAGAAATGAATTTGATGTGGAATTTTCTTAACAGAATCAATTAGTATCAAAGGTAATTGTTTGAAAATTTTAAATTTTTTAATCAAAATATTAGTTTATAAAAAAAAATCAAGATTTTACCTACAAAACATTTTATTTAAAACTCTAATATATTATGAACAAGTCCAAATTCAGTTTATGAAACTGTCGACATGCCGGCCCATGAATAAAGTTGTGAGATATTCGCTTATTTTGCGTTCGGCTATTTATTCCGTTTCTAATTTTGTATGGAGTAATTTTCGTGCTGAACTTAATAATAAAAATGAGGCGAATATAGCGTATAAACATTATTATAAATATATGTTCACTTTCTCTTATTTTTTATTATATTAGTTATTTATTTTTTATTTATCTTTTTCTTATACTTTAAGCTCTTCTAAAATAGGGTAAACGACAGGCACTACGAAACATATTATCGTTGCTTTCTTTTCGTCATTGTCAATACTTTCTCCAATGAAGTTGATATTTTCGTTCTACAATCAATACAAGTTACAATACAGGCCCATCACATAACCCGAATATATATTAGTCTACTAGGCACTGCAATGGGCTGGTGTTGTATATTAACATATAGGTGTTGTATCTAGTGCACATTAATTTATTATACTATTATTATTATTTCATCGATACACCCTAGGGCAAGAAGGGATCGAGTAACAATGGAAAAAAAACAAAACAGAAAAGCTTTCTCTTGCTAGGTGTCATCCCGTTGCCTCCACCGCATGAGTGCATGACCAACAACAACCCTCCCCAAACTCAAATTACGGTCAGATTGATGCATGGGTTTTACACTTTGTTCCGGTGTAATGAAACAAAAAGGAAAGAAAGTGTGACGAAAGAAAAAAAAATGAAAAGAAGAGGAAAAAGATGAAAGAAAATGAAAAAAGAAATTATTCAAGAAAGATAAAAGAGAGGTGAAATGAGAAGAAAATAATATAATATATAATAAAATAAAAATTTTTGTAAAATTCCAATTATACTGCATGTGTTTTTTTTTTCTGTTTTAATATTTTTCTCTAAAATGATTTTGCTTTTGGATCTCTTATTTATTTAAGCTTTTAGTGTTCTTTAAAGTACACATTTATTAATTTTTATTACTGTTAATTATTTTATATAAAAAATTGTATAATAAGAATTTTTTATTCAAATTTAGGCTACTATTACTAGAGGTGTGTGTGGCTGTCACAGATCCAGAAAATTTATATATAAAAATTTGTAGTATTAAAAACATAATTATTATTTTTTTAAAACATAAGTATACATCATAAATATTATCTAAGTTTTCATATTCTAAAAATATTAAATAATTTGATTATTTTTAATAGGCTTAATTATTAATTTGGTTTCCAAATTTTTAAAAGATTCAATCTTGTCTTCAAGTTCTTAAAAATAAATCATATTGATTCCCAAATTTTTTAAAAATTCAATTTGATCTTCAAGTTTTTTAAACTAAATCCAGTTGGTCAGCAAATTATTTTAAATGTTTCAATTTAATCCTCAAGTTCTTAAAAATTTGGGGATCAAATTGATTATTTTTAGGAATTTGAGAACTAAACTACTTTTAAAAATTTGAGGATTAAATTAAATCATTTAAATTAATTTGAAAACCAAATTAATAACTAAGCCTCTTTAATATTATGAAAAATCTCCCTCTCTCTAAGTAATTAAGTGATCATTCAATTATTAATCTCCCCATATGTTCGCTGAGAAAGATAAAAAAAAATAAAGATTGAAAGATTACAAGTTGAGTGAAATATATTTCAAATCAATGAAAGTAGTTCACTTAATTTTTTTTGAGAGTTTGAATTAAACCCAATCCAATCATATAGGTTGGATAACAAATTCTTTTTTATAATCCAATCCAACTTATAATATATAACTAAATTTATTATATATATATATATATATTTATTAACTATTAAATATAAAATACATTAATTTTTAGTTAAAATAATTCATTAATTGAATTATTAAATTAAATCATTCATAATTTTTATTTATTTATTAAGTTATTGTTATTTTTATCTTGAATTTGCTTATAGTTTCTCATGCTAATACAATAAATCATTTATATCTAAAATAAAAATATTATATTAGTGTTAAAACCATTAATTCTATTAATCAAATATTTTTACAATTTGATATTTTTAGTTATTTAATCATTATATACGTATACAATTTTAGACAAAAATAATTTTTAAATATTAAAAATTTGAATCAGATTGAATGAATTTAGTCAAATTCAATTCAAGAACACAGATATATAAGTAATGGTTTGAATTAATCACTGTATTTAAGAGAATGATTTGTTCAAAGAAAAAAAGAAAGAGCTCAGGTGTGCCACCATTCGTCTGAAAGATCAGAAGGTTGTGACAGACCCATCTATCACAGTTGACACGGTTATCGTCATAGCTCTTCATTTGCACCAGCCGGGAATCGAACCCGGGTCTGTACCGTGGCAGGGTACTATTCTACCACTAGACCACTGGTGCTTCGTTATTAACTCTCTTCACATTATTTTATTTATAAGCATAGTATAGGTTTTGAACTTAGTTTTGCTCAAGATATAATATGAACAGGTGTCCTTCATCCAAATTTTCTTTGGTTTCTTGCGTCTTTGACTTGACATATATGGTAATTAGAGTCTTCGAATTGATTTCACCAAGTAGAAATAAATGTTCAAAATCAGATCATAGGAATTTAAATGAAGCATCTAAAACTTCATTGTATATAAGGTGAGTGAAATTTGTTGAGTTAATATTTTTATTTTTGCTCAAAGTTGAGGAGTGAATTAATTAGTTGATTCAGCCTACCAACTTGTCAAACCCAACAATAACACAAAGACATGTTAAGAATCATTTATATAAAAATGAATGCTTACTTTGTGCAATACAGAGGATCATGTTTGTAATATGATCGTGGTTAAAGGCTTATCAGTCGAGCTTTGCATACTTGTTCATATAGTGGCAAGCAAATCTGACGATGTGTTTGATGCCTTGATATTCTTAGATTGGTCATGATGATTTGGAATCTTGCATTATTCAATTGAATTGATTGTATAATATAAGATTTGATTCCAAGACCATCTATATAGATTTGCTGGTTGTTGGGTTTCTCGGTTGGGTATTGAAACCATCTGGGTGGGAGTGCTGGATCACTCCATGTAATGTTGTTGGATCGTGTGTGTGTTGCTGGTTTAATAGGAATACATATTGCATTATATTGGTAATTATTTGCACTTCTGGTGCCTTATTGAAATTCATTGTTGATTTTAAAAAAACAACAACAACTACTTTTACTAAAGGTATTCCATGAAAATAATATTATTTAATGTTTCTTTAGTTTTTCAAACGACAATTAATTTATAACAAAATTATTTTTGATAAAACGTGAGAATAACTCTCATTTTACAAACATGTAAAATTGAGTTATGTTCCAATTTACATTTTAAGATATTAAAAGAGCTTATGTTAGTGATTATTATTAGGTCATCTGCTATTGATGGTACCTGTGAGAGAGATGTGTTAGAAATCTTCCATCAATTAATTATATAATTAAAATATAATACTCTTTTCCAAAAACATTCCAAAATATAGGACGTTTTAGAGAAAAAAATTGTTTAAAAATATGTCATTTTATAAAAATCAAATGCTATATTAAATATTTTTTTAAGACTACTTTTAATCAATACTTTCTAAGAGTAGTGTATAAGAAAAGTAAATAAGTCATTACTTAGAGAGATAAATGATGTGTTAAGAGAAAGTTACCTAATGTTTTCTTTAAAATTCAAAGAATTAATTACATTATTTAATATCTGTATCAAAACTTTAAATATCATATAATTCGATATGGAGGAATGTAGTATATAAGTAAGATACAATTTTCATTTTTTTATTGGTGTAAAACAAGGTGTTCTTCGATGAAAGCCAAAGACTAATATCATGAGCTATTGAGATCCATTTATCGGACATTTGATAGGAAATAAATTTTTCATACTTTAAAAACATTAAACATAATTCATTAAAAAGTCGATTCCTAAAAATATGTAAAATACATTTAATTAAAATACATAACTAAAACTTTCTCTAACTTTCTCTTTAATCAAGAAAGTTGGATTTGTGGAATCATAATTTTTTCACAATATTATTTGATTAATTACATAATAAATATGATAATCATAGTTTTCATTTTAAGATTCTTAAAAACTTTTAATCTATCAAACATCTCCTAAAAGATTGACATCTCATAATATATATATTTTTATATACACAACTCAAGAATTGAATCCATAATTATACATTTAAAAAGTAAATTGAACCCATAAATATATATTTAAAAGACAATATTATTTAGAAACTTTAATTATATGAAATTATATGATGATAGACAACTTTCACTTTAAAAACTGATTGATTTAGTAGAATTAAATTAAATTCAAATTCACGTTCTAAGAGCATCTCCAATGCAAGATGCTTAAGGGGTTTCTTAGCCTAAGCACCCGTTCCTTGAGATTTCTCTCGCGTTGGAGCAAGGTGACGTGGAGGAACCCGTTTCTTCTGCAGAGGTTGGGTTCCTTATATAAGGAACCGTTTCTTCCCAATTAAAAAATATTATTTTGGCATGAAACCCCCAATTTCTGTTATCCCCAACCACATGCACATCAAATTCATGAATCAAGAGAGGAAGATGAATGAACAGTTGCAACAACAATAACCAATACTGACCTCAAGAAGAGAGGGGCGACGGCGACGGCAACTCCGACGGCCACGGCGACCCCGAACCCGACGGCGACGAAGGCAGTCACGGCGACCCCGTCGGCGACCCCAACAGCCACGGTGACCCCTACGGCGACCCGTTCGTTGTTGTTGTTCGCGTTTTTGAAGCTGAGAGAGGAAGGGAGAAGACAAATGGACGCGGTTTGTGAGAGGAAAGGCTAGGGGCTGAGTGGAAGAGAGGATTGGGTTGGGTTTTGTGAGAAGAGAAGGAAGAGAGGAGGAGGGCTGAGGACGCATGAGGAGAAGGAAGAAAGGAGGAGAGGCTACGGGTGAGGCTGAGGGTGAGGGACGCGTGAGGAGAAAGAAGAGAGGAGGAGAGGCTACGGGTGAGGCTGAGGGTGAGGGACGCGTGAGGAGAAAGAAGAGAGGAGGAGAGGCTGAGGGTGATTCGTGAGAGTGATTCAACGCGTGGAAGGGGCCGGGGTTCGGGAAGCTTCTTGTGAGGGATGCGTTTTCATAAAGGAGAAAAAGAGCCATTAGATAGAAATGAGAAAAAAAAGGAGCCGTTAGATAGAAATGAAAAATAAAAAAGACCCATTACATAGAAATGAAAAAATAAGAAGAAGAGAAGATTAAAAATCAAAATGTAACGGTAAAATAAATACAAAATTGTAACCTTTAATGTAAATAAAAGTTAACGTTAGGAAATATATCCGTTGAAGGCTTATTAACGGTCAAATGAATCTTTGTTTATAAATATAGGTAATTTTTCCTTCTTCTTTGCACTGCAAGTTTCAAGTTTCATTTCTAAATTTTTGTGTTTCATTCTATCCTCAAGCTTTTTTATTTTCTTTGAAATGGATCCCAACCAGTACAACTATCAAAGTGTCTACAATTATTTACAAAATCAACCACCTCCTACTAGTGAAAATTTCACAAATCCACCACAATATGTTATGTATCCACCACCTCCACATACTAGTGAAAATTCCACAAATCCACCTCAATATGTTATGTACCCACCACCTCCACACATGTGGTACATGCATCCTCCGTCTAATGTGGAGTTACCTACCGGTGGTAGTTCTCAAACTCCACAATTTTGTAGTCAACCATCACCCCCCACCAATCCAAACACATGTTATAGGCCTTCTCTATCCAATATTTCACCCCCTATCAATGAAGTTGAATCTACAATCGATGTAGACAATATTCAACTAGACGAGGGCGATCACAATGGTAGTGGGAAAAAATCACGAACAGCATTCTCGGTGGCAGAAGATGTGATTCTCGTCCGATCGTGGCTCAATGTGTCAAAAGATTCAATAATCGGTGTCGACCAAACATCAAAGCAATATTGGTCAAGAATCACAAATGCATACAACAATGACGATGTGCGTGAAAGCGGGTTATTTTGTGAAAGAAGCTCGACGCAGTTGAAATCTCGATGGAATAGGGTCCACCCAGCAGTTCAAAAATTTAATGGGTGCTACAAACAAGCCGATAAGCACAGGAGAAGTGGAAGTTCAGAGAAGGATTGTATGACTCAAGCTCATTTGATTTACTCGCAGGATACAGGTAAAAAATTTGAGGTTGAGCATGCTTGGTTGTTGTTGAAAGATCAACCAAAATTCGATGCAGAATTTATGTCAAATACTTCAAAAAGAACAAAGGTTTCTGCAGATGGAAATTATTCATCATCTTCTAACACAGAGACACCCATTGAAGTCGAAGAATATGATGAGCCATCACCAGTGTCTCGCCCAATGGGACAAAAAGCAGCAAAAAGAAAGAGCAAAGGAAAACAAGCTTCTAGCAATATCGATTTATCTGGCATAGAAAGTATAATGAATGAGAAGAATGCAAACACGTTAAAACTTATTCAGCTAAAGGAGGCACAGGAAAGACGTATGCAAGATCAAGAACGGCGCATGGACTATGAAATCCTCATGAAGGATACATCCAACATGTCAGAAAGACAACGCGAAGACCACGAAAAATATTGTGACCATATTAGGAAGAAATTATTTAATTAAATTTTAGTCCTTATGTTTGAATTAGTTGTTTGTCAGTTACTTTGTATGCAATTATTAAAAATGTAGGTCCTAATTGTATGTTATATTGAAACTAGCCGTTATAAAAGTAGCCGTTGGAAAGTAGCCGTTATAAAAGTAGCCGTTATAAAACTAGCCGTTGGAAACTAGCCGTTGGAAACTAGCCGTTAGAAAGTAGCCGTTATAAAACTAGCCGTTGGAAATGAAGCTATATAAATGTCTAATGTTTGATCATTTTCACATGTTCTCACTCAATTTACGCAATATATCTCTCTCATTTCAAACACTTCAGATACCATATAATGGATCCAAACGTCGATTTAGATGAACTTCTAGATCAAACGATAAACGAGGAATTGGAGGACAACACCGATGAAGACCTCATTAGGTTGATACTTCAAAGCCAACAACAACTACATGGCAACACCGTCGGGCGTATGCAAAGAAGAGTGGTACATCGAAATCGTGAAGAAGGTCATGATCGATTGTTCAATGACTACTTCTCAGTAAATCCTGTGTACACAGAGAATCAGTTCCGACGAAGATTTCGCATGCGAAGGCATGTGTTTCTTCGTATTGTAGATGGGCTCAGCAATCATGATGAGTACTTTCAAGCGAGGTTCGATGCACTGGGTCGAAGAGGACTATCTCCGTTACAAAAGTGCACAGCTGCACTTCGTATTTTGGCTTATGGCTCACCTGCTGACAGCGTGGACGAATATGTTCGAATTGGTGAAACAACTGCGGTGGAATGCTTGGAGCGATTTGTATCAGGCATCTGCACCATATTTGGGAATGAGTACTTGAGGAGACCAAGTAACGAAGACATCGAACGACTACTACAAGTGGGAGCAGCACGCGGATTTCCAGGTATGTTAGGTTCTATTGATTGTATGCACTGGGAATGGAAAAATTGTCCTGTTGCATGGAAAGGTCAATTTTGTCGAGGTGATCATCGTAACCCAACAATCATTCTTGAAGTTGTTGCATCACAAGACTTGTGGATTTGGCATGCATTTTTTGGCACCGCGGGTTCAAATAATGACATTACTGTGTTAAATGGATCTAATGTGTTTGATGAAGTTTTGTCGGCACGTGCTCCCGCAGTGCAATACACAGTGAATAGAACCCAATATAATATGGGATACTATTTAGCCGATGGTATTTATCCAGACTATGCTACTTTTGTGAAGACCATCTCAATGCCACAAGGAGAAAAAAGAAAATTATTTGCTCAACGGCAAGAATCGGCAAGAAAAGATGTAGAACGGGCGTTCGGAGTGCTCCAATCTCGATTTGCAATTATACGTGGTCCGTCACGTTTTTGGGATATTGCTAAAATGAAAAATATCATTTATGCATGTATCATATTGCATAACATGATTGTCGAGGACGAACGTGACACATATCAAAGTAATATTGATTACGATAATGTAGGTAACAACACGTCAACATTCGAAGTATCTTCAGGTGCTCACCCTAGTATCAGATCAACATACCTTCAAAGGAGAGCAGATGTTCACGACAAACAAAAACACCGACAACTCCAAGCAGATTTAGTTGAACACATTTGGGAATGTTTCGGAAACGAAAATAATAATAACTAAATTTATGTAATTTTTTTTTTAGGTCTAGGTTTTTTATTTATTTCGATGATGTAGTGTTTAATTATTTATTATTATGTAAAATTTTATTTTATATTGTTACGCATTTCATTTTATTTATTTTAATTTATATTTATGAAAATTGAAAAAATGTTAAGTTTTGTTAAAAAAAATATAAATATGTGGATTTTTTTGAGTTCCTTGTGATTTCTTGCATTGGAGCAAAATATTGAATGAGTTCCTTAGCTGTGACATGGCACTGTGGGGACCACAAAAAGTACTGCGGGGACCACAAAAAGTTGCTTAAGAAACCCAAATGGGTTTCTTGCATTGGAGATGCTATAAGCGACTTCATTTTTTGTACTGCTTTGCGCGTGTCCCATCCTGCAATGCATGTACATCTACACACCTTTTCTCTCTCTCCATTATGTGAAGAAAATCTTTCAGTTTTTTGAAACAGTACAGATTAAGATTCCCTTTCGCGGTTCTCAGTTCTCACCCCTTTCCCAAGCACCCAAAATAATAAAAAAAAAACATCATAACAATAAATAAACAATGACTTTCTCACGTTTCACAGAAAGCTAAAAACACTAACACGCACGTATGTATGTATTTGTATGTGTGTTCATTCACTCAAGTTTCAAACTTTCAAATGTCAGAGAGACCGAAGATGGTGCCAACCAACACTGAACTCCAACCGAGAGCACCTTGCAACCTTGTACTGTTCCTCTCTGCTCCTCCAACTACACTTCCACTTTCTGGTTAGGCTTTGGCTTCACATTGCTGTTTTCCTTTCAAACTCAAATGGGTTTTGCCTCTTTTTCTTAGGGGTGTTTTTGATTTAGTGTTCTACTAGTGTTGCCTGGTTTGAATGTAACAATGTGTCCTTTTGAGTGCTGAAATGTGCACTAAGAGGAAAAATCTGACCTTTGCACTTGCTGCATGAAATTTAATAGTAAACAAAAAAATTATGTATTTTTTTAAATCTGGGATCCTATTTGCCACCACTACCAGGTTTTTGTGCCTGGAATCTTGGTTCTGGTTGGGTTATTGGGTGTGTGCAATGTGGCTAGAAAGACCCTTTTCATCAAATGCATCTTGAGTGAGTGTTTTTCTTATTTTTTTCAATCTAGATTTTGTAAAGTGCTTTCTTGTTTTTTGAAGCAAGGATCACTGTTGGATTCGATCTGTATGAGTTCAAGGTTTGATCTTTTTTACCATGGAGTGCTCAGATACTAAGCCTGTGAAACCCAACTCGAATAATATATCGGAAATGGTGTGCAAGTTTGCCAAAGTTTGTAAACTGAAGTCTATTGGGGTGTTCTCTTCCGAAATCTCCAATCTCCCTCGCTTGCAAAGATCCATTTGCAATGAGACCCTTCTGAGTGAAGACAGCAGTGAAGAGAGCAGATGCTATGACCAGAAAGTGCATCCCCACCCCACTGGAGTTCCTGCCAAAGAGAATGCTTGTGCTGGTTTGGAGGTTATGAGGAAGATATTTGATGCTGTTTCGGTGCTGAAATTGGCATACCTTCAGCTTCAGCAGGCTCATATCCCTTATGACCCTCAGAAGATTGTTGCAGCTGATGACCTTGTTGTTGCTGAGCTTGAGAAGCTTTGCAAGTTCAAGCGCGAATATGTGCAGAAACATTGCAAGAAAACAAGGTCCAATGCCGCTCGTTCTTCTCCCTTGATGGCTGAAATTGTGGCCAAAGAGGCACTTTTGGGGAAGCTGAAGTCTCAGAACAGTTCCAAAGATTCTGAGATTCTTCAGTTGTGGCGGGAGCTGCAAGATTTGGAGATGGGAAATAAAAATCTGAGTGAGAAGATCAAGCAGATAAGTTTGGAGAAAAGGAGAGCAGGTGTTTTTAGTGTTACTAAGTTTCAGGATGTCTTCAAGGCTGCTTCAAAGTCCATTCATGATTTTGCAAAACCGTTGATTATCTTGATGAAAGCTTCGGGTTGGGACCTTGATAGGGCTGCAAACTCCATTGAGAGTGGTGCTGTTTATTCCAAAAGGTGTGACAAGAAGTATGCTTTTGAGGCCTACATTGCGCACAGAATGTTTCATGGGATCGCTTTAACATTTTATGATGTGAGTGATATTATGAAGTTTGATGACCCTTTTGATGCACTGATGGAGAATCCACATTCAGATTTTGCCAAATTTTGTCAAGCAAAGTACCTTCTTGTTGTGCATCCGAAAATGGAAGAGTCATTCTTTGGCAATTTGGATCACAGAACATTCATAATGAGTGGCAAGCACCCTAGAACCGAGTTCTATAAGTTGTTTGCTAAAATGGCAAAATGGGTTTGGGTTTTACTTGGATCTGCTGTGTCAATAGATCCTGAAGCAACCCTGTTTTCGGTGAGCAGAGGAAGTGTGTTTTCCAGCTTGTACATGGAATCTGTTGAGGAAGAAAAGGAGAGTGCAATACTTTCAGATGAAGAAAGAGTGACATATAAAGTTCAGTTCATGATCATGCCAGGGTTTCAAATTGGAAAGATGGTGATGAAGTCTCGAGTTTATATCTCGAAACATTCTTCAAGCTAAATGGTGGACCTTTTAACTGGTAATTCAGCTAACAGAACTACATAATTTTTGTACTAGAGTTCTTTTAATGGTACCTTAGCTAGTCAAGATAACCATGACTACTAGGCTATGCTAGAACATCAATCCACCAGCTCTATATTTGTAATCTTTCCTATTAATGTGAGACCTGAGATATGTAGTCGTTACAGTGGTCTTATATTTCTTTCTTTCTGCACTGTATTTTTTTTAACCTTTCAAATTTCTCTCCAAACTGTAAATATGTGTGCATCTAAAACTGCCTTTCATGAATGCACTCTATATTATTCTGTGGTCATCACTCATCAGTGGTGTAACATATTACTTTTGGATTTTATGTAATCACCCTTACCAAGGTTAAACTTTAATTCTGATAGGAGATTAACACCCAAAGCACCTAAGAAACTGTATCCAAGTTTTGTCCTTAGTTTATCTCTTTTCAATCATACTATATTAGGGTAATATCTTTTGTTATTAAACTGTTGTTGATGTATTAATCTTTTGTAAGGATGTTTGTTTACTATGCTTATGTATGTGACAGCATGCTGTTATTAGTATATATAGGATCATATTGGAGACTCGAAAGGGCAATGGAATAGAATGAATTGCGATTTTTTCTTTTATTTTAAAAGATGCCAATTGCAGTTTGCTGACTTGTTTTCATATTTCCAAGTACATACTAGAGTCTTAATATGGGTTCATCCTCAATGCTAATCTTGATTGTTGCCAAAAAGACAAAAGAAGCAAAATCTGAATTCAGTTTTTCAAACCAAATCAGGAATCGGATCTATATGAAAAGGCAATGGTTATAACCAAAGGTGGTGTTCAGACTTTTGGACAGTCAGTTATTTCCTCAAAACTGAGGATGAATAAATCAAGATAAATCATTTCATTAAATATTTCATATAAACTGCATTCAAGATTGCACAAATCCAATTTTATGGAAACACTCAATTGAAAATTATAGTTAGAAAAAATTAATATCTATTTACTCTCTCCTTAGGCCTTCACTTGGAACTGTCACCTTCCTCACTATCTGGAGAAAACAAGTCCTTACAAAGCTCTCCATAAAATCTACTGACTAAATCAATGAACACAGGACACTTAAGGTTCTTCCAACAATATAGAAGTTCCTCCACATCCATCAGGTCCCTGGTCTTCCCTTCTTCCACAATCATCTCCACCAAATAGTTCTCAAAACTCCTGCATGCATCTTCCACCTCTTGCCTCAAAGCCTCCTCCCTCTTCTCCGCCTCACGAGCCATTACAAAAGCCGGGGTAAGCGGCGATGGAAAGACTGGAGTTTCATGCAAATTGGAGGGACTCCTGAGTCCTTGCAGCATGTCTGCATGCTTAGATTTCTTCGGAGAACGAAACACGGATTGCAACAAAGAGGACATTGTTGGTTTTCTTGGGAAAGAGGCCTTAGGGAACGTGGACTTGTGAGCACGGAACTTGAGAGCTCTTATAAACACAGGTTTCTTGGGTCTAAGTCTAAAGAACAATAATAGTTTTTTGCATGGCCTGAGAAGCTTGGATTTAACGACACCCAAAGCTTTCCCTTTCATCGCTTCACAAGTAAGAAAGGAGTGTTGTTGAAGAAAGTGGAGTGCTTTAGTGTGCTACTTTAGGGTGGTGGCTAAGTTTCTTGTGATTACTATTCTAGGTGGATGAGAATGTTTGTTGGAACCCAAGTTAGTTGTTGCTGTTGTTGTTGTTAACTCGGAGAGAATGAGGTTGTGATGTTGGTTAGAGAGAGGGGGAAAGTCTATTGGTGTGTTGAGAGGATTGTGAGGTCTTTAATATGTTATGCTTATTGTATAGTTAGTTGGTGAGTGTGGGTTTCACGTCTTAGAGTGATGTGGCATTGGATAGAAATGGCATAGCAGTAGCATGAAATATGTTACCACACAATATACGCGTTAAGGGAATGAAGTAGTGCTGTCTTAGGCTGTACTATGACCATTAATTTAGAAAAAGAATAAAAGAAACATTTTATTTATTGTCATCACTATTCTGATGTCTCACATGTATATGAGTATATGTGGAGGTTCAATCATGAATATAGTAGAATTCTTCATTGCTCTATGACTTCTAGGATAATGTACACAAAGTATGAGAAAATTGTGTTAACAACATGATACGTTATACATTAGATATGGGGGCGAATTTGAATGTTTTGTTTTCCCAAAAGTAAGCTTATGATATAGTTTTTATTTTCTTCGTAAAATACTCTTTCTAACAATTAAAGAAAAGTCTTCTAAAAAACAATTAAGAGAAATCTTTAAAAGAACAATTAAAGAAAAGTATTGAAACAGATTTATATATATAATTTGGATAATCATGTTATTGATGTGAAGTATCACAAACATTATTGCTAAGTAATTTTTATTAGAAAATCTAATTGACTTCTTTAATAATATTTTCTCTCTCAATTAAATCTTTTTCTTGAGTATAAAACTTCAGATCTAAATCTAATCATACCAATGGCATGTTGAGAATCCTTTTACAATTTAGAGCGGTGCTATTTGTTACGAACAAAAGCTGCACGAAATGCATGGCCTGGACCAATATTCTTTTTTAAACTAATTCTTAATTAAAAAATGTAAAACAATATTTAGAAGAAAAAAACAAGAGCTTCGTGAAGTGATAAGGATCATGTTTAGTACTTATTAGCTTTTTCCTTATTATTAACCGTACAAATACATTGTTTAATTATAATTTTTTCTAAAAAAGCTTAAACAGACGTCCTTGTCTTCTAAGAATATGTTTAGCTTTTTATAGAAAAGGATATTAGGTGAGATATAATTGGAGTTAGTGGAGTTGTTGGGTAAAAGGATTTCCGGCTTTGTCTTGAGTACTGTCTCTCATCTTATTTTATTTCCCTGGCATTTTGTTCATTGATGAACCAAAAATATAGAATAAAGGTCGATATGAGACAAGTGAAATTATTATATTAAAAAAATGATACTTTTTAGCATAATTGCAGAAAATAATAAAATGAAAAAATATGATAATTATGCTGAAAACTGTTGTTGATGTAAATGAGCCAATTAGGATGAAGTTTTTTTCCCCCACCTTTACGATGAAACTGTAAAATTGGAATCATTTACAATCTTATTGGACTTGAAATGAACCGTTCAAACAAGCTCGATCACTTGCATGCAAGGTATGGGCCTTTCTCTTTATTCCTTCCTTCCAGCCCCCTTTTCTCTTTGGGCATTGCTATTGGCCCCTTCCACATGGGTGGCTTTTTCAGATTTTTGAAAAATACCCTTTCCCACGAAAGTATGATTCCATTGTACATTGTATAGTGAAAGCATACTTTCGTTGCAATGTTGGGGGTGTGAAAAAAAGCAATACAATATAAGTACGGTTTTGTTGTGTATGTCCAATGAAATCATACTTTCATTGTGTCGTTTAGACCATCGTGATGTTGTGCGTGGCCAACATTCGAGTTGCTGGGTTCAAATTTTGGACAGAGATAGTGTGATGGTGATGGGTTGCATGGGGGCGTGGTGAGGGGGTCGTGTGTGGATCTAGTTAGGGTACGATGTGTGTGGCGATTTTGGATTTGGCAAAGGTGGGGGTACGCAACTTTGCTGGAGGACAAGGGTTGGGGGGCAATGAAAAGTCTAGAGGAAGACAGTTTTGAACCATCACACAGCAGAAACAAGGTTCCATTATGATTTGAAATATTGAGTTTTTTGTTGCAAAATATTTCACTTTTCATATATGAGATGTTATATGATTTCGAAATTTGATTATTATATTCCTAATTCTATTTTCAGTACTTTTATTTAATATTTACCTGTATTTGGAAGTATATGTGATTTTGGATTCAATGCAAGATTTATATGTATGGAGTAAAATTATTAAGAAATTCTTTTACTTACTGAGTGAGATGATAATCTGAAAAGTAAAAAATATTAATATAATACTTGGTAAATACTCCTAGTTATAATGAAAGTGGAGTCAAGTTTACAACAATAAAAGGTTACAATATAACTTCCAGGTGTTCCAAGATTTTATTTATAAACTTTTTGTTAAACTGAAATTCTTTAATAGATATTTTTTTGGAATTGAAAAAGTTTAGGTGAATTAAGGTTAAAAAACACTTACAAAAGTATTTATAAATTATTTATCAATAAGATTCTTACAGTGGGAATCAAACTCACGTTCTTTTTTATGAGTATGTTCCTTATCATTTAGACCAACCTTTATTGATAATAGCCTAAATTTTTATTGTAAGAGTATTATTTGATCAATAATTATTTATTGATTTTTAGTTAAAAAAATTCATCAATACTGATGACATTACATATACATATATAATTCTCTAAATAGTTTGGGTTGGGTTACATAAAAACTACAGACACATATTGGGCCATGTAAGACATGGATAAACAGACCATGGTATCTGGACATGACATGATTCCCTTTATTTCATAATAAAAAAACCCAAATAAAGAAAAGGAAACGAATCTAAGACTTTGAGAGATGTTTAAGGCAGCACTATGCATGTGGGGGATTATGGATAAAAAGGCAAAGAAGGCCATCATTCCTAAAGCCAAGAATTGGGGGATAAATGAATCAGCACCCATAACAAAAAATGGTTCTCATCATGATTACTTGTTCAAGGTCTAATACATATATATAAACCGGCCAGACAGAGCGTGGAGAACCGGATCATGAGATTCAAACCTTTAACTGCCAGCAGAAATATTGGTAGGCACTCAGAGCAGTCCAGACAAAACAAAGAAAAAACATGCGTAAGCAAGCAAGGAATTAAAGCATGCAATCTTGTTGCATAGTAATATAATGACTTGTTATGTACACAGTGTGTAGAGACTTCAACCATAATGAAAAGCCTATGATACATACACGCTTTTAGCATGCAACTTTTTTGTCATACCGTGTATCATGGATTGTGAAATCTATGGGGGGGCAGTTTAACCAATGCAGCCAATAGGTGGCATTTCACATTTTGTTAAAGTTAAAATATGTTATTCTTAAAAAATATCTAAATTTTGTGTTTGTTTTTTAATTAAAAATATTTCTTTGTTTTTGCTTTTTAATAAAACAAAAATTTTATTTTTATTCATTGATACTTTTTTTAGTCCATGATAAATTAGTGAATTTTATGTTTACTCTCTAATATTTTTTTATTTGTTATTAGTTCCTTTGAAAAAGATTAATAAAAAATAAAAAAAAGTATGAAAGAGTAAACACAAAATTCACTAGTTATCATAACTATAAAAGTGTCAAAGATAAAAAAAAAATTATTATTTTACTAAGAACTCAATATAAAAAAAATTGTGAGTAAATAAACACAAAATTCAGTTATTTATTAAAGATTGAAAATATATTTTAGCTTTCTTAAATATTGAATGTAAAGAACTCAAGATAACAAATTAATCAAAATTGCACAATTAAAACAGGAAGATGATCAAATTCTCTAGAATAATAGAAAGACCAAATTTAGGAAATGATTATAGTAAAATGACTATAAGTGAAATTCAGACTAATAATAATGCACCAACAGTATACAAATTTTTTACACTACCATCCATTTTACAACAATTAATTTAAAAATCATATTTAATTAGTTGTGATTGTAAAATATTAAACTTTCAGTAGTGTCGGTTTCCAATCAATTTTGTGCATCTCCTTTTTCATAATGATGAATAGTGTGCGTTACGGAATGTTTCTTACGTACAACTATATTACACTTGTTATAATGGAGTTGATTAGCTTAGACGAGCGTGAATATAGAAAAACCAATAATGTTGTAGTAATACAAACAGTACGAGCTTTGTGCATGTTTGCTGGTAAGCAATGATGAGAGAAAGTAATTTGGTGGACAAACTTGGTCCCCTTTTTCATGCTGGGGACTTTAATTTGGACCACCAACTTTATTTTTTTTATTTTCCTACTATTAACCAATCTTTCTGGCTTTATTCATCTTCCATTTTTTTCATCTTGTTTGAATTGGAAACACAAGAAAAACAGAGCAAGTGTTTGTGTTTGTGTGTCATATCTCTGATGGGTAACAACAGGTTCAAGTTGTCAGATATGATACCAAATGCTTGGTTTTACAAGCTGAAAGATATGAGCAGATCAAGGAAGATAAATGGTTCTCATGTTATGAAGAGTAAAGTGTCTTCACCAACAACATCACAAAGGTCGCTGCCAAGATATTCACACTATTTTTCCACTGAGCCAATAAGAGCTGGTAAGCTATACAACACTCCCATTTACACCAGAGACTTGGACTTGCCATTCACTGATTCACCTAGAAGGTCTTCCAAGAGAAGGGCTAGGAGAAAAACCATCTACAAGCCTTCTCCCACTGTTGTTCCCTCTTCCGGCTATGACTCCCCAAATCATTGGATCAAGCCATGTCAAGTTCAGTCACCAGATTATGATGTGTCTTCAGCTGAAAGCTCTTCTGAGTCTGATCTTCATGAATATGCTTATTCTGAGTCTGAATGTGACAGCTTTTCTGTTCCTGACTTGCTTAATGGAGTAGACACTAATTGCAACTGCAGAGTTAGCTCTTCCACTAATGACATCATCATTGACATGAACAGTGAGTCCTTCCTTGGGAATCCTGAAAAGCAAGATGGGTTTGATGCAATGTCACAGCTTGGCCTTGCTCCAATATTCACAAGGCAAATGAAGTTTGATGATAAGGTCATTGAAGCCGCTGAGTTGAGAAGTTCAACTGATTTGGATGAGCTGCAGGATGATCAGTCTTTCTCAATTGAGATTCTCAAAGAGGAATGCAATAGAATTCAAAGGAGGAGAAAAAGCAGTCATAGAAAGCCCTTTGCTAATTCTGCAGGCATAAGGCTTAGGGTCAATTCTCCAAAACTTGTAAGCAGAAAAATTCAAGAATGTGCAAGGAGTGTGTCATCCATTTCAAGCAAAGCTCCAAGGAGTACAGGCTTCCCAGATGGATTTGCTGTTGTTAAGTCCTCATTTGATCCACAGAGTGACTTCAGGGAGTCAATGCTGGAGATGATTGTGGAGAACAATATCCGCGCATCAAAGGATTTGGAGGACTTGCTTGCCTGCTACCTTTCCCTCAATTCAAGTGAATATCATGATCTCATTGTTAAAGCATTTGAGCAAATTTGGTTTGACATGGCTCAACTTAGAATGTAAAGATCTTATTGTTATCCAATGCATATTTATTTATAGTCTTGTAACTATCACCACTCTTTTGATCAACTGCTGTTCTGAATTATATGATGCCATATTTGGTATCCTCATATAAAGAATATCCTCAAGTTTTGAAAACCTTAAATATGCCAAGAAACATTGAATTTGTGTTAAGAATCAATTGATTTTCTCACTTGCTTTAGAATTTAGCTGTAGATGGTTTTAACTGTCTCCACTTTCCACTATATGATTCAAAATCTCTAGCTGGATTACCTGATATCTGCAAACAAATGACAAAGCCACTTGCTGAATTCCCTTCCTACTTCCTTATTAATGTTGTCACTATTTGAGTTGTTTTGGATATTCTGTAGTTTCAAACTCAAATGTCAGTTAAATTTCTTTTGACATGCAAAAACAGTTCGAACAATCTAGAGCTGAACGTCAGTTTTTTCAAGTTCTTTTCTGCAACCTAGCATACCGGACTCCGCAAACACAAACAAAAACAAAAAAACAAAAACACCTGTCTTTAGTTGTGGTGTTTGACAAATTACTCCAATTGTGGCAAAGTTAGTTCTGCAGTATAAACTAGTTACTCAGGAAAATTAAATTGACCAAGTGTTCCACTAGATAAAGATATGGTTATTCACAACTCTATAGAAATAGGTAATGGCTATTTTTTACAGAAAGTCTCTAATTATATAGGAAATTCGTGACACAGAAGCCCTGTAGCAGATTCTCATTTCCTTTAACAATGGAGTTAGAACTTAGAAGTTTTATCAACCGCAATTAGTGGCAAGCGATCATGCAATTATGGTTGCTGATATGTCATGAATCAGAAAGGTAGAATTCCCTATAAGAAAAATTGCCATCCACACTGTCAATCAGAACATTGGATACATCAATCAAATGCACTAGATAGCATCGCAATGATGTCGACAATATTATGCATTCGGGGTCATATGAAAGCAAATTGAATGAGATACGAAAGTTCCTCATAATGTAGCTCTCTTTTCTAGCTATATATCAATTAATAGCCCTGAATGACATAAAATATGGTAGGTCTTCACAAAAAACTACAGAATCTGACAATTTTAAGATTGCTAGAAGAATTGATCGATTATTGGTACCATTATCTTTATTCTGAAAATCTTACAATATTACTGATAAAGATTAGTTTTGTCAGAATATGCATGGCTGTTTGGATTTTAAGGACAAGGATAAGGGAGAGAAAATTGTAAGACTTCAATTGTTTTGAAGTTTCTAGCTTAGATGAGAGCTACTTACACCTACATGATCGAACTCTTCACGTACTGAAAACCATTTATGGTCATGTTTCTTACAAAAATCTACTAGAGTGTAGATTCTAGATGGCTCCAATTCAGCTAAGTCATGTAGTATTGTGGAACTGAAATTTAAAAATTCAAGCAGAATGGACACTATTGGAATAATGGATTTAGTCAAATGGAATTCAAGAACACAGATATATAAGTAATGGTTTGAATTAATCACTGTGTTTAAGAGAATGATCTGTTGAATTATTGTTGTTGTCAAATGTGGAGTGTAAAAGAAGAGTTGAGAAAAGAAAAAAAAAAAAAAAGAGCTCAGGTGTGCCACTTCTCGTCTGAAAGTTCAGAAGGTTGTGACAGACCCACCTATCACAGTTGACACGGTCATCGTCATAGCTCTTCGTTTGCACCAGCCGGGAATCGAACCCGGGTCTGTACCGTGGCAGGGTACTATTCTACCACTAGACCACTGGTGCTTCGTTGATAATATTCTACACAATATGTTATTTATTACTATGAAAAGTATTACTTATAAAACAATTTTTTACATATAAGAAAATTACATAAACATTTTCTTCTTTCTTTTGTAAAACTTACACATGTATTTCCTGATATTTAAAAAAATTATACACTTTTCTTTTATTTTTAAAACTTACACAACACCTCTAAATATTATCTAAACATTTGATAATAATTAGTTATGTGCATTGACAATTTTAATTAAAAAGGTTAAAATACTTTTTTTATTCTTATAAATATGAAAATATTTGAAATTTGTCATTGCAAACTTTTTTATCTATTTTTTATACTCGTAAAATTTAAATCTGTTATATTTTTGCTCAAAACTAGGTTTGGGATTAGTTTGGGATTACTTGAACTATGTATCATGTAATAAAGTTAACAAATTTGACAGTTTTACAACATGTAATAAAGCTAATTCTATTTATTACCATATATGTCAAGTCAAAGGCGCAAGAAACCAAAGACAATTTAAACCTGAGCTCTTTCGTTTTTTCTTTTAACAGATCATTCTCTTAAATACAGCGATTAATTCAAACCATTACTTATATATCTGTGTTCTTGAATTCAATTTGACTAAATCTATTATTCCAATCTGATAACTAAATTAATAATCTATGTAAAGTATACTTAATTCTATTTCAAAATATACTAGCCTAAAACTTAATAAATTTCAATTTGAGAAAGTATTAGATATGGTGGAAAACATTGAGATTTTGGTATACTTTATATAATATTGATCACTTTTGTAACAAGAGAAACACTACACTCTACCCATTATTTACTATCAAAATTAAATAGTCACATCATTCTTTAGTTTAAAAAATTATTATTATTATTATTACTACTACTACTTTGGTGGGTCAAGGAAGATGGTAAAACTCAATGACATTAGACCGAAAAGAAATTAACATAAGAATTCTATTTCATATTGGATATATAAAAAAATAAAACAAGTTGGGAAAATGACGAATTTTAATTGTACTAAAAAAGCAATATAGAGAACAAAATAGTACTGAGCAGTTCTACTCGGCTTTATCTTCGCATCCAACTCTGCCTATAACTCTAGCCAGCCTGATGAAACATTCTACCAGGGTCCCTCTTCATGACAGTGACAGGTCCCTTATGTACAACGATAAAATCTTCACTGTAACTAATTCTTCTATTTCGAATCCTGTTTTTGCCAGGATTAGGTTCAACAAAGCCTATGTCTACTCAAAATATTATCATGAGCTACACACATGATGAAAACTACCACGCATGTTTCTCGGGGGCATCATCACGGCAATTTGAATGGCCATGGACTCCATCAAAGACACTGCTGTAATGAACAAAAATAGGTAAAACATCACATAAATAGAACAAAACTACTTCGTCTGAATTTATATAAAATGAAAAACAACACATTGCTAGGCAAAATACTACCCATGCATGAACACTTCATAAAGGTTATCAATCTGTTTTCCACTTGACACTAGAAACATCTAAATTCCAGATACATTACATTGAGTGAAATCACAGAATGAATCAAAACAAGTCATTGTACTGTACCAAAAATTACATTCACGAAGAAAGAAAAAACACTTGGATAAAGATCTTGTGTAATGCTTCTACTACAGTTTTCTTAGATCATCTTCTAACTCTTTTTTCAGAGTATTTTTCTTTCAATCAACTTGTATTGGTTTTCTTTTCACATAATGACTAAGCCTTATTTTCCCCAGTACACTACTTCTGCTTTAATTTATCCATTTGGTCTTATCTTATTCAACACTAGTATCACAATAAACCGACAATTCGACACCCAATTTATCATATTATATCCATGTTCAACTGGCTGCAAACAAAACACAACCAGTAATGAATTGGGTGAATTAACTGATATTTCCCCAGTCGCCTCTCATCACACGAGACAAAGCATTTCAAACATTAAAGCCTTTCTTAAATTCTGAGACAATCAAGCAAAGCCATGAATAAAATCAAGGGCAAACACCCGAATTCCAAAAAAGCACTAAATATACTTCCTGCAACTGACAGAAAATTTTGGGTATCCATTCACGTAAGATATCTAAACTTTCGGTTTTATACTTCAAAGCTACAAACAGAAGAGAACTATAAACTCAACCTCAGGAAATCACCTGATATATACATCCCTAAATAATGAAAAATAAACATGGATGTAAGAGCAAAAAAAAGTAACGAGAATATACATGCACTTTTGTACAAAGGACCAACTTAAGTAAGAAAAGAGAGAATAAAGATAATATAACACCCAATCTAGTTTAGTCTAGTTCGTTAGTTTCTAAGGTTACTCCCAGCATTTTTCTACTTAATTGGTACTCTCATTTTTATGTGTTCAACAATCTCTAGAAGAGACCCACAGAGTTGAGGGAAGCTATCTTCATTTTTGAGGAGAATGCACATTGTTCTTACTTCTTACTTCTTACAAAATCGCCATCCTTTGGTAGCACCTGCTGAAAGGTAGGCACAGTCTTAAAAGTTTCCATGTATTGACCATTACTGTTAATGCTATTACAAATTCACCATCCTTCACTGGCACTCAATGGGAAAGTGGAGGAAAGTCAACGTCATTCTTCAAACGATAAGCTTGCTCTTCAATCCTGAATCTCAAACCATAGCACCCCCTTAAAGGAGAGGAAAACTAGGAGTACAAACTATAATTATAGTGCTTTAAGCTCTAAAGAAAGTTGCTGCTTGCTATGATTTAATATCATAATTAATCTCAGTAGCAACAAATAATCATCAATAGAAAAATTATATTACCTTTTGGAATCAACTACTGACAATGAATCAGACTTCTCCGTCACCTCCCCAGTGTTGGGCAGAGTGCCCCTAGGAGTAGAAATGACTGACTCTGGGTAATTGCTAGTTTCATTTCTTGGCGCTACTCGAAGCTGAGGGCTCACAGGTACACATTCGTGTTTCTCAGATGAATGCAGGAAACCATTGGCATGATGTGATCCCCATGTAGAAGGTTGAGGGAAATAGGTCTCAAATGATCTGATTTTAGTACTACCAAGACCAGGATATCCTTCTAGATCATGTTCAAAGGTTCCTTCCACAGACAAATTCATCTCCTGTGGAGCTAGGGCAAAGCCATTGTTACGGGCGTGTCTCTGCAGATGTCCATGAATACCTGGTGCTTGACCCCTTCCCCTTCCTGGCATTGGCCTATTGTCCCTGTAAGGACGAGAAGTCTGCAAAATTATGAGCTTAGCAATTAGATGATGACTGGGGAACACTAGAAAACTAGTCTGTGTGTGTGTGAAGTATGTGTCCAAATTTAATAACTATAAACTTTATAAATACCATATTCGGGAAGTATGCGCCTGTTCCTCGTACTTTTCTCTTCTCTTCTGAACCAAAAGAAGTCATTGGCAGAGAAGGATGATTAATGACGTAAACTTGTTGTCCCATTACACAATTTGAGTTTGCCTGAGAACGAATACTGTGATTAATCTGTACACATTGACGAACAGTTTCCCATGGATTCCTATTTGGAAACTTCGGAGACCTAGGAGGACTAGGCACAACAGGAGAGACATGATAACCATTACACATATGACCATATTGTAAGTTCCCAATGTGACTGTCATAATCCCCTGTAAGATCCAACAATGACTTTGAAGCTTCAGAGTCTGCCATATTCTTTTCATCAGTATGTGATCTGGGTGAATTGCCAGCCACACCTTGCTTCTCTTTCTCATCATCAATAACAGAGTTTAGAGCAGGTTCACTATCAGAATTATTATTTTCAAATTGCCCATTTGAATAATAAGACCAACCATTAGTGCTTGCACTATCCGAGACCCCAGATGTTGCAACATCCTTAGAATCTTCGCGAAGTTTAAAACTTCCAACTGCATTTCCATCCCTAGAGGAGTCAAAGAACTCCCCTGCATCTTGTACTACATATCTTTCTCTTTCATATCTGCTCTCATAATTATGTTCATTTCCAGGTTTCCTATCCTTTCTGGATGCTGTAGATAAGCTCAAAAATGATTTGTCTACATTCCCCTGAGTGCTTCCATGCCTTTCCAGTGTGTTCGCAAAGAACCTAATAAGCTCCTCAGCTATTCTATCTTCTGGTAACATAAGAATCCATCCAAGTTTACGGGCACCATACTTAAAAGCACTGCGTATTCGATAGAAATTACCTGAAATAACAAATGTTACCATCTGAGTGAGACATTAGACAACAGCAAGGTCTCTTGTGACACTACTTTTTATGCATCTTTGTGTCCATGGATAGTATATAAACAAGCATAAACAAAGAATACATAATCTCAGTAGTGTTGCAGTGGCAAAGTTTGTAAAGGTAGTATAATGCTGTCACTGATTTATAGAAAAGTGGAAGAGAATACATTGTGTGCTTACTTTAAGCTGGCACAATCTCTCAAACAAGAATGGAGGGATGTTAACTGA
The DNA here is from genome assembly GCA_013407115.1 of Glycine latifolia. Classification (NCBI taxonomy): domain Eukaryota; kingdom Viridiplantae; phylum Streptophyta; class Magnoliopsida; order Fabales; family Fabaceae; genus Glycine; species Glycine latifolia. The sequence continues at coordinate 35,051,183 of CM023954.1, forward strand.
TTTACAGCCTGCAATCTAGCAGATAACTATATACATGGTAATTGAGCATGCCTTAGCAATTATGTTAGCACATTATAATTTTAAAATAGATTTAAGTACAATTTTTGGTCCGTATAGTTCCCTTGATTCTGGTTTTGATTCCTATACATTAAAATGTATGGCTTTTGGTCTCTATCAACATTAACATCAACATCAACAACACCTTTAACTCAAGTTAATTGGGGTCGGTGGTAGATGAACCCAATGATAGATACGAAGAAGTTGGAAAAAAAAAAGAAATAAGACAAAAGAAAAGAAAAATAAGACAAAAGAAAAGAAGGGTGAAAGAAGGAGGAGAAAAATGAAGAGGAAATAAACTAAAAAATGAGCATCTAGAACATAGAGATAATAATGGGTCTAACCCTCCACCAAGCTTATAGTTTTTCTCTATTCCGTCCTAATACACACCTTCCACCAATCTATATCTCACTCCATTAAGTCTTGTTTAATTACCTTTTCCTAGGTAAGTTTCGGTCTACCTCTACCTCTACCTCTCTTTGTGACGAGCTCTTGGTAACAAACTCTTGTTCTTACAGGGGCATCCAAGGGCCATCTCATTATGTGCCCAAACCACCTCAATCTATGCTCCCTTATCTTTTCACTCACCGGTACTACTGCTACCTTTCATCAAATATCTTCATTTCTTATCTTATCCATCTTCGTATAACCACACATCCACCTTAACATCCTCATTTCTGGTACCCATTTTATGCTCATTATGTGCTGGCCAACACTCAACTTCATATAACATTGCAGGTCTTACAATTGTTCTATAGAATTTCCCTTTTACCTTAAGGAGAATTTTGCGGTCACACAAAAACCTAGATGCACTCTGTCATTTCATCCACCCTACTCTGATTCTATGTTTTACATCCTCTTCAATCTCTCCACCTTTTTGCAAAATTGATTTCAAGTATCTAAAACCATCTTTCTGGAGTACCTCTTGACCAAGTAGATGCACATGGTCTTGATCACCATCTCTTCCCAGCGAAAACTCACACTTCATATATTCAGTCTTGCTTTGACTTATCGTGAATCCTTTAGACTCTAAAGGGTCTTGATCACCATTCTATACTTTGATTTTTTTTGTTTAGGCTTTGGTTCTCATAGTTTTGTACCATTTAGATTTTGGTTCTTATAGTTCACCAAACATTTGTCTTGAAATTTCTATCATAAGTCTAGTGGCATATTGTTGGCAGTAGAGGGGCAAAGCCTTAAAAAAACTATAGGGGCCAAAAAGCAAACTTATAAAGCATAAGGATCAAAATCATAATTGAGGTAAACTGTAGGGATAAAACATATGTCAGCCTTTAAAATATAATACTTTTACGATATTGGTTTCATCTATATATAACTGTTCCTACTTTCCATAAAAAAAAAAAAAAAAAAAAAAACAAATACGAAATGAAAGGGAAACATAAGCACATTAAAATATCATACACAAAAAGCATGATGTAGGTGCATCAAGAGCATAAAAGCCAATTTTTAAGTGTCTTTGCTTTTATCAACTTGCTAATAGATGCTAATTTGCCATCACAGATCTTTGATGCACTAAACTTTTACCAATTATCATTTCTTCTAACAAGTAGCTCTATAAGAATTGTGCTGGTGCAACTTCAGAGAATTGTCTACACTGAAATTTTAGTCTTGAGAGTGTCTACAAGGAAAAGGATACCTTCAAGTTCCAAAAAGCCATTCAAGGGGATCCGTGAGATCTATGTTGGCATAAGAAGGGAGATGGGAATAGCTGATTTAATGGTGCTTTTCAGATGGCCTTTCTTACAAAAAATGAGGGGGATGTTATGGATATCAAGTCAGATTCCAATGAATGATGACTCAGTCACCAAAGGAATTAAGATTAGGTTTTAAAAAGTGAAGCATTAAACTATAACCCCTAAAGAAGTCTCCTTTGATCATAGAGACATTTCAAAAGAATGAAGAATCAGTACTTTGATTGATGACCTAAAAGGCTAAAACTTCTAAAAATATATTTAGTACTTCGATTGATGCATGCAGGAGAATGTTGAAATCTCTCCACAGCAGTAATATTAGGGTTAGACAAGTTCTTTATGAAGTGAACAAGGAGCAAAATTTCAATGGAAAGGGCGGCAGCACAAAATTTTTCCATACTCATCCTTCCCTCCTTTTTACAAGGTTATATCATCAAGTAATTGCTGGACTTGCTTCATATGTAGCTATTCATATAAAAAAAACCTTTTAAAAGCAAGATAACATGTTAAATCTAGGTGAAGAATATCATTAGACAACCTAGCCACATAACATTAAAACACAATTCAATAGCCATTCAGACTAAAATTAAACAATACATGCCTTTATTGACACTGCGGCCAAGATTGTTGTTTTCCTTCAATGGATCAATGATGTTAAGATGTTTCTGGGGAAATGCACGCAAATTTAAATCAGTCCCCCTTGATGGTAGTGAGAATGACTCCACACAGCTTCTAATGAATTCTTCAGTCAGTAGAGTATTCCCTCCATTTTCAGGCACCTCAGCTTCACACAGAAAAAAACAAATAATAATAAAAAAAGAACATAAAGCTACTAAATGATACGAAAAAAAACTGCCTACCTATTATATTAGGCAGAGAAGATTTGCCTACTGGTCCCTTCAAACTAACACAATAATTGTCCCAATCAAATTTGCTGAAGTAGTCCAAAAATCTGTAGAGAACCTGGAAAAAGGGCAGAGTGCACAAAATTCTTACTGAAAGGATGCATCACCATCATCATGTGATGCAGATTTTCTTTTCCATCTTTTCAAGAAAAAGTATGATCCAGGAGATTTGATGGAGAACTTACTGCTAGAGGACCATCTAAGGATACATGAAACTGATGGAAAATATACAGAACCAGTGTTTCCAAAGCATATGTTGAAATCAGACCATGATGGGCACCCAGTACACGGCTCTCATAGTAGCACCAAGCTTTAATAAGGATAATACTACGTTTGAAGAGATGATCCTTGGCAACAAGTCGATCAACCTATAGATTATAAAAATTAAATAAAAATCATTCTGGTTTCTCAAATGTTAAGTGAAAATGAAGGAAAGTACAAACATTGCAATACAAATATTATTGCGGCCTCAAGAGGCCACTTTCAATAATACCTTCTCAAGAAAACATAATGTACTGAGTCCTCCTAACTGATTGAAAGAGATGTCTACAACAATATCCTGTACAATGCATTTAACAAGCTTAACCTGCAGAAAAAGAACCCAAACATATGAAACATAAATATATCAACACATAAAATTAAAAAAGAAAATTAATTCACAAATATTGCACCAAAGACACAAATTAAGCATCTTCAATAAATAAAAGATTTAAATAGAGAAAATAATACATAGAAAATAAGTTAAGTCAACAGTAAACTCTAGCCAGCAGAATCAGCCTAGCACGTTAGCAAAGTCCACAGTCAACACAGAGTCACAGATGCAACAATTTTTCTGTTCACATATGATATGAGAAAATACAGAGATTTAAAATCAACAAGAATTGGCAGGTGCTGCTTTAGATCTAGTCAAAGCTACCAAAATAAAGTAAACTACTTTTACATAGACTAAAGCAACAAGTTGGGGAGGGGAAAAGACATTCCATAACTTACTGAGCAAAAAGCACAAACAAAACATTCTTAGCACTGCCAGCTTCAGAAAAGAGAAATAAAGAGTAAGGGAATAGGCAATTATCTGAATGTTTGAAAACACCTCAGTTTCAATAGAGGGAAAAATGCTTGGACCCATAAATGCAGATTAAACATTTTTCAGGCTCATAATAGAGTTAACAGTTCTTTATTTCCAATTTACTTTGGCAATTAGCACAAATATTTTCAAACTGAATTGCATTCAATTTCTGATAAGGCATCAATTGAGTGGAAAGAACCTCTGCATCAATGAAACGAACATCCTTTACTTCATATTCAGCAGCTTCATTGATTTCCTCTCCATGAAGAACAGCACGGACATCAGATACCAGGCTATCTTCAATGTTTTGACAACTGAGTGCAGTCAAATCAATATCTCCATCTGGAAGATATGTTTTTAACGGAACTGATCCATATGGAAAAACCTGTAACAAAGAAAATTGAACATCAGTAATGTTATACCACATTAGAAAGAATCTAACCATCACTGCCTGATATCAAGAAAATTTATTCATCAAATCTGCACACCAATCAGCTGCACTTGATTGAATACCCTTTCAAAGAAATAATATAAAGGCATGAACCAACAGCCTCGATTTGTATGGCAGAAATAAAAATTACGTACCCCATTGCCCAGAGGCTCCTCGCCATGCGAAGGTAAAGGGGAGGGATATTGTACGCGACCTTACCCTTACATATGCAAAGAGACTGTCTCTAGATTCAAACCCATTACAAACAAGTCACCAATGCATAACTTTACCGCTATGCTAAGGCTTTATCTTAATTTTTTTTAGTACATGGAAGAAAAGAAATATCTTCGTTTAATTCAAAAGAATTAAAACAAAAACAAGAAATCAATGTATACACCCAATACAGCTGTGAAAGGTGTCACTAGGTACTAGGGTTGTCAACCCAGTGCCTTCAATGAGGAACGAGTCAATAGTACGTTAGGCACGCTTTTTCGAGTTAAAATAAGGCATGTCTTTAGCACTTTACTGATTATAAAATAACTGAAAAACCTAAGTCATTTGAGTAGTTAACCATGTGCTGATGAGGGTAGAAAAATCTTCCTTTGTTAATTGGACTTTTTTCCTTTTATTATTACTGTGAACATTATGCTTGAGTAGTTAATTTCAGAAATGTCAATGAAAGAACATGGCATGTAGTTGTTACCCCTGAAAACTATACAGGCAATAGAAGAAACAAAATCAAGGGAACTATAGGAATTAGAAGAAAAAACAACCAATCAAAATTTAACTAAATTATTGTCAGCATGGAAGTATAAAAATATATGTTTAATGATGGGCTCGAAATCATTAAAAAAAGAGATAATCTTATTGGATTTGGAAAAAAATCTAATGTTTGGAAATCAGCATAAAATAAGAGATTTGAATTGATTTGCAAATCAAATTCCATTTTAGAACACATATTAAAGATTAATTTAATTGATTTTGCATAATTAATTTACTTTATCACTTTTACTATTTAGAATAAGTTAAATAACTAATAAGGGCAAAAATGGCAATTAAAAAATTAAACTCAAATCAGAACAAATCTACTCAAATACATCCCATTTAAGTGGATTTCAATTTTTACACAACAAAAATTAAACAGATTTTCCAAATATGGTATAACTTCATAACAAATTTCATCCCAAAAAATTCTAAACAAAGGATTTTATTAATAGATCAAATCAACTCTTGATTCTTGAAATATTTGATTTCAAATATACTCTAAAAGTGGTTACTACAAACACAAACATACCAGAGGCTCTCAAACAATAATGGGGATAGAAGAAAACAAAAAGAAAGATACAGACAAGAACAATAATAGTTGCAGGGTGCAACGCTTTTTAGAAGTTATTTCAGATCCCTAAATTAGTTTGTGGGTCTCAATGGACCTAAAAGTCCTGCTACAGAAAACTATAGTAACGCTCCATGCAACAACACTGAAGCAGATAACAATCACTAAGGCAGCAATCAACAACCACGGTCAATTATGCTCACCTTCTTTTCTTGGTTATAGTTAAGGGTTGCCTTGTATAAGTTTCATACATAAACTAAGAGAGAGAAATGTATAATTTCTTAAGCAAATAAGGGTACTGGGGTGTAAGAGCAGTAAATAAAATAAAGGATGTTGGTGCCTTTCAAAACAAGGAAGGTGTTAATGATTGTCAACCTCAAAGGAGGTCAATGTAATTTCTCTTACTTATATTGAAAATTAATGCAAAATAGTCACATCATACTGTTTACTTCTTTTACTAATGTAACGCCTTTCTTTAAAGAGGTGTGTGCTTTTTGGCACCTATTATAAGTTTACACATTGCAAATCATAATGCATAAAAGGGAATGTCAGAAAACTGCATTTTGTCACTGATACAAAAACATCAAACAAATATATGCAAAAACTAACTTCATTTCAAATATTTATTGGTTTAGAGAATACATCAGCTTTATTTTATCTACAGATTTTGAAGACCGAGAAGGCATTAATGTTTGTTCCAATTCTTGTCTCTTGATATCTACAATAAATGAAATGAGGAAGCGTTAATGGAAAGATTACTTCAGAGATGTAATATAAAACCATTCACATGGGATAACTAGTTCGTGACATGGTACCAAAACTTTAGTACTTAGTGATCTAGAGTTCAATTCTTTCCGCCTCCATTTTTCTAGCGAAAGTTAAATTTTAGCAGAAGTGGACCTATGCATTATCCACACTTCAAGATCAACATGCTCATGTGAGGGGGGTGTCAAAGATGCAATAAAATCATTCTTGGGTTTTTACCTAACAGCATAAAATTCTGGGATAATAGCACATGGTATCAAAGCCTCTATGTCTAGAGTTCAATAACTGCCACCCTATTTTCTAATTAAAAATTCAATTTGAACACAAGTTGGTCAGCTAGTGTATTATCCACACTTCAAACTCAAAGGGCTTGTGTAAGGACCGGTGTAGATATGTAATATAAAAAACATTCATATATCTTCACCCAACAGCTTAAGCTTTTGGAATAATTGGTTAGTGACAGATAATATTTTGAGTATTATAATAGAGTGCAATTTACACAAATATATTTATTTTTTCAAATAATGGAGCTATGTAATGTTAATCTTATTCCTTGCGCCAAATCCTTAAACAAAAGATATTTTGAAACGATGGTAGAAAAGCACATGTAATGTCAAATGTTTACATGTTCATTTAAGAACCAGAGTTGCTATGGTACCCTTATGGATATGGTCCGCAGGCTGAGTTGTCAAGCACTTATCGATTGTTGATATCAAAATAAACATCTAAAAATATATTAAATATAATACAATTAATGGCTAATAAAATGCTTGACAACTCACCCAAAAAAGGAAGAGTACTAGAGTAACACCCTTCAACAACTAACTCCCTCATCAAATCACTGATTTTCTCATTAGGCTTTAATATATTTTTGGTCCCTATAAGCTAGCGGTTTTTCATTTTTGGTCCCTGTAAGTACATTTTTCTGATTTTAGTCCCTGTAAGTTGGTATTTTTCTAATTTTGGTCCTTGTAAGATATTTTGCTCAATTTTAGCCCCTATAAGTTTGCGTTTTCCAATTTCGTTCCCTGTAAGATTCTAATTTTGTCATTTTATAGTCCCCATAAGTTTGCAGTTATAGGGACCAAAATATGAAAAACACAAAGTTACATGGACTAAATATGAGCAAAATATCTTATAGGGATCAAAATTGAAAAGGCATAAAACACGTGCCTTAAATCAAAAGAGAGAATGGATAATTTCAAAAGTGATCGCAAGACATTTAAGACATAATAAAGAACTTCAATTTATCTAACCATTGCGACATTCCCATTCATATAACAGTTTAATAATGAGTAAAAACTACGTACCCCATTGCCCAGAGGTTCCTCGCTATGCGAAAGTAAGAGGGAGGGATAATGTATGCAGCCTTACCCTTGCATATGCAAGGAGACTGTTTCCGGATTCAAACCCATGACCAACAAGTCACCAAAGCACAACAAGTTTAATAATAAGTACATAATTGAAAAAACAAATTGTAATGCAGCTAAAAATATTCAAAGTGCCAGCAAAGAGTCCAATGACTGATATTAATATAATTCCATCACCCAAAAGAAACAAAACAAACAAACATAACTACTATTTTGAATTGGTCATGCTTACTTTGTCCCATGGTTCCACCTTGACATCATCAGAGCAAAAGAATCAAGGACACAACCAACCACACTAGGAGATATAAGGTTGGTTGGAAGGTTAAGAAAAAAGGGAATAAGGAAAAGGTCGCATGTTCAACCCCCTACTAACAAAAACTAAGAAACTAACAATTAATTTGCCAATAAAAAAAAAAAAATAGACAACCAATCACACTACATTTTACTTCACATTTAGCTGCCCTAATCACCAGAGCCAAAAATGAACTTGGTCGCGAATCTGTCAACTAGCAAATTTTTCCTCTACCTCGTAACCATAGGCGGAGAGACACAAGTTCATTCCATTACCAATTCACCATTGCAACTACCACACACATTCCTAACGGAGAAGCTATCATTTATTAGACTTATCACCAATGTAGCCCTAATTCCAAAAAACAACACAAACAACTCCAAATTCCTGTCCAACACCTTCACAGTCATCAAAACCATAACAAAACAAAAACCTAAACACCGAACAAGCACGCCAAAATCATTCAAAATCAATTCAATTCAATTAAAAAACAAATATACAGAAACGAAACCAAAACGACGACAAATTGAACATTGATGAGAATAGAAGACAGAGAGAGAGAGAGAGAGAAATCACCTCGCAGCGTGCGCCGTACCGAATGAGTCTCTGGACGTAATCGACGACCTCCCTGCGCCTGCGGTCGGCGGCAAGCGTGGGCCGTATGCGGCGGAGAATCTCGGCGGTGATTTTCTCGGCGGCCACCCAGGCGTCGGCCGCGACGGAGGACGGATCGGGATTCGAAGGCGGAGGCGGCGGTGACGGAGGCGAGGACGCGCAGGGGCGATCCTCCCCGAAAACAACGCCGTTCACAAGAAGATCGCCCATCGCAGTCGTCAAAAACGGTCACAACCCGACCCGGAATTTACAATCCGGGGCAACGGAGAAACAAAAAACCAAAAAAATAACGGCGATGGTGTGAATCTAGCAACAGTGGCGCGTGGCTGATTTTTGAAGACTCGAAAACGAAAAGCGAACGAAGAAAGAGAAGAGAAATTAAAAAAAATAAAAAAGATTATGATTTTATGAATATCTTCAACAACCAAAAAAAAATGAGAGAGAAGAGAAGACAGAGAAAAGGTAGAGAAAGAAAAATAGGACAACAGGGCTTTTGTCTTTGTTTTCGTAGTACTCGATTTGAAGAAACCCACTCCAGCAGGCTTCTATTTCTGATTTGGATGCAATTATAGTAATAAATGGATCAAATCAATATTTGGGCCTTGTCTTGTGAGAAAAAAATGTGAGGTAAGATAATTTGGTGTATATATCAACAAATGAAGAAAACGTTTTTATTTTATATTCCTGCCGATTCATGAGTCAACTTGTGGATTTCTAAACTAATGGACAATTTGTGAGTTTATTATGATGGGCGTGGGGAGGTTTTCTATTTTTCTTCTTATTTCTTCTTTTAGTGTTTGTAATTAACTTACACGGAATGTATGTTGGGAATGTGGACCTTGGCCTTGGTGTAGAGTATAGGTGTAGGAATTATCATGAACAATTATACCTAAGAAATTTGACTTTTGTAGGTATAGGCTTTGTGTAATCTATGGATTGATATGTATATATCCTTCATACGTATCATCATGTATGATTGTTTTTGTGTAAAATGTACCGTACTTTGTAATTTGGCCGTTATTACATTGAAATCTAAAATTTTGCTCTTGTTGGGAAGAAAAATAATTTTATTAATAAGTATAGATGAAAAAATATCTCTATATAAAGACACATCTGGATATTAAAATTGCTTTAAAATAGCAATCAACTGTGAGTAAATAATGTTGAAATTGTTCTAATTTTATATATATATATAAATAAATAAATAAAGGAATCAAATTATATCAGTCAAATTTTTGAAAATTATTATATTATTTTTATAACTTGATATATAATGTAATTTTTATTAACAATTGAATTATATTTACATATGTAATTTATGTGATAGAGACTTTCAATTTAACGGTGAGTTTTAAGAAAATATTATTCAATTGAATGAAAATTATAGAATAATATAATAGTTATCAAAATTATACGGGTATAATTTGATATCTATATATATAGTAAGAGGAATGTTAGCTGCACTTTTTGAGACATTTTCTCTCAAAAACTCTCTATAATTAGTTAGATTTTATTATAAATCATCAATTTTGACAACATAAATTATGATAGAGAATCATTAAATGAGAGTAAAACTTTATTTCTAATAAATTTTAACTAATCATAGAAAAAGAGTGTTTTAGAAATAAAGTGACAGAAAAAGGGTCGCTAGCATTTATGGTTTAGATAGTAATTATATGAATATTTTTATAAAAAAAATAATTTTAAATTAATGGAGATAAGCGAAAATTCTCTAATTGAAATGGAGATGTGTTGCAACTAAAACCTCTAAATAGTAGCAGTTTATGTAAACCATGAAGTGTTTGATCGTGAAGCTACTAGGGAGAAAGGTGGGATTTCTTGTCATGAAGGATAAGTTGAAGTCTTTGAAAATTTCTGGCAGTTTTAAGTTGGTAGATGTTTTTGTTTTTTTTTTTAAATTAAGCTACTAGATGCATGGTCAGTTTTGATTTGGAAGAGGATCGTGAGAAAGCTTTCAATAGGGGTCCATGGACTATCTATTATCGTTACTTAATTATACGTCCTTGGACATGAGTTTTCTGTGGATTATGTTAAGATTAATAAGACCTTGGTTTGGGTTAGATTTGTAATCCATTGCATCTTTCATCATAAAACCTCTACAAGTTGATTACAATACCTTAAATTAAACATGCTCCAGGGGCATTTTGCGAGGGTGTATATTTGAGAAGATTGACCTAACAATTTTAGTGGTTGGCAAGTTTGGGCTTAATGGGAGGTGTTATAATGTCAAATATGAGGGTTTGCATATCCTTTGTTCGTCTTGTGAATGTTATAGACATGTTACTCGTCAATGCCCAACAAAACTGGCAGTCAAGGGTGTAGAAGCAACCGGACCATGGGGGAGATCCAAACCATATCACAATTAATGAACAAAATGTGAATGTGCTTGATATTCAACAATTTTCCAATCTAATTAACAACCTCACATGAAGATTAGTTGATTATTACTAGCTAGAAAATAAATCATGGATTGAAAGGTAATGAAATAGGAGATTCCATTAAAAGTAAGAATATAAATGTGTGAGGCAATAAATTTACCATTTTAGAAGATCAATCATTCCCATATTTAAATGGAGAGGAAAAACTTGTAAGTTTTAACCAGAAGTAAAGGACCACCAAGGTGTACATGCAAACAGTTGACAAAGCTTCTATGTCCATGGAACGACTAACACTTGTTCCGACTTTGAAGATACTAGCAAGACTTTCTATGGAGATTATGAAATTAAAAGTGTTTTTTCAGCCATGGATATAGTCCACGTGGAAGGGAATCATTTCAGTTTCAAGGAATATTAAATATGGATGCTAGTGGTGAATTTAATGAAGTGCTAAAGGCATCTAAAGTTAGTTGTGGTAAACATTCTACTTCTAAACCTTCTAAATTTAAAATATGATTAATTATTGTCATCTCCTTCACATGCTAAAAATAAGACATCAATTACATGGTTTAGAAGAAATTGAGACGTTTATTGTTAAAAGATGAGGTAAATGGTGATAGAACTCCTATCGGTCAAGCTTGGAGGGTTACTTTTCTAGAAGCATATGTTAAAAATCTCTGTCATGTTTATTCTAATAAGATGAGGTAAAAGGTGATAAATGAGAAGTTAAAAATGTTTTAAGTTTTACTCATCATCAAATAGCTTAAAAGCAAACACATGATAACTAGTTGACATACTAGTTACATAATTCCCCTTTTAATATTTATTATATAAAATTAGCTCGTATTTTGCACAGTAAAAATAAAATAAAAATATTCTCCAATTTAAAGTGTTCCGTGTAAGAAAATGATCACATCAATGCTATTAGATGGAAAACTTGCACCGAATAGATATAATTTAGTTATTAACATACATTGAGTTTGTGCAAAAGATCTCGCTTCGATTCTCACATAGCACATCATTAGATAGGGTGGTTGAGTTTTAAGTATAACTAAATGATCGAAACTTATAAGAATATCTCATAATCCCACTAAAAATCAAATACTCTAATTACCGTAAGCATAATTACCAAGCAATGATGGAAAAATTTATCCGGAAGCATCAACAGACGATATGTTGATGGGTGAACTTATAGTAGTATGTATCGTAAATTGTATAATAAATTTGATGTACATTTCTATTAATTAATTTTTTTATTTAAAGGGCCTTTTTTCTTTTAGTATTTTCCTCTTTTTTGGGTATGAGTCTTAGCTCATAGGTATTATGTATAGGAAGTATAATTGTGAGGTAAATTTTTATAGGTATTATGTATAGGAAGGATAATAGTGAGAGGTAAATTTTTATCTAAAGTATTTAATGTAATTATAAATTAAAATTTAAATATGAGGTCATTAGATAAGTTAGAATGATTTCTTTTCCGTTTGATTTACATGCTAGACGCTAGATTTTTCTTTCTTCTTCTTTCCTTTAGCTATAAACTTTTATATAAAAAATAATCATATCATATAATTAATTATGTCTTGGGTCTTATAAAAAAAATACTTTATTAACTGTATACACTATTAATATAAAATATTTTTATATAGATATAAAGTAGAAATTTACTTTATCAGTGCATCATATTAATGACTAGATAACATGATAAAATAGCTAGGTTTTATTATATAGCTGTGTAAAAATATTCTATTTTTTATATAAAAATTAAACTAAAAAATAATAGAGATAACATTATCTTTAGAGAAAAAGAAAGAGGGTTGGAAGTTAATTTTAATATTGAAATTCAATATTCAATATAACAGTACATTTGTGAAGTCCCCAGCGGGTGCCATAATACATGCTATAAATCACCTCAGCTACTTTACAAAATCACACAGCTGCAAGAATCAATACCTCTCTTAACATTCTTCGGCTAGTCTTGCATCAACAATACCCACAAGCTTTTTAATTAACCTACCCCACATTGCAAAGTCTAAATCTGGAGACATTATTGTATAGTCTGGAACTATATATTTCCGACTAATCTCCACATTAATATATATAAACACAATTTATAATTTATGAATTACATTTTAAATTTATTAAAAAAGTTAATAATGAACTATTTGTTTTAGAATTGTTAATAATACTCTAACATTTTCAATTTTTTATACGTTTTATGTAATTTATTGAAATTTATTAAAAATCATCAATTTTAATATATTTCACATTTTATTTAATAATTTTTGTTTAAATGTAAGATCTATTAAAATTGATTGATAATCTTTAACAAATTAATCCATCACAATTTTTTTTTTTTCAAAATAGAATGTGTAGCTAACATTCCTATTTCCTTTTCCTCCTAAAACTGACCCCCTTGGAAGGTCTGACCGAACTGCCAGTTAGATGGTGCCACGTTGAAGCTTGTGACAGTTCTACCGTCACTGGCGGTGACTTGAAAAGAGAGGCTTTGTCCATTGAGGTAGGAGTTGCTCTGCCAATTTTGCCCCCAGTTTCTTGACATGGGTTGCCAGCTAGTTCTAGACCCTTGGATGGACACTGCATGGACATCCCCTGCACCCGCGACGTTGGTGATCATAACCAGGTTGAAGTAAGAGTGGCCATTAATTGTGAACCTTATTCCCCCTTTTTTCACACAGGGCACTCTGTCATCATCACCAAATAAGAGAAAAAAAGCTTTGTAAGTAGGTTGGTGGGAAACTAGAACAAGGTAAATGCAATCTCCTATTCTATCATCATCAAATAATTAAAGATCTCAAATATTTACCTTGTTGAATCAAACCAAACACATTGTTAAGATTATTTTTGTCAGCACTTTATTCTTTTTAAAGAATAAATATAACGTAGTATATAACTTTTTTTAACACTAATATTTATATAAAGTTTTGAAGAACTAATTTAATTGTCAACAGTTCAACACCCTTAAAAAACAAGGGTACAAACATAATGCAAACCTTCACCCAAGCTCAAATTCATGGACGTATAAGCTAGAAATTGAGGTTAGGTAAAAGCAACCACAATTTTCAATGGTGATGAATAGACCAGGAGTTACAATTTACAAAGTGCTTGATCTTTATTAGGTCGCTCTAAGATTTGAGAACATTGCAAAGTTTATGGCTTCACGTACCTTCTAAATGCCACAGGCACAATTCCAGCTCTATACTGAGCGATTTGAAGGAAGGCTGGTTCTGCCATATCAAAATGTTGCAAAGGAGGGTTGCACCAACCACCATTATTGTTTGCCAAAGCAAAGTTTGGAGGACAGAAGTTTGTAGCAGTGACAACAATGGTGCCAGGCTTGCACCATCTTGGGTCATCATCACACCTCATTTCATAACATGCCCCACAACTCAAGCCATTGTTGAACAAAGCAGTGCTCAGAGCTGCAGTGTTGGTTCCATATCCCTGACTGTACAAATTCCCATAGCCACATGCACCTCCTGCATGTACCAAACAAAAGGGTTAAGTAAACCTTACCATCTGTGAACTAAGAAGATAGAACAAAACTTAGATACAGATCTTTAAATGTTTTATTGTGTTATTTTCTTATTAGATTTTATTTTATTCTAAGAATTAAACTCAGGTGCTAAGAAATTTATAATGACTGATGTATATTATTTAACTAACTGAACTAGACCCTTTAATTTTATAATTAGAATTAAAATTTGATCTTGGTAGCTTATGCTAACTTGTAATGCAAACCTTCATTATGTAAGTTATAGTAGTAAAACTCCAATTCAAATCAGAAAGCAATAGTAAAATCACTGAAATTTTGCCCTAAAAGATATTTACTAAGATAGTCAAGATCAATAGATGTCTAGGAAATTGAAGACAAAATAATAAATAATATTAAATAAAAGTCTTAATTTGTCAATGTTTCATGTTTGTAATAGTCTTGAACACTCAATAATTTTGTTTGGAGATAGTTAATCATAATTATTTGGCTACACAAAAATTTAAGAACTTTTGAAATAACCACATCATTCCATAATATGGCTCCATCTAACAAACCTATTCTCATATAAACAAACCAAAAAAAAAAAATTGTTAGCAAAGAAAGAAGCTAAACTCACCCATTGTGCCAGAAGCATCACCACCACCATAGAAGGTAGCATGACCACCCTGCCAGCCACCATAGTCAGCAGTTGAACCGTGGAAGTGCATTTTAACAAAGAGAAAAATGACAAGAACAAGCTTAAAAGAAGATGCATGGGGTGCCATTGGAAGTTTCTTGGTTTAACAGGGGAGCCAAAACAGAGGAATGTGTAGTTAATTTGCTCTGCTGTGATGTTGAAAGCAATAAGGGGGGCTCTATTTATAAGCATCATTTGGTTTACAAGCACAATGGTAGGGTTGTTTCCTTAAAGATACAGAACAAGTGCCAAATCCAGTGCACATGCTTTGGTTCTAGTTGGGATTCCCAACCGCCAATCTAGTAGGCCAGTCCCCAGCACATGCACCCCCAACGGCCCAACAGACTTTATAGGTCTATTATCATATTTCTTTTAGCTACTACTTTAGGCTCTCTTTTTTCTAATTTTCTTTCTCTCTCTTTTTTCTAATTTTCTTTATCTCTCTTTTCTTCTTCGAAATTGTTAAGAGCTTATGTAACATTAGGTGGACTGGCAAGAGTCCTAGAATGGGGAGAGAGAGATATCTTCAAAAGCTATTGGACATGACGCTAATGACAAGTAGTTAATTGTCAATAGAGACATATTTATTTGATCGTTGCACAAACCTAAATTATAAACAGTTTCATTTGGTTATAGTTACTCAACTAGTCAGAGTATCAGAGATCTCCCCATGAGATTTGCCTATAAGGAGATAATTTAATCACTTTAGAAAGAATCAAATTCCTATCCATACAAAAAAAAGAGTTAACTTTAAATCTTTAATCACTTGTATTAATTTGTATTGTTGATAGGTAGCATTAGGTGATGCTTGGTGTTTAAGAGTACGAGTGACAGCTGCTATAATTGCATTCCCTATTAAATTGGGTAGGGTAGGGTTTTAATTAAGGAAATCATAAACTAAACATTATCTTAGCACATGAAAGGGTATCTGTCTATCTGGGCAACCAAAAGCAGGAGCATCTGAGGGCATTTGCATGATATATGCCACCCCTTTTCCACGCGCAAAAGAGGATAGTATCCTCTATGTGCTTCACAGTTTGGCATATAGACATGATTACATAGGGTATGTGTCATTAACTATGCGGTTTCTTGAATATAATTAAAGTGCTTGGTTGATAATTTAATAGAAACAGCCTTGCCTCCAATCTGTTGCAATTAAGATTAAAGCCATTCGCATATCGTGGTAGCAGTGATACATGGCCTAATGTATCCCCGTGTGTGTTCAAAAAGCAACGAAGAATGATTGGGTTGATGTGCATGCTCGGAATTTTTTTTATTAGATGAGATGGAAATTAGTTGTTGCACTTATCATTCTCGATCATTGATTATGCATTTGACACCAAAAATGCATGCGGATAAACCATACTAGCATAGAGTCGTACAATTTTTTTTCTCTTGAATATCTAATGCGCAAAGACTTATAATGATTATGATTTTTTTTTTCTTTCACTCCTACCCTGACCCACAAAGAAAGCAATAATCATTTATGGCCTTGATCCAAAGGCCCGTTGGATCTACTGTCCGTTGAAGAGAGTAATAGGGGTGAAACTTGTCTGGTAAGGAGATAAAAGTGTGAATACATACAAAAATATTAATTTGTTAATTTTTATTAAAAATGTTAGTTGAGATACTCATAATTTATCTCTCCTCTTGCCACTTCCCTTTTCTCCCTTCATCTTTCTTCAATCACTGGCCAACCTTATATCTCCATTGTTTCCTTCTATATATTTTCATTTTCAATGACATTTCACGAAATTTTTAAGTCAGATATGTGCCTTGCAATGGGATGCGGCAGCAGACATTGTGGATATATAATATCGTCACATATATGTCTTGCATATAGGTCACATGCAAATGCAATGAACAAGAAGAATTCACTATGGTTGAAGCTTGAAAGCCTATACATTGCCACTGCCTAAAACCGACCTAAATGAAGGCATATGTGGTTCGTTTTGTGATAAAATAAAAAACAAGGAAACTATCATAATTTGGCATTTATAATTAATAATACTCTTACATCTCTATTTTTTTTCTTCTTTTAAGATAACATAGAAAAAAAACATTTAATTAGAAATTTGTTTTATTGAATAGCTCCTAGTTAGGACTTCAAAAAATTCTCATAGATTTTTTTTATTTGTGCATATTTTATTTTTGTTATGTTTTCTTTTAGTAATCAATTTAATTCAAGTTTTGTTTATCATTTTCAGTAAATCATGTTAATTTCCCACTCATAAGGAAAGGAGAGGATGATTCGACCGATCCAATCTAATCAATCATATCATTATAGTATATTGAGAGGCACATACAAGTTTGGACTTGGCACTTGGCAGCCTACCATTTTAGTAGGCACATGCAAATTTCTGCTTGTTGGCAATTGATCTATGGCATTTTCTTTTTTAAAATGATTTTAGGAATGAATCCATCATATAAACCACGATAAAAATCGTTTTCTGTTGTTATCACAAAATCGAGCGTATACGACACTTTCATTTTCTGAATGTTGTTCGGTTAAAATAAATATTGCAGATAAACCTGCGACTAAGTCCCTTATAACAATCGAATAAAGATAGGTGGACATCTCTACTCTACTTTTCAAAGATAAGAGAGGGCAAAAAAATTTAAATAATGTTGTTTTAAAAAAAAATTACACCAATAATGCATTTCAAAAGCTATTTACGGATCATTTTGAAATACGTGCCATTTTGCGACGTGATGCGTAGAAACTTCGGAAGGCCATAATTTTTGATTGGAATGTCCGATTGAGGCGAAATCGGTGGCCATGCGTTCGTAATTGAGAGGAGAAGCCCCTGGCAACTTCCGAAGGGGAGTTGCCCAAAATTTTTTCCCAAAAGAGGTCTCTAAGTGCCTCAAAATCGCGATTTAAGATTCAAACCTTCAAAAATTCTCTTCTTTTCTAATTTTTTATTTATTTAATTAGTGAATTGTATGCTATTTTTTATTTTTTTAGTTACTTCTCTTAATTTCGAGTGTTTTGACATAAATAATTTTTTATTGGTGTAATTTTTTTTAAAACAACATTATTTAAATTTTTTTGCCGATAAGAGAGATAAAGAAATTCAAATATAATAAATAATAGCTTTTCTCCTAGAAATTATATGTTTTTTTTAAGAAGATAATTATGTCGACTTAGATAGAATTATAATGAAGGATAAGTTTCTTATTTCGAATATTTAATATGATTACATATTTAAGATTCATACTCAAAATTATTTATTAATTAAAATAAAATAATACTGTTTAAGTTAATCTACATGTTCAATAATTAATATCATAAATAATATTTTATAATAAAAATATAAAAAAATATAAATATTAACAAAGTATTTGAAATTATGCCAACGTATAATTACTCGTACTTTTTTTAATCTTTATTATAAGATTCAATTAATTAATTTATCAGAATTATATAAGAAATTGGTTAATTTAGTTAAAAGTATTGAATTTGTTCTAAATTACCCCCTCCATCTCAAAATAATTGATGTTTAAAGTTTGTTCACACATATTTAAAATAAGTATTCTAAGAAAATAATATTTATTAGGAGGTGTAATTTTATTAAAATATCAGTATTCTCTTTCTTAATTTCAATTTAGTATTTTTTAAATTAATCCTATGAACAAAACTTACAAACATTTATAAGTTAATTAAGAAGAGATACGCTACACGAATGTGCAAATAATATAATTTCCTAAAGTCTCTACGTATCAAGAGACAAAATTAGACTATTTGTCATCCAAAGACTAAAAATTAATATATTTCACCAACTAATTATTGAACTAATTAGAAATAAAAAAAAATGACTTTAATTTATGAAAAAAATAATTCATACACGTGATATTTTAGATTCAACCTTATAATAAAAGTGGAATTATGCTTTTAATTTTGACTTTATAATTTAGATCTTATAACTAATAAGCATCAGAAGGAGAGAGTAATAATTTCGCTTCACCTAAAAAAAATAATCTAATTTTACTCCGCATTGATATCTTTTTTTGCTATTTTAATAAGTAATGATCAATAATAATAAAAAAAAAAACTAATGATTCGCTTGTCTCATCTTGAACGAACATGCCCTGTTTAGGAATTTTATTGGCTTCAGTCACCTCAAGAATTACGCATTGGTGTAA
Source organism: Glycine latifolia (assembly GCA_013407115.1). Taxonomy (NCBI): domain Eukaryota; kingdom Viridiplantae; phylum Streptophyta; class Magnoliopsida; order Fabales; family Fabaceae; genus Glycine; species Glycine latifolia. Next base: position 35,070,460 of record CM023954.1, read on the forward strand.
GTATAATAACCAATTTAAAATTATTCATGTCACTTAATAAATTATAGTAACATATGAATATGCACCTTAAATGCAACAACAATTAATATCCCTGGTCTTTGTGTAAATTAGATATTTTATACTCCATCTTTCTTCTTTTTTACTTTCTTTCGCTCTATTTTTATTTAAACAAACAGACGGTCATTTATATGTCTCGTATATGTACCTAGTACATGAATATGAAAGATGAGAGATTGAGAAAAATAAATCTCAACTATATAGAGAGAGACATACACCCTCTTATATTTAATAAAACAGACGTACAAGCAGTTTTGTTCGACTTTTGCTGTGGGTTTAGGGATCAATGTCAGTGCCCCTTCACAAGGGATTGTCCCAATTATGGTCCAATTGTCATAGCAAATTAAGGATCTTGTGGTTGTGGGAGACCTTTCCTTGTAACGTTTTTTTCTCTAGGACGGGTGAATGTGAAGGGTAGGGCTCATAAGTGATGGATCCATAATTGTTTTCAGTGGGAACAAAAAATAATTTATAATATTTTTTCAAAAAACATTACAAACTTTTATAAAATACATAATGTTATACGATAAAAGAAATTCAAAATACTTAAATTTTTTACAAATTATAATTATCCTCTATCCAATTTAATATTTTAAAAATATTTCTATGATTTATTCATGATCGATAAATTCAAAAAATAAGAGGATAAAGTAGTAAAATTAGAACAATTTATTTTTCTTTTTAATTTCTTGTATTTTTTACATTCATTTTTTTTATAAAATATTTTATTGTAGCAATACTAGTTATTTTATAGGGAAAACTTTTTTTTACTGCAAATTTACAAATAAAATAAAAAATTATTGTGGGAGCAATTCTCCCCGCCTTCCCTACACCCTATTATGGATTTTTTTTCCAATATACATCCATTTCCATCAAATATTATCCAATATACACTTCTTTTTGAAAAAAAATCCCAAAATACACCTCTTTTTACTGAAAGTGGGAAGTCTGGGTTTGGAAACCCGACTTCTCACTGTGCCCAGATTTTTTTAAAAAAACATTTTGAAGCTTGGAAGTCGGGAATTCACCCCCCGACTTCTGTACATGTGCTTTTTTTAATTTTTTAAATGTTTTTTTTTGTAAATTATTATTTTTTATTATTTTTAAAGATTTTTATTTTTCCATCACTTTTTCCTTTATTTTATTTATTTTAACATTAATAATTAATAATTTTAAACAAAAAAAATTAAATAAGTTCATTTTTTAAATAAGTCCTTTTTTTGTTATTTTTGGTTGTTTAAATTTTATCATTTAATATAAACGATATATAATAATTATATATCCACTTTATTTTTAATTTTTTTATAAGTCTGGGTTTTTTCTTTTTACTTAATCTATTTATTTTTCATCACTTTTCCCTTTTTTAAATTATTAAACCAAAAAAAAATTAAAAAATACAAAAAAAATAATAATTTACAAAAAAAAAACATTTAAAAAATTAAAAAAAGCAAATGTATGGAAGTCGGGGGTGAATTCCTGACTTCCAAGCTTCAAATTTTTTTTAAAAAAAAAACCGAGCATAGTGCAAAGTCGGGTTTCCAAATCCAGACTTCCCACTTTCACTAAAAAGAGGTGTATTTTGGGATTTTTTTCAAAAAGAAGTGTATATTGGGTAATATTTGATGGAAAGGGGTGTATATTGGGGAAAAAAACCCCTATTACCCTCCCCAACACCCTACTACATGCATCTCCTAGTGGGGTCCTCCCTTGGTTGATGAGCATTTTTTTTTTAAAATAAAAAGGACAAAAATAAAGAAAAAAATCTCCACCATTTTCAACCTTTGGAGTTTGTAAAGCTAGTGAGCTTCTGAAATGCAGTGGTAACATGCAGATCATGCAATACAATAAAAAGTTCAACGGCCTCAATAATATATCACTATGCCATACAATGAAAAGTTTGAAGAACTAATGAGTTAATGACCTAACTTAACCTTACAAATTCGACTTGTAAGGTAAAGATTATTCCCACTTATATATTATTTTGACCTTATCACTAGTTGTTGATGTGCATCTCCAACACACCCTCTCATGTTGATGACTGGACATCTCAAATATGTTGTCTCTATTTATATTCATTATTTTGGTCTCATCACTAGTCGATGTGGGATCTTCATCATGCAATACAATGGACATTTGTAACATATACTGGAAAATAAATAACTATCTTTTCATTAGTTAAGCATTAGATATTAATGCTAACACCCAAATCACATAAAGCTATATTAATTTGTAAGTTGTCAATAGTATAAGGGACTGAAAAACTCCCTGGATCACTAAGCTTAGGTTGCAACTTCTATAAAACTACAACAGAGCATTCTTAGCTGAAACCAATTGTAGTAAAGTCTGTCAACTTTCCTTTTTTTGAAAAAATTTCTTCTAAATATTTGGTGTACTTTGGCATTTGACCAATTTCCTCAGCAAATATAAATATGGACCCTTGTAATTATCTCAACAAATATAGCAAATTGTCCTTCGCACTTTTGTCTTTCAATCTTTAAGGGAAGATAACACTTATATGAGGAAGTGTTAGTACCTCATTTTCACCCTTATTGCTTGCCATTGGATTCCCATCAATAGGAACCTTAACTTTCCTAGGTGCTTAGTCCTTCTCAATAAGGACGTCATTTGCAGCTTCTGGGAAAGAACCTTCATTCTCCTCAGAGTCCTCTTGAATCCTCTTGCTTCTAGTCATCATAACATTGACATCCTTCCTCTTAGGATTTGGTTCAGGTTGTGATGAGAGGTTGCCGCTTTGTCTTTGTGATAAGAGGGCTTGTATGTTGGTTAGTTAAGACTCCATCATCTTCATTCTTTGGTCATTTTGGGCCATATATTGAAGCATAGTCTCTTGAAGAGTGGGTTGTCTAGGTCTCTGATTTTGCATGGGTTAAGACCTATACATCCCTTGATTCTGCCTAAAGCCTTGCCCTTGATTGAAATTGTTGGGTTATTGATTGTAAGAATTATTTTCTCCCCCGACAAAGTTGATCTCATCCATGTTGGTAGCTAGCTTGTCATCAATAGTGCATTCTTCTGGCCTATGCACAATCTCATATTTATCATAGGTTGGGAATAAAGGGGTAGTGTTGGGGACTTGAGCTTAAGCTCTCATGAGTGTCTCAATCTTTAGTGTTAGAGCTTGCATTTGTTTTCCTTATTTAGTTTGGGAATCATCTTTCTCTACCTGGTTGACATTTCTCTTTAGAATCCTCATATTCCCTGAGTTGTTATAGGGGTTAGAGTACATATCTTCAATGATCCTAATGGCATCAACAAGGGGTTTTAACATGAGGTTACCCCTACAAGCAACATCTAAACCTGTCCTATTGTGTGAGGACATTCCACCATAGAATGTATAGACCAGTCTCTATTGAGTAATGCCATGGTGTGGGCAGCTTTTGATCATTTCTTACAACCTTTCCTAAGTTTCATGTATACTCTCATGTTCCCTCTGCACAAATTTTCCAATGTTCTTGAGTACTGATCCATCTTCATGGGAGAGAAATACCTCCTTAAGAAGACACTTGTGCACTGGTCCCATGTAGTGATCATGTCCTCATGTAATGAGCACAACCAGTCTCATGCCTTCCCATTAAGAGAGAAAGGAAAGGCATGAAGTTTGATGTACTATGTTGGTACATGATTTTGTTTAACCGTGTTGGTTAACTTGATGAACTTGCTCAGGTGCTGCATAGGATCTTCATGGACAACACCACTAAATGAGTTGTTCTCTAGAATCTGTAGGAACCCATGCTTGAAGTCAAATGTGACTTCCTCAGGTAGATCGAGAAGCTGGATGACATTAGCTTCCCCAAAGGTAAGAGTGAGGTAATCCATAAGGGTATGAGCCTGATTAGTTGCCATTCATTTTTCTCTCTCTTCATGGATCTATGCACAAAGTTTTCGGGTTAGCTTGTCAATACCAGGTTTGTATTGTAGTGGTGAATTTTGGAACCTAGTATGCATGCACTACAAAACATAGGAGAAGATCAAGTGCAACGGGAAATAAAAGAATAAATAACAGAAAATTAAATAAAAAATAAAGAATTTCTATAAACAAAACTATTTGGTTTTAAAAAAAATTAAACTAGTTGGAAATTCCATACCTAATCCCCTGCAACGACGCTAGAAACTTGATACTAAATTATGTTAGGCTCGCACAAGGGCAAGTGTACCCTATACAATACTAACAGTGGACTATAAAGCTCGGATATCGAACACAAATGACTAGTTGTGTTCCCAGTTAGTTAAGTTTATTAAAATAAATGTAGAAGGGATTTAAAAGATGATTTAAATATTTTTCTGGTTTTGCTTTCTATAAAAAAAAGTAAATAAATGAATATAAAGAGAGGTTTAAGTGATAATAAAAATGATCAGGGATTATGACTCACTAGTACCAATTTCCCCCAATCCTAGTCCTAATGAAATTTTTCCCCCAGTTAATTATCAATTCCCAAAATCACTTATGCCTATGATTAAGGTTAGAAGATGTTCTTTGCCTTAAATCAATAACACAATGATCATGGATATATCAATTTAAGTCAAACGATAAAGTCAATTCTAGAGATGATTGATTAAAGATTAATTAATCTATTGGACATTAGTCAAACAGTTTGATAATGTAATTTGGTAAAAAAATATTCTCTATTTAGATCTACTAATTACATGTAGATGATCACCACTATACATTAGATTGAGTATTAGAATGGTCGATTTCAAATAAACATTAAAATAAGAAAGAGAACTAATTAACATAAAACAATGAGGAATTCCACTAAGAATAAGGAAAGGAGTACAAATAGACAATTACATCATATAACCCCGGACTAGAGGGACTAGTCACTCATGATCAAAACAAAACTAGTAATCTTATAAAGAGTAAACATAAACATGCCAATAGACAGGAAAGATGATTATGATTTGTCTTAGTGGTATTTTCCACACTCTTAAGCTCTCAAAACCTCTCAAAGTTCTCTCAAATTCGTAAAAAGATAAGAATAAAGCTGAATAATGATTTTACAAGATAGAAACCTCCATATATAGTTTCCTAAAAATAATTATATGAAAGAGTGCACTACGACCTTGGTGACCCACCACGGCTGTTGTCGAAAGTGGCGCTGAAACCTTTGATCGTTATGGATTGATTACAACCCTCTTGGTTGACCACAACTCATGAATTGATCACCACGACTGTTGTGAGTTTACTTCAACTATAATCGGTTTCTTGATGTTGTTCTGGGAGGGTTGTTATCATCTAATTATGATTGTGCTAATTACCACTGCCGTGATGAATGGACTACGGTCGTTATTAAGTGTAAAGTCTTCAAATCTTTATAAATTTGTGTAATTTTCAATTCCTTCACTCAATTGAGTGACTGTACCTCTGCAATATAAAACTATGCAATATAAAATTAATGTCCAAATGTGAGTTTTAAGAAAATACATGTAAAATGACACAAAAATCCATACAAAATATCATCCAAAAAGTGATTTATCACTATGTTAAAACTAATTATTTTAATTTAAAAAATATTGACATTTGTTAATGGTTCCAATTTTTTGTATGTATTGAATTTTTTAAAATTATAAACAACTTATCAACATTCCTTTCAAATTTCTAAATCAAACTAAGATTATTATCCATCCTATTTCAAAATCAAACCCAGATTAATATCCAACCAATTGCACAATCAAACTCAGATTCATATCCAACCAATTTCCATTCCTTTTCAAAAGCCAATTGGCACAGATCCAATTGCAGTAGGGATCTGACATGAGAAATGCATCGAAAAGAAGAGAAAAGTGTCAATGGTGAACAATTCCCTTGTGGAGGTCATCGTTGCCGACAACTGGAAGTGCAAAAGTGAGCTTGAAATCGTTTCTAAAAGCTTAAATTGTTAAAGAAAAACCACGAAAATCATGTATTTTGAAAACCACTACATCATTTCCGTAGATCAAAGTTAATGGCGTTCCACAATGATTATAACACAAGCTACCCTTTGGATATGTGAGGTTCTTGTTGCTATTGTACCATGTTAAGGAACAAGTTCATACTAATCGTTGATTGTTAAGAAATCTCTATGGAGTTGTGTTTAATTGCATTCATTGGATGTCTGTATTCATATCAATTGGAAATATGTAAATATTGTTGGGTATGTGATGGGTATATGAGATGTTATATGTCTTGCTGTTGTTTGTTTCTGTGGTTATGCTAATACAGTGAATGTATACATATATCTGTAGACATGTATGCATGAAAAATATATTTTAATTTTATGTAAGTTAAAACATGCAAGTTTATCTCAGTAACTCAGTATTGACCGATCTGATTCCATATGCCAAGTGGCATTTTTATATTATTAGTACTGTACGTTCTAATTAACCAATAAGGCGATAACTTGTGTAAATATTGCAGGCACATTAAGAAAAAAAATATATAATTAATACTCCAATTTTCAATATAGACACTTGAATGCCGTTCATGCTTCTTAAATGTGACACACTTATTTTCTTTTCCTCAAACACAGATGCAATTATATGCGAAAAATATTGTTTCAAATTTCTAACATACAAAAATTTATCGTTTTAATATAAGCACAGCAATAAGCATCATGAAAGTGTCCAATGATCAAAGCGTAAATCGAAAAGGTCTAGTACTAGTACTATATATCAAGATTTAAAACCAAAATAAAAGCCCTGGGTATTATAAGATACTTCATGATTCAAAAACACTACAAATACATGGAATCAAACTAAACACCAAGAAATGAAATGTAACTACGCAACAACCAAACACTAAAAGCACATACATGACTTTTCCAATGGATAATTTAGCCAAAGACACTTTGGAGATTGACATCAGATCACCAAATTGCAATGACTAATCAATACATTGATTAAATCATTAACTAAACATATCTTTGATCTCTATTACATTAACGGCTTCCATAAGCAATTCCAATCCCTCTCCACCTTCGACAACGACACGTTTCTTTCCTTTGTACTTAGCTGCTCCATGATGATCAACCACTGTGGCTTGGTCATGAATGTCTTCATCATCCTTGTCTGCTTCCTTCATCTCTAGCTCAATTTCCTTGGTATACATCTCTACCATTTCCAACATTTTTTTCATATCCTCCGGAACATTAGCTATCTCCTTCTTCATAGACTCTTCCCTTGTGTTCTTCAGCACCTCCTTCACCTCCTCGATTATTTTCTTCAGGTTCCTCTCTCGGTTCCTCGTCTTCCTCCCGAGCTTCGCAGCTAGCAGCAACTCCCTTAGCACCATTCTAACATCATCACTGGATTCCCAAATTTTTGGTTCATGACGTGCATCATGCTTGTGCCCTAGGACACATCCTTCATTCCTATGAATGGTTTTGAACTCATTGAGCTTCTCCATGATGCTTCTCTTCTTGTTGAATGAAAGCTTCACTCTCCTTGAGCACAGGCTGTTTTATTGAGCATAAAAGAGAACTAAAAAAAAAAAATGAGAAATAACAAGGAGATTGGAAGAAGTACTTATTTGTTATGTGTGGTTTTCAACTACAAAGGACTTCTTGTTTATATAGACCCAACATAAATTTGTTTCAAATTATGCCATTAGTGGTGGTATAATTGATGTGCCTGCTAATAATATGGTTGCATTACAATGTTTTGGTTCAATATTTGCCAATCAAATGTTATTTACCTTATGTCTCTTTAAATGTTTTTCCATGCAGGACGAATAAAAGATAAACACAATCTGGTCAAATTGAGGATTTTGCTTTTTGGGTAACGAATTTGATGAATATTAGCTGGTTGGTAGCTGTATACAAAGTTTTATTATTATATGTATGTATTGATAAATTCTAATTTAACATTATTACCATAAGGTATTAATTCAAGATTTGTGATATATTCATTAATTTTCTTCCTGTACAATCTGTTTTTTTTAAATAATTAAATTCCTTCCAAATCAGACCTCGATATGTTTATATGAAGAAACATAATTATCTTCCTAAAGTACTGTTAAAAAATTATTTTATATTAATTATTTAACAAATATTTTTATTGTTAAAAACTATCTACTTGTTGATTATTTATAATTTTTATTATTACATTTAAATTTTACTATTTTTACTTATAAATATATCTTCTCAAATCAGAATTACTTATATTTATTTCTATGATTATTTATTAATTACACTTTTTTAAAAATTCTTGTGAATATTTTTAAACTTTTTTGTTGATTTTGTTGATTATTTCTAAATTTTTATTATTACATTTAAATTTTACTACTTTTACTTTTAAAGAAATCTTCCCAAATCAGAATAGCTTATATTTATTTCTATATTTGTTTTATTCATAATGCATACTTTTATTTCTAAATTTTGAATATTAATTTTAAACATTTTTTAATGTTTTAAATTTAACTATATTTAAGAGTAATAATATAAAAAATTTCATGATTTTAAAGTGACTTTTTAATAATTAGGTTTTAATTTCACCCGTTAGATTTTTTTTAATTAAGACCAATGATTATAATTAATTGTTCTCATTTCTCATTCTAAAGTTTTTTCATTTGAAACATTTCCTATGCACACACATTATATTATAAACGTATTTATATATATATATATATTATAATTTTGAAATTTGATGACTTCTAGTTATATATTTGATGTGTTTATTTTTTTATTGTGATTATTATTGTGTGTTTGATTGTTTGAATTGCTTTAGGATTAGACCAACATTAAAATTCAAAAGTAAAAGATAATTTGATTTGGTAAAAAATAAAATAAAAAAGTTTTGAATTTGATTTATTAAAATTAGAATTAGAGTACAAATGGGGATGCAATGGGTAGGGTATACATATTTTTATATCTACGTTTAAAAAAAAAAAACTCATATCTGTATGATTAGTACGTAACTTTATTTTGATCTTTATATCCACAGGATACTTGTATACTGCCTATATCCAAACCTACACCTTCATCTCATGAGTATTTTAAACATTTAGATGTTAATTTGTCCTATTGGTGATAAAAAATTTAATATTTAATTTAATATAATTGGTCAAATCACATTTTTATTTTTTTATTAACTACGAAATTATTTACCAAAAATTAGAATTGCGTATTTCTTACGTTTCACTATCAAATAAATAGAAAGATAAATTTATCCAATCTATTCTTTAACATTGTTTATATCAAATAAAATTTGAATAATTTTAATTTTTAAAAAAACTACATTCCATAATAATAATGATTCGTTTGCTCAGATTTTTTTATTTCCCCGGCTAAGTTTGAGTATAAACTAAAATAGACAACTCCCTCAGATAAATTTGAATTTGATAAGTTTGAGTAAAAATTAATTTGATTTGGTAACAAATAAAATTAAAAATATAAAAATATTTCTATTATTTCGCATTTGATTTATTAATATTAGATTACAATATAGGATGGAATGGGTAGGGTACCCGTCTAAGTCTTCATATTCATGTTTTAAAAAATTACTTGTATTTGCCCTAATACCTGTTGCGAGTAACAACTATAATCCTATAATCCTATAATCCTATAATCCTCATTTCATATTGTTAGGTACCTATGTACCCGTACCCAAATACACACCGTTCTTAAGTGACAAAAAATTTATAAGATATTTTAGGTAAAACTTATACTAAATATTTAAATTAATATATAACTTATCGAATCTCATGCATTTTATTTTTTATCAATGAAAAAATTATTTATCAGAAATTCGAATTATGTATTTTTTACGTTTCAATATCAATATATAGAAAGACAAATTTATCCGATCTATTCTTTAACATATTTTATATCAAATAAAACTTGAATAATTATAATTCTAAAAAAACTACATTCCAAAATAATAATAATAATAATTTAAAGAATTTTCATAATATTTTTGAAGCAATTCACATCTGAAAAAGAATATAAATTTTTTTATTTAAATTAATATATTTTTTAGAGTATGAATTATTTCTGAAATTTGATTTATAAATGCAAAACTATTTTTATACAAGTGTCTTAATATATATATATATATATATATATATATATATATATATATAATCACATCATTCTTGTTGCGATATGAAGAATTCTTATTGTATATGTAATAAAAATTACACTAACATTGTATATAAAATAAACTTTTACTTTTTTTTACTTCTTGCAATATTTTTATTTTTAAAAAGAAATCAAAATTTTAATATTATAATAATCACTAGAATGATCTTTTCAATTTATCCATTAACGTTTGTGAGAAAAATACCCGCTTCCAGACTTATTCCGAGTATTTATCCTATCCTGTCTGTTGGAGTGTTTTTTAATTTCTTTTGGATACTCATAGAGTATAGCTATAATTGTCATCTCAAATAATGAAATGTTAAAAAGATTTCCTTTATTTTGAATTTTATTTCTGAAGATTAGGCAAAATTCGGTCAAAAAAAGTTTTCTTTTTAATTTAAATCCGATTTCTCAATACTAGATAAAAAAAAGTCAAATATTTTTGCTTTTCTTGAATTTTGTTATGTCCTAGGAACATAGATATCCAGGTGACTGATATATTAATGTTGAATTTGTTTGCTCTCTCTCAAGTACTTATGGGGGAGGTACTTAGAGATCAACGGATCACTGTGCACAATAATATGAACGATATAATTAAGACATGGGGTGTGTGCACATTGATAGCTAAAAGAGAGAGGTTTAGAATATATGTACTTTATAAGTTTAATCCCTTATTTATAGAGATTATCTTTAGGATTTGTTGCTGTAATATTTAGGTTACCTCTTAGCCCTTCTATAATATGGGTCTTTGTCGTAACAAATTTGATTTTTCCTAATTAGTTAAAATAAATTGTTACTGTTCCATCATGAAAACAAAAAAAAGTCCAAAGTATTTTCTCCCCTAGTTTGATTTTAATCTAAAACAAAAAAATTAAAGATAACAAAGAGATTTTGTTTATCAGTATCAGCAATAATATAAATAAATATCCAGTTAATTGGTGGTGAAGATGAGTTTTTGGTTGGATGGTGAGCTGCAATTATTGGTTTTAAGAAGCTAAAACAACTATGTGTCTGTGGAAGCCTATCTGTCGTTTTGCAACACGAGGAACATCATATCATTCTTTCTTCTTAAGGTTTTAAAAAATGGTCTGTCATTATGATTTAGATTGTAATATAATTTTTTTTTACCTGTATGTGACCATAACGCAACTGTAATTGAGACTGTATTGCTTGCATTTGTCCGTTTTGCAATTTGTCGCGATATCAACAAACACCACAAAGCTGTAACGCGACGGTCACATATTTAATACCTTGTTCATCTTTGCGCGCGTGATTTTATGGACTCGCCTGCACCTGTCTCTCCAAAGATTACGCATAGATGTTGCTATTCTTTTTCCTTTGTTTGGTACGATGGAAGGAAAATAAGAAAGGAAAATAGGAAAGGAAAAAAAATTTTGAATTTTGAATTGGAATAAAAATAGAAAAAGGATAAATTAAAATTTTTTTTTTCATTTTTTTTCAAAAAAAAAAAAATTTCGTTAATTATATTTTCTTTTCTATTTTCTTTTCTCTCATTTTTTGTTTTACCAAACCAACTCTTTGTGATCTTATCGATGTGTACAAATTGGTTATCGTTGCTGCTGCAGGGCAAGGGCAACACTCACAACTTGAACACCTTGATATCTGTCACATACACTTAAACATACTCTTACCCTCTTCCCTACTAAGCAAAACTCCAGCGGAATTGAAATTGAGGGGCTTTGCTCTGTTGATCTACCCTCGCTTAAAATCCTGCGTTTAGAAGGTGTTTGTTTCTCAGAGCATAGAGCCACTGTTTTTAAGCTATAAAATCAAACCAGAGTTTAGACAATTGCCCAAGTTGGTCAGAGCCGCTGTAGATAAAGATAAATTTCCATTGGAACTTGTCTACAATGTCCAGTTCCTGCGCATAAATTCGGTACTGAATACTTCTTGTTGTTTCTTTTCATTTTCAAGGAAAATGGCGATTTATGATATTTAATTTTGTTGTTGGGATGTACCTCTTGCAGATGGATTGTGACGAGGATGTATTGAACTGAGCTATGTGGAGGAATTTACTGATAAGGACACACTAGAGGTGTTGAAGGAGAAGAGATTGGAAAAATTCACCATGTGTTCCTAGATGCATCTCACTTCACCTTAAAACATGTCATATTAAGATGTATGCATGCATGGTGACACTGAAACGGAATCGGAATTGGTAAAATATATCATGCATAATGCAAGACTGTTACATGATATGACAATCAGCTTTTGCACTGGGACAGAAGATTGGGAAAAGCTTCGCATGATAAAAAAAAAAAAAACTTATTGTGGGTTCTCTTCAACTTATAAACTTTCATTCAATTGATTAAAAATATTTGAGTAGCTGGTTGCAAGTGGTTCTGGATTGTGATGTTTCCAATTGATAGTCTGACCTATTATCATGTGTTTGTGTCTTCTTAGAAATATAATTTTATCTTTTCAAAAATAAAGTTTGCATTATATATATATATATATATATATATATATATATATATATATATTAATCTCCATAATGTGTAATTACATTATAAACTAGACTTTTATATAGCTAGGCTGTAACAGCATATCAACTACTGCAATTGACCCTGGTGCCAGCAGAGTATATAGCGTTTTGTATATTGGGAAATGTTGTAATATTCGCCAATGAGTAATGCTATTTTTTTTATAACAAGGATCGAGGAGACAGGAAGAGAAAGAAAAATCATAATTGTCAAAGTTACCAATTAGATGTACATGGACATACACAAGTGAAACATCCTGCGTGCGTATGATGCTTGAAAAATATGGATTGTTGGATGTTAATTTCACACTTTTTAATACTGTAATTCTATGGGTTATTATCGGTTGTTCAAGAGTTTATTTTTAGCTTTTCATTTTGCAACACTTGCGTACGAATATACAGCAGCATTTATACCTTATTCAGAACAATTAAAAGTACATATCAGAAACCAGTCATCCAACTGTTTCAACAAATTCTAAAAAAATTCATTATTCTCTCTCCTAAAATAATTCTCTTTTTTTTTAATTCTGAATAAATAAGAATATTGCAGTGTAATTTGTGAATAACAATATTTATACTCAATTTTTTCTACTTTATTATTTCTATTTATGTAAGCAAATACGTTCATTTTATTTTTATTTTTATTTTTCATATTTATTTTCTACAAATTTAATTATAGTTCTCTTGAGAGTATGACAGCACCAGAATTTCTTATGGAAGTTATCATGTTATTTTTTTTATCTCCTAACACAAAAATCATTCATTCTTTTTTTTTTGTCACACTCAATAATACAAATATTTTATATTTACTCTTTATTTATTTAATATTTTGATCTCTTATTTTATTTAGTTTGATCTCTTATTTTATTTTAAAAAAATCATTTTAACCTTTTATATTTTTTAAGTGAGTCAAAATAATTTTGTTAATTGTTAAAAACAATAATCATTTTTACTATTGGAAAATGATTTTTAATCATTTTTTGATTTATTTGAGATGTGAAAATTCTCTCATTAATTTTTCAAGTAAGTTTTGTTATATTTATGACAAATCACTGAAGTTTGATTTAATTAATCTTAACTAGTTAAAAATTGCCTTGACCGGTAATTAGAGTTCAACATGAACCTTTTTTTTAGCTCGAGCTTAATGTAAGCTTTTGAACAATTCGAGTAAGCTTGTCAGCTCGATTTAATTTAAAATTACTTTCCATATTTTATGCAAAATAAAACTAATATGAAATTAATATATCAATTTAATGATATAATATACGTATAATTAAAATTTTATATATTTTTAATTAATTTTGTATGAAAATTGTTTTGTATAAAATAAACAAAAGTATATAATTTAGTTGATTTATGAATTAATCGAGTAGAGCTATAAATAGCTTAAGCTTAGCTCATTTTTTTAAAGAGTCTAACTTTGACACAAGTTCAATAAGTTAATTGTCAAATTATATTCGAGTTGATTCAATTAATTGTCATTCCTATAATGACTATTTTTTTAATTTAAGCATAAGTTGGATTTCATTTTCATGTAAATGAATCTGATGACACAAGTTTTAATCATTTTATGATCTATTTGAGATATGAAAATTGTCTCATTAATTTTTCAAGTAAGTTTTGTCATATTTATGACAAATCACTCAAGTTTGGTTAAATTAATCTTGACGGGTTAAAAATTGCTTTGACTGATAATTAGAGTTCAATATGAACCTTTTTTTTAACTCAAGCTTAATGCAAGCTTTTGAACAATTCGATTAAGTTTGTTAGCTCGATTTAATTTAAAATTATTTTCCATATTTTATGCAAAATAAAACTAATATGAAATTAATATATCAATTTAATGATATAAATAAGAACAAATTAATTCTAAGTAGTATTTATATGCGTGTACTTGTACATAATAATAATAATTTAATTTTGACAATCAATATTATAATACATAAATATGTTTATTATAAAATTATAATATAATGAAATTCTGAGATAAAAAATATTATAACATAATTTATTTTAACTATTGATGACTTATTTAAAAATATATTGAAAAATATATTAGCAAAAAATAGAAAATAATATATTAAAGAATATAAGAAATTGACAAAATTCATAAAATGAAGATTAAAAAAATTAAAGCATATAGCTTTATAACATAAATAGTAAAAAAATAGAACAATAAATTGCTTGACTAGAACTTCTAGAACGGTGAGAACATCTATTTTTTGAATGACCTACTACTCAGTCGATAGAGCAACATTTTGGTTGATCTCTTTCTCAATCATCCATATTAATTTGTATTTTTGTTCATATTGGTCGACCTTTTTTATTTCTCCTCTTGGCTGTACATGTTATTCAAATTTTACAATAGTTTGTAATTTATCCAAGTTTCAAAAAAATAATAGATATTTCACCAACAAAACTAACATTGATTTGACAACTCACAATTTAAATTTAAGTCTGAAAGTAATAATGGACATTTGGTGCACCATGTACTAGAGTAAAACATTAAAAAAAAATAGTTAAGAAAGTTTATGACTGTGGGCGGTCCCCCCAATCCAAAATTTTAACTGGCTTTTTTTAAATATGGAAATAATTAAAATAAAGAATATAAATAAAGGACAAATTAATTCTATGTAGTATTTAAAGACGTGCAGTTACACATAATAATAATTTAATGTTTTATTTTTGTTTTATGTCATTTTTAAAGATATCTATTAAAATATATAATATACAAAAATGATAATTTAATATAAATTAATATTTATATTTGTTTAAGTTATGATAAATCATTTTAAACATTTTGACAATGCTAGCCCGATGAAAATTTGATGTTTCAGTTGTCAATCCTCTTAGTATAATATACACACACAATGCTATTTTAAATTAATTTTGTATTGCTTCATTTTACCAAATAATTTTGTGGGTCATTTCTACATAAATTTTCCAGTAACCATTAATAACCTATGGATAAAATGTGTAAACCTAATAGACTTAGATATTAAACCTATTAAAAATTCAAGGATCAAATTGATTATAATTCATAAATTACCAAACAATATAATTTATTTTATTCAATATTCAATTTTTTATAACTATGTTTCTCCTCTTCTTTGCAAACATCTCCTATATATCCAGTGTAGCAAGTGACTCCATCATCAATAACACTACATTAGGGTTAATAATCTTTTATTAATTTTTTAATGATTAATAGTTTTTTATTTAATTTAATATTTTTAATAATCACAATTAGTAGTTAATAATCTATCAGGGTCCAAAATTGCAATTTTATAAAACTAAGAAGTCAAATGTTACAATTAAAAATCAAAGAGATCAAAATTATAAATTTGGAAACTAGGGAGATCAAAATTACATAATATTAAATAAACATATTTTATATTTGGCAACTCATGATTATACAAGAGTTTTATACTTTTATGGTTGGGCTTCTCAAGTATATTTGTAGGGTTAAAATATAATTTTTAATTTAGTTTAGTAGTTTATCTTTAAAAAAATATAATCTAGTGCTTTATATTTTTAAATTGAATCAAAAGAGTATTTTTAAAACAATGATTGTTTTTTATTTTTAGACACCATTTTGAATCCTTTTTAGACTAATTCAATATATAAAACTTGTGTCATCAGATTCATTTACATGAAAATGAAATCCAACTTATGCTTAAATTAAAAAAATAGTCATTATAGGAGTGACAATTAATTGAATCAACTTAAATATAATTTGACACTTCATTTGACAATTAACTTATTGAACTTGAGTCAAAGTTAGACTCTTTAAAAAAATGAGCTAAGCTATTTATAGCTCTACTCGATTAATTCATAAATCAACTAAATTATATACTTTTGTTTATTTTATACAAAACAATTTTCATACAAAATTAATTATAAATAAATAAAATTTTAATTATACGTATATTATATCATTAAATTGATATATTAATTTCATATTATTTTTATTTTGCATAAAATATGGAAAGTAATTTTAAATTAAATCTAGCTAACAATCTTAATCGAATTGTTTAAAAGCTTACATTAAGCTCGAGGTAAAAAAAAGGTTCATGTTGAACTCTAATTACCGGTCAAGACAATTTTTAACCAGAAAGATTAATTTAACCAAACTTGAGTGATTTGTTATAAATATGACAAAACTTACTTGAAAAATTAATGAGAGAATTTTCACATCTCAAATAAATCAAAAAATAATTAAAAATTATTTTCCAATAGTAAAAATGATTATTGTTTTTAAAAATTAACAAAATTATTTTGACTCACTTAAAAAATATAAAAGGTTAAAATGATTTTTCTAAAATGAAATAAGAGATCAAAATATTAAACAAATAAAGAGTAAATATAAAATATTTGTATTGTTGAGTGTGACAAAAAAAAAAGAATAAATGATTTTTGTGTTAGGAGATAAAAAAATAACATGATAACTTCCACAATAAATTCTGGTGCTGTCATACTCTCAAGAGAGTTACAATTAAATTTGTAGAAAATAAATGTGAAAAATGGAAATAAAAATAAAGTGAACATATTTACTTGCATAAATAGAAGTAGAAAAAATTGAGTATAAATATTGTTATTCACATGCAATATTCTTATTTATTCAGAATTGAAAAAAAAAATTATTTTAGAAGAGAGAATAATTGATTTTTTTTAGAGTTTGTTGGAACAGTTGGATTATTGGTTCTTATTTGTACTTTTAGTTGCTCTGAATAAGGTATAAATGCTGCTGCATATCCGTACGGAAGGGGTGCAAAATGAAAAGCTAAAAGTAAACTCTTGAACAACCGATAGTAACTCGTAGAATTGCAGTATCGAAAAAGTGTGAAATTAACATCCAACGGTTCATGTTTCCCACACATCATACACAATATGTTTCACTGGCATATGCTAGACTCGGTCATGTACATGACATGATTGTTTGTGTATTAAATAATTGATTCATCAAATTGAATATTTTAATAATTAAAACATAAAATTGAATCTCAAAATATAATTAAGAAATTAAAGATATAGTTAAGTCTATTATATCACCAGACGGCAACAAAAATTATTGGAGATGTAATAAGTCCAATTTGTTAAGCCAATTTGTAGAAAATATTAAAATATTATAGAAAAGGGTAATATTAATTATATTCAAAACAATTGAAAATTATTTAGCATTGATTTTTTCAAATAAAAAACAGTATTTAAGAATGTGAATTTCATGTCTTTTAACACATCAACAAAATATACATATTATTTGATTTTCTTCCAAATCTAAATAAACAATTTTTTTTTCTTTTCCTATATTTAGTTATTGGTAATATTTAAAATTATACGTGTGCATGTGGTTAAACTTATTTTTTTTTCAAATAATTTTACCTAACTAATTTTATATGGAATAGCACACATGGTTTTCAATTTAAATAATGAAAATACTATTTTATTTAATAACCTATTTGACTTCTAAATAATATCTTATAAAAACTACTTTTAACATTAATAGTTTAGTAAGTCCAGTACTTAGGAACATTGTCATCAGTTCGAATTTTTTCCGGTAACATTAATAGTTTACGTTTCATTGAATTTGTGACTTTAATGGTCGTGTCGTTTTGAAGTGGTAATAACTTTTGATGGCGCTGCAATGTCCAAAAACTCTTGAATGATGGGTTTTGATTTTCGTGTCATCATGATGAGTTGTAACCCCCGAGATGGTCGCTTTCTATGAAACGTTGAGAGGCTTCCAAAGAGTTTCTTTGTAGTCTATGTATGCTTCCTCATTTCATTTTTTTGCCTCTACTTTCTTTAAAGTTTTGGGTTCTTCTGCAAGTTGAGAGTAGAGTTCGTTGAGGGAGCTTTGTTCGACCTTTCTTTCTTTGGCTTCCTACTTGTTCATAGGTACGCCTTTAGTCTTCTTTTCCTTTTGTCTTAAAAATGCCTTATTTTAGTGATGATTTTGGTATGGATGAGTCTCCTATTGCTCATCGAAAATCATGATTGTCTAGAGAGGTTAAGGGTATAGGGGAGTCTGAGAGTGAGAGTGATTCTTCTTCTAATTTTGGGGAGTTTAGGAGAATAATGAAGGGTCTAGCTTGTTGAAGTTGAGTCTGGTTCTGGGGTTGTTCTCAAGAATGTTGGGAGAGGAAATGGCGATGCTTCCATTAATGTGGTAAGTTTAGATCCTGAAGATGATGGTCAGGGTGTTGAAGAGAATGGGGATGAGATTGTTCAGATCCCCATTTCTCTTAAAACCTCTAGGAAACGTAAAAGGAATGAAGGGAAAGTTAAGAAGAAATAGGCGAATCGATCAATGGGAGGTATTTTTTGGTTAATTAATTGGGGATTGATTTTGATTAATTGGATTTATGATTTATTTATTTATTTATTTAAACTAAATTCATAAAATATCAATTATTTTTTATAAAATTTACGACTTTAAAGTTTACTATTTCAATGAAAGTGAAAGTATTTTTGAATTTAAGACTTTTGAAAGGAATACAATCAATATATATTTAAAATTTATATCTTTTTTAAGATATTTAATTTTGTGTCTACTATTATATAAATGAAAGTATTTTTGCATTTTTAAGTCTCCGTATGTATATATAAATTATTAGTATAGTCGTTATTATCTTTATTTTCATTTTGTACCTTCATATTTTTTATATTTATTTTTCACATTTTATAATTCATCTTGATTTTTACATCCACCATTAACATGCAAAGTTCTTCACTTATTCAACTAAAATATTAATTCTAATAAAAAAATAATACAAAAACATCTTAAAAAAATTATTTAATTTTTTTTGTAATAAACATTGTCTGGCTTCTTTAAGAAGTGTCATTTCGCTTAAATAAAAAAATTCAAATAACTTTTTCAACACTCTCAAGTAATTGTTACTTTAAATTTTTGTGATATGTGTATATATACCTTGCGATAGTAATTCATGAAAACAACGTTCATTATTTACATTTTCTAATATGTTTGAGCATTTTATTTTGATCATCGATCTTGTGTCAATCCATTGCATGGATCTTATATGTCACCCCTCCCATTTACATGTCCTTCATCCCTAAAAATTTTCTCTCTACAATCCAAATGCAATCAAAAGAATGAAAAAAGACATGTGCTTTTGTGTGCCACCAAAGGATCATGTCCTCTATTCTATCACTAAACAACGATGTGCAAACTGCAAAGACAAAAAAAAGGACAAAATGTATTACACTTTTCCCATAGAAAGAATATGGTTCTAATTAACACTTTCATTTTTCTTATATTCATGATTCTCAAGTGTTTTTAATTGTCTTTTTTTCATTAACATTATTTTATAAAATAGTTAATTAAATAATTAATCTAACATTCTACACATGTTATATAATTACTAACATATAATAACTTGATTTGGATAGAAGATCTAATTTAGAACTTTATATAATCTTGTTAGCAATATCCTCGATTTAGCTGCTTATTACTGTTATATAATCACTCACAATTAAATTAATTTCATATTTATACTATAATTTAAAATGCTGAATTGGTGAGAGGAATGTGAAAAATATGAGGAAGAAAATATAAGTTAGGGAATATGATAATGTTTATGCTAATAATTTATATGCCATATGAGATTTAGTTGAAAATTCAAAAGTTTTTTTAGAGACTAAAATGACGATACATGTTAAATTCACTATATACCAAAATGTAGTTAAATTCAGGGATTAACATGACAATAAGTTGTTAAGTTTAAAGTCTAAATTGAAAAGTCAATTTTTAGACACGTGACAGTCATATAGATATATGACACGTGACAATTATAAGCTATTATGTACGTCATCACCAGATGTGTCAGGTGCCATATAGACAAGTACATTTGAGTTAATGGAGGAAACTAAAAGTAGGATATTTTTTTTTGCACTTTTTGCACATTCATGAATAATTTAGTTTTTCATCTTTCAAAAATCTAATTGTGAGCGCCTCACTTTCAAGGACAAAAATTAATGTTTATCCTTAATATAATGTTATGAATCTCACCATCAATACAATAAGATGCTTAATGTAATAATTAGGATATGTTCAGTACTATTAACTAAAAAGCTAGCTAGTAGCTGGTAGATGAAAACTTTTAAGCATACTTATTAAATATTAAGTATTCGGTAAAATTATATGTTGTAGTATATGAAAAATGTAAAATAATATAAATAAACATGTTTATTTTATATTTATAGATAGATTATATATATATATATATATCCAATTTCATTTTACTAAAAAAAATATTTTGAGGTGTTATAACTTTAATTTTTTAATTGATTTTAAATTCTTGTAATTTTTTATTTATAGATAGATTATATATATATATATATATCCAATTTCATTTTACTAAAAAAAATATTTTGAGGTGTTATAACTTTAATTTTTTAATTGATTTTAAATTCTTGTAATTTTTTATTTATAGATAGATTTTTTCTTAATAATTTTAGTTTAAATTATTACATTTTTCTTATTATATATTTTAATATCAATCTTATACTATATCTTAAAAATATTTAATAAGTTTTAAAATAAAGTAAAGAAAAATGTGCATAAGTAGACATTATAATTTTATTATGTTAATTAGCATAATAGTTTAAAAAAATCATCTAATATAAGATTATTCAAAAACTAATTAAAATAAAAATAATGATATAATAATAAACTATATATTATAAATAGTAGAATGGTTAAAATAAATACTGTAATATAAAAAATTTAAAATATGATAACAAAAATAAAATAAAATAAACCTATCATTTATCATTAATATCTTGATGTATATCTGCTTAACTAAGTAGTTTTTTGGTTCATGCAATTTAGTGCTTTTTTTTTTATTTTTGTCCTTGCACATTTTTTTTCCATTTTAGTCATTTAAAATGCGCTTACGTTATTTGTTGTCGTTAAAGTATTTTAAATACCGTTTTGAAGAGAAACAAAAGTGTTTTGAGCAGTAAAAAAAGTGTCATCTAAAACGTTTTAAGAACGAAAAAATAACACATTTTTGCAAGGACTAAAACAAGAAAAAAAATTACAATGATGAAAATGAAAAAAATGTTATATTGCTTGAACAAAAAAAAAATTAAACCTAAAATAAATAGTGCAATCATCATATTAAACAAGGAAATAAGGAAATTTAATAGATAGGATAATAAGGAATAAATATTTTAAGGATAACAAGCAAATAAAATATAAAAAGCTGAAAACTAAAGTTATCATATTTTAAAAAATACTACTCAAAGAAATATTTTAAAAAACATTAAAAACTACTTAAAAACAACTCAAAAAAACTAATCGAAAGGACTTTTGACCGCATAACCAATTGTAAGAAAATATAACATTGTTTTCGCATAAGAAGGGTTTAGACCGCAGTGGCTTCATCCTTCTTTAGTTCCTCCAATTCTTGCGTAATTTTCTTGACATTCATGTTAATCAGATCCTGCAACCCTTTAAGCTCCTTCTTGGTTAAACCCTCTAGAACAGGAAAATCTCCTGTCTCAGCATGTACATGAAACATGTGAATGAGCAACTCCTTCGTCCTATTCTCTTCCTTCAGCTTCCTCAGCTCCTGCTTGGCCTCCTTGATCATTTTCTCCATGTCCCTCTCTTCTTTGCTCTTTGTCGTTCTTCTCTGTTGTTCTTGATTTGACTTAACGGTTTTCACCTCTTTCAGCTTCCCCCTGATGCTTTTCTTCTTCCTGAATGTTGCTTGCCTCACTGACTTGTTGGTCAAGATCACTACAAGCTTCACTCTCCTCTTCATAAACATGGCTTGTTGTAGTGAGAAAAGAGAGAACTAATAAAGAGATTGGGCAAGTTACTTGTTTGTTGTGTGATTTTTGGATACAAAGGAGGTCTTATTTATAGACCTGGGTGGGTGCTGATTCTTTGACACCTCAGTTAGCATCCACATCTACTTGACACTCCTTTTCTCTATCTATCCTTTTCTTATCTTGTGGTGGCAACAATTTTATCAATTACTTATTTAATAAATTAGAGCCAATTAATAAATTAAATCAATATAATTTAATGAAATAAGTGAATTTTAATAATTATTTATGAATTTGATAAATAGTAATAAATTAACATGTTAAATATAATAAATAGTAAAAAAGTTGGTGATTAGTAATAAATTTTAATAATTAGAAATGATAAAATAAGTATAATTTAATAATCATTAATAAATTTTATAAGTAGTGATAAATTAATAATTAAATATAATAATAATAATAATAATTAACATATTTAATAATTATTAATAAATTTGATAAATAGTCATGAGTTAATATGTTAAATATAATAAGGGTTAATTATGCTTTTAGTTCTTAAATTTTTTATAAATTTTACTTTTAATTCCTAAACAAAAATTATAACATTGGTTGTCTCTACACTTTTCGTTTAGTTTTAATACGTACTTTGTTATCAAGTAACAATATTAACTAATAACTAATAATTAATAGGACATTTGATAGCCTACAATGATTTGTTTGTGGTAAAACGTGTTTTTCGTCTCATTTGTGCTCAAACTAATTGATGACGTTTGAGTTGCTAAGGAATTAAAACAGAATGTATCAAAAATTGCATGTGACCATTGTTTCTGATTTTTTAATGGTACGACAAGTTATTGAGTTATAATCATTATTGTTACATTATCGTTAATATATAGTTGACAGTAGGAAATAAAACTATTAACCAAGAAAAATTATATGGACCAACTTAACTTGCTAAAAAAATTATTTCAAACAGTTTAGAGATAAAAACATAATTAATTCATATAATAATTAGCATTAAAGTTAATAATTAGTAATAAATTAGTACATTAAATAATTAGTAATAATAATACAAGTAAAATTTAATAATTATTAGTAAATACATGAATACATTTAATGTACTAATAATAAGTAAAAGAATAAATAGGTATAATTTAATACATTTTATAATTAGTAAAAAATTAATACCATTAAATGATTAATAAATGTTCAAAATTTAAGACGATTAAAATGTTTAACATACTTTTTGTCTCTAAACTTTTTTTAAAATTTTTTCTTTTAATCTCATTTTTGTTTAGACCAATTGATGTAATTTGAGTTGATACCGAATTAAAAACACAACCTGTCAAAAAAGCTTAATGCGACTATTCTATCAGATTTTTTTATAATATGATTGGACTACCAACATCATTGTTATGTTATTAGTTAACAATACTACTTGCCAGTAGGGAATAAAATTATTAACAAAGGAAAGTTGTGGGGATAAAAATGTTAAAAAATGTGTTTATTGACAAATAGTGAGATTTGCAAAATGTTTAGGGAGAAAAAATAATTAACGCATATAAAAATTAGTAATAAATTAGTACATTTAATAATTAGTAATAATAATATAAGTAAAATTTAATAATTATTAATATAATGATAAGTAATAAATTATTACATTAATACATTTAATGCATTAATAATAAGTAAAAGAAAGAATAGGTATAATTTAAAATATTTATAATTAATAAAAAATAATACTATCAAAGAATTAATAAAATTTTAAAATTTAAGTAAATTGATTAAAATGTTTAATATCTTTTTGGTCTCTAATTTCTTTTTTATCATTTTTGCTTTTAATCTCATTTGTTTTGAGACCAATGGATGACGTTTGAGTTCAAAAGGAATTAAAAACACAACCTACCACAAAGAGTTGCACACAATTACTTTGATAGACTTTTTGATGACATAACAAGTCATTTGACGGACAATGCCACTATTATATCATCAATTAACGATATAACCTATTAATGAAGGAAAATTGTGGAGACTAAAAATGTTCCAAATGTGTTTATTGACAAATAGTAAAATTTGCAAAATGTTTAGGGAGAAAAACATAATTAAAGCATGTAAAAATAAGTAACAAATTAGTACATTTAATAATTAGTAATAATAATATAAGTAAATTTTAATAATTATTTATATAATAATAAGTAATAAATTAATATATTAATACATATAATGTATTAATTATATATTAATAATAAGTAAAAGAGTGAATAGCTATAATTTAATAATTTTTATTTTTAGTAACATATTAATACTATTAAATGATTAATAAATTGTCAAAATTTAAGTAAATTGATTAAAATGTTTAATATCTTTTTGGTCTTTAATTTTTTTTTATTTTTTCTTTTAATCTCATTTTTTGTTCAGACCAATTGTTACTATATTTATTTATTTAATATATATTTTTAGTAATGGTAGTTACTTTTTTTAATTTTTTTATTAAATCTTTTCAAATACAAATCTTAAGAAAAAATATTAAATAAAATAAAAAATATTAAATAAATAAATATAGTAAAAATTAAATAAAGCAAAAAAAAATTAAATAAAATCATATAAAAATACATATACAAAATTAAAAAAATATTAAATAAAACTAAAAAATATTTATTTATTAAATAATTAAATTAAATTTTTTTAAATGTGTTTGAAAACAACTTTAAAAAATCACTTAGAAGTCGTAAAACATTAAAAAAAATCTAATTTACAACTTAGAAGTCATAAAAAAAATAAAACTTACGACGTGAAGGTCATAATAAATATTATGACTTTCAAAATGTATAACTAAAAGTTGTAAATATTTTTACGACTTCATTTAAAAAATAAAAAAATTGTTAAGACTTTTAAGTCCTAAATTTTAAAAAAAAAATATACTGAAGTTGTAACAGTTAAAAAAAATCATGATAAAAGTTACGAATTTTGACTCATAAGTTGTAACATTTTTATGATTTATCCTTTTGATAATTAATTTGAATCTACTCCCAAATGATAATTAAAAAAAACATTCCTAAATGGTAAAAAAAGCCTCTTAAAAAGGGCATATGAGTATTATATATTTCTTAAGCAAAAAAATTAATATATTGTTTTTTAAAAAAAATTATGAATTTACTGTATTTTCAAAAGTATTTATGCATCTATTGCAGTCAATCGTGCCCCAACAAGACGTGACCAGTCGCGCCCCCACCAGGCGCAACTGGGGCTAAGTCGCGCCCCAGCCAGGCTGTAACACCTCAACTTACAGTCTTTATTATTGATTTTTAATGAAAATTTTTTTCAACTTACTTAAGAGCACCCAGTTGAGTATAACAAAATTTTGCCAATAACTGATACTCCAAGAAAATTTCATCACTGAGTAATATTTATAAACCTGAAGTAACATATAATAAGAGTACAAACTGACACTGGTTCTATTACATAATACAAATAACTAAAACACTCTGTAACAAAAGAACACATCTTCAAACAAAATCCTCTTCCTGTAAACAGCTAGGCACTCTCTCTTTACTGTTCATCTGCTCACTCGAATGGAAATCGAGGTCATAGCAGGTGTCAATCACAGACACAAAACACAGGGTAAATTTATAATAAACATAGTTTAAGCAACAGGTTATATTCAGTGCGCAGTTATTTATAACAACGTCTTCAAATTTCAGTTCTAATTTTATATGATGCATGATTCTCCCAAACTCTCAACATCATGAACATGTGGTACCAATTGTCAAGATAACCCCATCCCAGTGGCACAGAACTTCTCCGATCAGTCAAGGTCTCCCGGTGTTGCACAGGTTCTCACCCACACTCATGTGATCATCATGGGTGGCGTGATTCCCCACTGCAAGAGTCACCCCCCCAGTTCAGACTCCTTTGCCTGAACGCACGGACTCCGTTCCTGCAGTTATCTGACACACCTCCTCTCTGATGCACACCTCCTTTCTGAGGTAACTCTATGAGACACATGAGACTGATTCACTTATGCATATCTCATTCATTTTATAAACTCAGATTTATTTTCAACATCAGTCTCCAATCATTGTCTCACATAATTTACTTAGAAATTCAACATAAATCATGTACAGAACTCAGCTTATTACTCATGTACGGAAACTCAACATATCATTCATGTACAGAGATTCATAGAACACTCAGCAAGTATAAAACTTCATTCAGGCACTCAATCATATAACTATAACTTAAATCCAACAATTACTCAGATACAAGTCATACTTCACAGAACTTCAAACACTTATTCAAACACAAGTAACACTTAAACTATCCTTATCATAAAACTTCCCTATACATACCTGATAACTCCTTACAAAGCTTGACAAACTTTTCCTAAAAGTGTTATCCTTCTACAGGTGACCTTAAGGGAAGTGGGGCCTCTTCTCACTTAATTTATGCCTTGAAAAGGAAAGGGTGAAAATGAAATGAAAGAGATGAGAGGGAGAGAGATTCACGTGGGGTTTTGGTGGAGAAAGGAAGTCTTGAAATTGACTTCCACTTAAGGGCCCTCCTCTCTTTATATAGGGTTTGAAAAGTGAGAAAATATTTAAAGACATAATTACCCTTTCTAATTAGTTACTCTCATTTGATTTCATTAGAACTTAGTTTCATCTCATTCCATTACATCCTAACTAAACTCATAATTACTCTTCTAAATATCTTCGAACTTTATAACAAAAATCTCCTAAGTCATGAGGACTCTCTTCCACGTGTCCTCCACTTGTCCCCATGTATTTAAGTTATGAAATCTCCTTTCTTCTTTCTTACTCACGTGGCCATCAAGGGGAAAAGAGAAAAGATTTTTCTTCCTTTCATGCTATCTTGTACAAATATCTTTCAAGGTTATGATGGCTTCTTATCCCTTCATTAATGGTGGCTTACAAGTGAATAGATATTTCTTAAGCTTTCATGATTGTACCTTATCACTTTAATTCATGAACCTTAAGATATTTTTCTACTCATCATGACTCATCAATTTTGAATAAGACAAAATCACCTTATCCCTTTCCTTTCCTCTCTTCACGTGGGTACCATTGCCAAGGGGAAAGATTTTTATCTTCCCCTCCTCCTTCTACACCATGTTTTGGTTTCCTTTAAAGAGGAGAAAATTGTGTGGTTCTCCTTGTGTCCATATGTCATCTTTCATGAAGAGGAAGAATTCAATTCCAAGTTTTCTTCACACATGACATTCATAAGAGGAAGTAAAGTTTAATTCGAACACTTTTTCCTAAAGGATAAGATTAAATAATAGAACTCTAGAGATTTCCAGAAACTAACTTCAGTTACAGTACAAATAGCTCACAAACAGTCTATACAGAGTGCTACACAAGCTTTACGTACAAGACTGCTCTATCTTAATTCTGATTGGTCCGTTCTACTTCTGACCATCAACATTACTAGACCATTTTATTATAAGTCTGTAGATCCTACAATTAAGAGAAAATTTCACAGATTCTACTTATCATTTTTCCATATTTTTCTGCTGCCTGAATTCTCCTGAATAATATTTCAAAGTTATTACCGTATAAAATTCATAGAAATTCTATTCTAAGGTTTTTTTGTCACAGGTGTATAGTTTCTCACTCTACAAATTATTCTCTATCATATGAGTCCTGTCTCACCTTATTTTGCTTTAGTTTGAAATTTCTAACTTATACAGCGTGTATCGACGCTATCCGAGAAACAATCAAATTTCTCCTAAAATTGTATATCCTTAAGATCAGAAAATTCTACTGATTAATAATATATATAAAACATGTTCAATAAATGCTCAGATCATCAGAAAATTCGGGGTGTTACACAAGCCCGACTCACCTGGTTCCGACACATGTCATTTTGAGGCGCAGTGTATATAAACTTCGAATGGTCATAACTTTTGACTGGAATGCCCGATTGAGACGAAATTGGTGGCCAAACGCTCGAAATTGAGAGAAGACCTGGCAAATGGCCAAAGGGGATTTGGTCAACTATTTTTTTCCAAAAAATGCCTCTAAGTGCCTCAAAATTATGATTTAGGATTCAATTAGTCAAAATTTTCCAAATAGTCTACTTTTAATTATTTAATTAGTTAATTTAATGCTATTTTTTATTTTTTTAATTAATTCTATTAATTTCAAGCGTTTCGACATAAAGTACGCCTCCATCAGACATTTCTATTAAAAATTATGAACGTTCGAAGTTTGTATATACAAAAATAGTTAGACCATTTGAAGTACGATATTCAAAAATAGCATTAGTACGATTTTTTCCCCAATGGGGACATTTTTTTCTTTATTTACCAAATGGGGCAGGGTAGTCAAAAAAAAAATTACCGTGACACAAAAACTTTTTTTTTAAAAAAAAACATATCGGTTGCTAAAATTTAATTACTAATTTCGGTCTCTATTTCAGTCGCTAAAGTAAATACTTTTGAAAATACAGTAAATTCGTAATTTTTTTAAAAAAAAACAACATATTAATTTTTTTGCCATATTTCTTAGTACCATCTTCTATTCATATGGATTAAAAAATATATCTTGAAGAGTCAATAGCTCTTCGCCGGAGGATACCTTGACAAAAAAAAAAAACAACAACGCATGCAGCTGATGAACTTCACAGACGAAAATTAAAGATGAATCAGAGATGCCGGCAGAACTCAACAGTTGTGCATAGAAAAATCATCGAATTGTTCCGGGAATTTTCGTTTTGCCACATGATTGAGACAGTCGATTACGACATTTTGTTCAATTCTACTAAAGTCCACATGCGTGTGAAAAGTATGTGGTCATTGATCAACCTTCTACAATTCCCTTCTAACGAAACTAAAAAAGAAAAAGGTAACCTCTGCATCTGGCGTGATTCACACGACGTGTAAATCTGCTCTCATTGTATACAGCAATATAGGTGTCAAATGACACAAACCCTAATAAACTAAAGAGGTCATAACGTGTCCGAATACTAAATACTAATACATCAATGTTGACCCTTTCTACTTACTAATTCAAGGATAATTACTGATACAGTACTTAACTTTTATGGTGGCTAAACAAACTTGGTAGTTGCACCAATCAAAAGTGTTGTACTACAAAGATAGTAATGTGTTACAAAGAAATCAGAACAGAGAAACTAAGAAATGCGAGTTATTCAAAAAGGTCTGATCTCAAAAGAAGCTTAATACAACAAGTACCGAGTACCCAAAACTCTTGGATTGTACAACGACTATGAATAAATCTAAAACTAAGTAATTATAGAAAGAAAGAAAAAGAGTCCGTCTTGGACTCTGAATGAAGTGAAACACAACAATAAATCACACAGTTTACATGCTATCACGTAAACGATTATACAAATACAAAGATACAATGGGAATGTCCTTTCATTCCCAATATTCCAGCGCCCAGAAACACCAAATGCCATGCCGAAACAAGATTACGTGAACTTTGCAACAAAACCCCATGGGTGCTTCCCCTTTTTGGTGAGCACCCCCTTAGAATAAATAGTTAAAATTAATCCTCAAATCTGAATCATGAAATATGGTACCTTCATTAGTTGACTAAATGTCAACCCTATGAACAATGAATGGCATGGATAAGTCAGCAGGTCAAGCGTTTTCTGTCAAATTCAAAATGTAGTGCTACTCTCACTTGCGGAGAGTGAAGGGCCTTCAGACTTCACGAGAGTTGATCCTTTGCTACTAATGTCAAGCCCCTGGAAACGACCAAGTTGGTCATTTTGCAATATTTCTGAATATGGATGAGAACTTGTTTGATGCAGTTGATGGCTTGGCATTGTGGAAGGGGTGTGACCAAATGGTGGCATCTGCATGTTTTGGTGACCAGAAGGAACTGATTGTGGCGGGATTGGAACGAAATTTGATCCGGAAAATGGCATCTGGTGCATTCCCAGATTAAAGGATTCAGTGTGGCTCATCACCTCACCAGTAGCAACCTTAAGTCTCTCAACTTCCTTCTTCAATGCTTCATTAAGAGCTACAACATATCAAAAACTAATTTCAGTATAATTAGCTAACCTTAATCAGAATTAACACGATTTAAAGTTTCATTAAAAATAATAAATAAATCAATAAATTTCATATTTTTATTGTATAGTAAGAAAGTGATGATGGTTACCATCACGAAGTTGTGCTTGTTGCTCCATGGCTTGCAAACGGAGCTTAAGCTCTGTATTTTCAGTACTCAGGCCTGTTGTGTCCCTCTATAGAGAATCAAGAAATATTTGAGTCACATTCCTATTCAGTCACAATAAGTTTGTGTATGGATAGAAACTAAAGTAAACCATGAAGCCTCAAAACATAAACACCATTATATTTACCACAGATCACCGATGTGATCATGTAAAATTCTAGAATATTTTAGATTTCTGTATAAAAGGAGGAATTCTGGAAGAGAAATACAAACAGAATGATCCAAAATGTAATATTTTTGAATTAAAATCAACAAAGATGTCTATGGTTCAAGGAAATATTTGAAGGTAAATAAGACAGGGATTATAGAACTATAATCACATGCAGAAAATAGTAGAAAACTGGATTGGTATACGAGAGTCTAGAATCAAGTTGAAGCAAAATTTACCATACTTTTGGGGTAAATCTAAACATGTAATGACACATTTGAATTCATTGCACCAGGCACTAGGCAGCATCAGGAAATCCAACAAACAAAACAGGGCTTACTCTATAAAATGGAACTTCTAACTAAGCGTACTTCCGTTTTAGACATATGTCAACACAAACCTGGTATAAGGTCAATTGGGCAGAAAGAGTTGTGGCTTCCGTCTGAAGAGTCTGAACCTTGCGCTCAAGTTCTTGTATGTAGCGCGCTTTTCTTTCCTTTGATCGAGCAGCAGATTGCCGATTTGCAAGTATTCTATTCGGAAAACCATCACCACCATGAGAATAATAATAAACAAAATCAAATCCACAGCAAATACTGAATGAAACAAGAGACCAGTATCTTTCGCATAAACCCTTCCCTCCCGATATTTGAATATTTGCACTCAACAAGAAGGTTCTGAACAGTCCCTAACAAGGTTTTAGAAATGCATCCAAAACCTCGATTCTGGCCACTATGTCAAATTTGTTTTTACTACATCGCAACCACAATTTTGGCCACAAATCAAGGTTTTTCTACTCACTGCAACCATCCTGCAGCTGCAATTACGGCCATATTTGCCTGCAATTTCTCGCAATGTCAAGGATCAAGATGAAACTGCAACTGCAATTAAAAACCTTGACCCCTAATTATTCATAAATCAAAACTTATCAATTCACAAAAAATATATCATTAAAATACCACAACAGAGAGAGGTCGAGCATTTTCAGCCATGAACAAGCATACACAACAAGCCTCAACTTAATTTCATAAACCAACTAAATTTCGAACTCGAAAAGCAACTAAAATAAAATTCAAACACATAAAACCCTATGGTTTATGAATTCACACGTCACATCACATCAAAGCCAAATCACTAGAAACCAAAAATCAAAGTAAAAGACGCATTTTTGGATCGAAATTGAGAACCTCTTAGCACGCTTGGGATCAATTGTCCATAGCTCAGCTAACTTGTCAGGAGGCATAGCTTTCTTCGCATCCATAATTTCCCCGAAATCGACGGAGCTACTGTGCCGGTGCCGCGGCCTCGCCGGACTCTTCTCGCGTTCGCCGGTCGGATCCGCTCCGTTTCCGGCGGAACCCGACCCGTTCGCGCCGCCGAGCTTGTCCACGTCAATGTACGTCGAGAATAGGTCATCCTCCGATCCGATCTCCTCCATGCTCGCCGTCGACGACCCGCCGGGGAACGGATCCGACGGCGAGAGATCCATCATGTCGTCCGGAAGCCGGAAACTCACCTCTGAATGGGCTCGCCGGTGGTGAGGCCCGCCGGAACGCGCGAACAGCGAGGACAAGGAGGCGCCGGCGCCGGCAGTGGTGGCCGGCGGTGGACGCGGTAGCTGGGATGCGGCACTGGCATTGTGAGGATTGGGATTTGGATTGGAATTAGGGTTTGGAGATGGATCTTGCATCTGCTCCCAATTGCTGTTCGTTTTGTCAGACAACACAACTGAACTGAAGTCTTTCTTCTTTGTCTACTTCTAACAGCTCCGATAATACAAATATATATATATATAATGAGAATATAAGAAATATATAATGTTATGATTTATTAATCCATTTTTAATAATTATTGTAGTTAAAACCTTTAACTCTTTGGTGAGACATGAAGTGTCTCATAAACTCCTGTCTTTAGGTTAGTGATAAATCCAATCCTTGGTCACCTTCACATTCCTCTTTAATGATTGTTTTAAGGATTGTATTATCTAAGAATGAAACTAAAAATTTCACCTAACAATTGAACCTAAATCTTTTCACAAACTTTGAATGTATGGTCAATTAACTGACATCCATGTGTTAGTATTTTTTTTTTCATCTAACGTGTCATATTGAGTAAATTTGACTTTTTTTTATATATTACAAGTTGTCATATAATAACTATTTTATTTAAGTCAAATAAAATTAATATAAATGACAAAAATTTTCATCTAAATATTTAAATTTAATATGAAAATTAAAGACAAAAATTTTCATCTAAGTATATATATGATTAATCCTTGTGTATGTCTAGGTCTACCATTAGTCCAATTTTAATGGGTAAGTCTTTTTTTTCTACTAAAGCATTTTAATTAAATGATAAGTTTGACATCAAAAAATTTTATCCTTGAAAATTAAAGATAGCATTAGAGAAATATTTTAAACAATTGAATCTATTGAGCATAATTATTGATTAAATGACCTTTTCTAAAACAAAAAAATGGAAAAAATAAACTTTTCATCCTCATAAATTAGAAAGATTCGGATTTTTTCTCAACAATTTTTTCTTTTATTTTTTTTTCCTTTTTTCCTCACAAATTGTAGAAAAACCATTACAAATTGTAAATATTTCATTTATTGAGATTTTAGTCCCATAAATCCAATTGACACACATTGTAAAAAGGCCAAAAATTAAAATTACAGAATGTAAGTTCGGATAATCAAACTTAGTTTTAAAACAATACATTTTAATTTTATAAGAAAAATATATACTAAAATTTTTATAAAAACAAAATCCAAACATTTTATGAGAATAAAAATATATATATTAACCTTTAAAAATTACACTCAGTTTCATAAAATAAATATATTTTAAAAGATATATCAATTATCAATCATCATTTACTCTCTTTTTAATATTTTTTATCATATAATTTTATAAATTTCCTTGTGATCCCCGCCTTGTGAAAATGAAAGCGATGTGAAAAAATAATAAATAATTATATATATTAAAGTATGTCTTGTTGAGAGCCCAAATGCTATTTTATTCGATGTGCCCAAAAAGTCATATTTAATTCGTATGGTATGGGATTTTATATATACAGATTTATCATTTATGCACATCATTTTCAAACATCACGTAGCACCACATGCACAATCATGTGACACGGTTGAAAAGGTCCAGTGATATGTCACTATTCACTGTTCGAATTGATGTTTTGACCATAAAAAGGTTTTTTTTTATAGATATATTTAATGGTTAGTTTGTAGGAGAAAAAGTGAGAGCAAAGAAAATAAATGAGAAAAAAATATAATTAATAAAATATTTTCTTTTATTTATTGAGAGAAAAATAAAAATAAAAATTATTTTTTAAATACAGAATTTAAATTTTCTTTTTTTCAATTTTTTAATTCAAATTTTAAATTTTTTTATTTCTTATTTTTCTTTCATCTAACCAATAGCATATGCTTATAGGTGTAGGCGAAGAAGTTAAAGTAAGTATGAATTGGTGTTTTGATTATTTTTTCATTTCATTTTAAAATATCAATAGTTTTAAATTTTAATATATAATTTTTAAATATATAATTTTTAAGGTTATTAAATATTTGAAAATTTAGAAATATAATTGTATTTAATAAATTAATTTTGAAAAACATTAAAAACATATTGTTTATCATATTTGTTTATACACTCGCTTTTATTAATCAAAACATATTGAAAATAATAAAAATATGTGATCTCATATTATATTTATTTTTTCTGATTTTATAATTTTTAAAATGTTTTAATCTATTAGAAAGAATGTGTTTAAAAAATGTTTAATAATATATTATTAGCATTCTTTATTTTATTATTTTACTAATACTGGTTTTCATTTGACTTAATAAAAAATTAGCATTTTGTAATTTTAAAATGATAAAAAAATTATGAAATACTATAATTTATAATAGAGTATGAGATATAACACCATAGAGGGATCACAATCAGATTTGTAACTTGTTATTGTTAAGGGCTTAAGGCATTGACTTAAAGCATTGAAAGAGTTGATTGATATATGATGGGTGACTTGAGGACGTGAAGGATGAAGTTGTTTCCAAAGTTTCATTAATGATGTGTACTTGTCTACAAAATGGAACGTCAAGAACGATTTAATTTAAAATGTAAAAGTAAAATCCAGTTTGTAAAACAAGTGATTGTTGTATTTTTTTAAAGTGAAAAATAATTTTTAAAGGTTTAATTATATTTTTTAATATTCGACTTTCTTTTTTAATTTATGTATGATTCTAGTTTTCTTTGGTATAGTTTGCATTTAATTTTTATATTTTTAATTAATGTAATAAACTCCATGACTTAATATTTCAGGCTCTTGTTTGTTTTAATGATAGATACAATTAATTTTGAATTGTTAAATATAATTTAGATATGTGCTAAAATCAATCTCAATTAATAAATTTACGTTAAAACATATTATATATAATATGGAAGAAAGAATTAATTATGAATGTGTTAAATCAACACAAATAGAAGTGATAAAGACATGTACGTACGTACCAACGTTGTTTATAAATCTGACATAATTAATAAATAGTTGATTTTCTCCACAAACGTGACTGGTGATAGAAACTTGCAATGTACTACATGACAATTCTATTTATGAATTGACAGACAAAATTAACTAGTACATTTTAGTTTACATATTTAATTTACTTTATATTCAATTTAGTTTCATTATTTAATTTCCTACATTTAATTTTGATAATTTTCAAATTAATGAAAAAGTTAAATAAAGAAATTTATGTTAATTTATATTTTATTATAAATAATTTATTGTAAATAATATTTTTAAGCAAT
Source organism: Glycine latifolia (assembly GCA_013407115.1). Lineage (NCBI taxonomy): Eukaryota > Viridiplantae > Streptophyta > Magnoliopsida > Fabales > Fabaceae > Glycine > Glycine latifolia. The sequence goes on from CM023954.1 coordinate 35,106,097, forward strand.
ATATATGTGCATTTTTTAAGATTGATAAAATAACATTTTTATATTGTTTGTAAATTAATTTAATAAGGTAATGATAAAAAATAAAATATATTAAAAATAATAATTTACTGAAATAATTTATCAAACACTTCATTATAGACTACTCCCTCTGGACTCATAGCAAACATAAATTACTTTCATAATGTTTAGAAAAGTTAATTGAATTTATTTAATTTTACTAATCTTAAGTAAAAAAATAAGATTATTCTTAAAATATTCTTTATTAGAATTTGATATCATGAATAAAATAGATTCCTTGAAGATAGAGTTGTGTAACATGTTTTTTGTAATTATTTGTTCAAGTGATTTAATTAAATTATAAGAGAAATTAAATTTAAGTTAAGTGTTTTGAGTAATATGTTTTATGTGTATTGGTGAGTTTTGGTGTGTTTGGGCCTAGAGGGATGAAGTTTTGATTTATGAGAAGGGTAGATGTGCTTAGTAGAAGCCAAGGTAGAGAGAGAGAAACTAGAAAGTCACCAAAAATCTCTCGTAAACTCTTATATTCAGAAACTTATCTCAAAAGAAAACATTATGTTCCCCTCACTTCCTCTTCTTCAAGAAAATATCATCAAAGAAGTTTCGAGTTGTGTTATTGTGCAAAAGTGGAGCTCCTTTCTTCTCCCTTTAGAGTTAATTGGATGTTCCTAGGTGAGGTAATTCCCCTCTTACTCTCTTTGTGTTCATTTTTGTTTTTTCCCATGAAAACACTTCAAAACTCCATGAAATTATTCATTTGAAAGATTTCAATGTGTTTTATGTTGGTTTTGGGGTTTGGGATGGTATGGATGATATAGAATTGTTGTGGGAGTGAAGAAAAGCTTCCATTTTGAACCCAAAGTCTTCCCCTTTATTCCTCTTCTCCATCTTAAAGCTAACTCATTGAGTTGATAGGTAAGGGGAGCTTAAACCATCTTTAATCCTATGTTTATGTATGTTTAATTGTTATTTTTGTCTCTTATAATGTATTTTAGTTCGATGTTCTTGTTTGGAAATGAAAGATTTGTGTTAGATTTCAAATTTGGATCCAATAGAGGGATTTGAAAAAAAAAATCACATTGGCTACATACCTGTCGTGCTTAAGCAAGGTAGGGAAGCTGGCTTATATAAGTCCACGCTTAAGCAAGGCCAGAGGCACAATTAAGTGAAATATGGGAACTTAGTTACTGTAAGTGTGTGATTAAGCGAGACCAAAGGTGCGCTTTAGCGAGAACTAACATGAAGAGAAGTAAAGACCAAGCTTAAGCGAGGTTGTCTACAAAGTTTTATTTTGTGTATCCCTTTTGAATTTCAATCTTAATTGCTTCTTGAAGTATTTGTGAACCTTAAATTGGATGAATAGAGTTGATATATCTTGTTATTATCATATAATTCATATTCATATGATTGGTGTTGATTATGGGAACTAGTGGTGTGGAAAAGTCCCTTGATGTTTAGATAAATTATGTGAGAGTTCATGTTTGGCGAGAAGAATATGAATAGTGAATTAATGATGAATTGAACAATGATGTGAATGATGAATTGATGATATGTGGACTATGATATGATGTATGATCATAACATGCATACATTGATGAGTGACATTGCATGTGAGTAGGCTCGTAAGTTAAGGGTGCTTTGAGGGTCCTCAACCTAGTGCTAGAGGTTGTCGGTGGAGGTTAACAGAAATGGGCCTATAGAATGGATGAGTGGACGAATCCCTAAATAGGTCAATGTCCTTGCAAGTCTTACCGAGGTAAGCAACTAATCACGCTCATCCATTTTTGATAAAGTCACACTTCTCCATAGGGTTAATTTGACTCTCCCTGAATGGTTAAGGTATTATTATGTTAACGAATATACTTGGGTTAACTGCTCAAAAGGTGAAAATATTCTGGGAGTAAATAGTCAACATGACATAACATGATAGCTAGATATGTTCATTGATAATTGTGACTTGAGAATGATATATTACTTGGTGAGTTGTATGATTATAGTGTTATTGGAAATGTAAAGAATATTCTATATATCTTGTGAAATTGTGATCTTATGTTATTTTCAATTATATGATGTTTTCTTTTAAAATGAACTTATCATTGTATTTTTTGTGAAATTGTGATGATTGTGTCATTTGGCATAGGAATAAATTATTATGTGGCTTCTGAGGAGCATGTCACATAGGGTTGAGGTATGGTGATGGACTTAGAGACGAGATTTGACCCTCAGTTATTTATTTTATGTTTTGTTTATTAGAGACCAACTTAAGGTTTATATATAGTTTTGTATTTATGTTGTAGTTATTCCCTTAAAGAGACCCTTGAGATTTGCTTGAAGTTTTTTTTTATGATGTTTTGATAATGTTGTATATTGGGACACACGTACCTTTATGTTTTATGTCGATCTTGATAACATTTTTGGTTGATGTTTATGTGATATACTCATATTCACGAAAAATTTATACGTATTTTATTAATTAAATTAATTTAAAAGTTTTATAAGGAGTAAAAATGAATCTTTATGCATTAAAGTCTTTGTGTTTATAATAACCTAGGTTTAATAAATAAGAGAAAAGAAAGAAAAGTTTAAATTTGCTAAATTCCGTCAGAAAAAGCGTTAGCGACGGATTTTGCGACGGATTTTGCGACGGAATTAGCGACGGATTTTGCCTGTGAATAGTGCCACGCCAGTAGCGTGGGGAGCCACGCTGGTAGCGTGGAAAGTGCTCCAGAAAGCCATTTTCCACTAGAATGCCACGCCGGTAGCGTGGGAGCCACGCTGGTAGCGTGGGACTCGCGCTGGGGGCCTATAAAAGGCCATTTTTGCGTTTTTGGGCTTCAAAACTGCTTCTTCTTCTTCCTCCTTGAGCCAGCAGCCATTAGAGCACCCTAGAAGCTTCATATTTCCATTATAAGCCATTAAAACATCTCCCTTAGACCTTTGATTGTGAAGAAAACACCTTGGAAGCTTGAATCATCCCTTTACTCTCTAGAAAAACCCCTTTTGAGTGAGTTTTTGGAATCGAAGAATCAGAGGCGAAGGGGGCTTTGTATGAACGATCTACCTTAGGGAAAGTGATTCCCTGGAGTGTCTTGACTGCACAGAGGTAAGAAACTCGAACTCTAGCCGTTGATTCTGTGTATTGGATTTTGTTGGTGATGAGGGGTATATAGAGAGGTATTTTTAGAGGTGTTAGAGCCGTTATTAGGCTTAGACTCTGTAGAGTTTTGTGCTCAGAAAGGTGTTCTAAGGAAGTTAGAGCCTTGAATCATCATTACTGATGAAGTTTGATTTTGGCTCTGAGTCAGTCTGAGCAGAGATAAAAGGTTGACTAGTTGACTAGTCTGGACCTTAGAGCAGTTAACAAAGTTGCTCAGGAGACTATATAGATGAGATTGACCGATTGAAACTGGTGATGATGAGAAGTTGGGTTTAGGCTATTGTAAGCAGAGATATGCCTTATGTTAGCCTGATTAGAGTCTTAATAGAGGCTCTGAAGCCTTGTGTAGGCTAAGTAGGACCCTTGTGAAGGGTCTGAGATCACTTGTACAGTGATTAGTAGATGTTTAGAGAAAGGATGATAGTTTCCTTTCGTTTGAACGGTTTAGGATCGTATTTAATGTGTTATATGCTTGTTTTGTGTAGGACGTGAGCGTGAGAGCTCCGGTGGCGTAGACCACGAGACCGGGAGAGCCGGTGACTTGGCTAGAGCAGGTAAGCTCTTGGTTCTTGCTTGTAATTCCTTTGCTGTGTTCCACCATACTCCTAAGGGGTTGATGGTTCTGTTGTGCTGTTATGCCTATGTTGTTGTTGGGTTATTGGTCTGATTGGCTGAGGAGTGATGATTGTGCCCTATGAGAGGGTAATGATTGTGATTTGATCTGTGATGCTTGTCATTTGATCTGGACCCAGAGATGGGTGATTATGATGCATAGCTATGATTTGTTTGGCTTGAGATAAGCATGATTGATTGTGGAATCCTATGGTAATAGGATAGATGACATGTGATGGATATAGGCCTGACATGAGATGTTTCCTGTGATATAGAGGTAGCCTCCTTAGTGAGATGTTCCTATATTCACAGATGTAGCCTCCTCAGGCGAATTGTATTGAGACAGGATATGAGATGTAGCTCATGATAGAGGTCGGCCCGGTATATAGGAGTCCTCCAGACGTGGTTGTACCTATATATTTTCGGAGGTGCCTCTGATAGATAGTGATGTCCTGCCATGAGATGTCCTAGTATATATTGGATCCTCTGTGAGTGGGGATCGGCATATATATCTAGATGAAAGCCTCCGCAGGATGATGATGATAGGTGATAGATGGTGATGACCATCGGAATCACATGGATATTGACAGATGGTTGTACATTGACTGCTTATGTGTTGATTGAATGAATTGTTGATGATGACCATGATAATTATGATGTTTCTGTCTGTGTATCTGTTGTCAGTGAACCAGGGGAAGGAAATACCTTCAAGGGCCCTGAGTTTACTGAGATTTTATATCTCACCCCTTGTGTGGGGCTATGTTGCAGGTGATTCTTCCAGAGTAGCAGAGAGGTCCCAAGGCAAGAAGCCTATGCAGGATTAGCTGCTAATGGATACCTTAGGCTAGAGGACTTGAGCATGTTGCTCAGATGTTTTGTATTTGGTTTTGGCTATGGATTTTGATGTACCCTGATGGGATATTTGTATAGTTTTGTACTGAACAGAGAAACTATTATGTATATTCACCATATTATAGTGTACAGTGTTATGATAGTGACCCTTGATGATGTCACTTTTTAGTTATGCTTCCAAACTGCTTAAACTCTGATTGATTATCTGCTTGATTGTGAATTTGTGGTTGGTAATGACCCTGATTAGTGAATTGGGGCATTACAGTGTTCAATGTAATGACATCCAAAATCATTACAAGTTGTAATTAAATGAAAGATGTTTAAGAAATGATATCATTAAATAGGAATGAAATTAGTTAAATTTATTTATATTTGAATTCAAGATTCAAAGCAATTTTTTTACTTATATATGAATTTAGAAAAAGTATATTTTAATGTGATTTGCATTTTTTAACATTGCACATATTCATAAGAATCATAATTCTTTTGTTGATGTAATACAATATATAATTAATTAAGTTGTATGATCAAAGGGAGTTAGGTCTGAGACTTATTAATCAAACTAAAGAGAGAAAAAACATAATTAATTATTCACAACATAAGAGAAGTATGGTCATTAATTATTGAGAAGTGCTAACAATATATATTTTCTAACACATTTTTTCTCATACACACTTTATTCAGGATATGTCCTTTCTCCTTTTGGATGTATTTTTATATTTTCTCCTTGGATTTCTCTATGGCATGTGATTTATTTTGAATAGTTTGATATTAATATTTTTATTTGGATCATGATATGTACCGTTTCAGTGGTGCACTACACGCATTCTTATTCATTTTATGTAGGAAGTTTCGTTAGTTAGCAATTTTGTTGTCATTATTTACTTTTGCTAAAACAATTATTTTGTAAATTAACCTCATTTTCATATATAATACAAAAAAATTACACATATTTTCATAATAAAATTAAATAACATTTTCTTAAAATTGAATTACTTCGACATTTAATTTTCTAATCCATTAGGATTAATTTAGTGGTGAATTTGAGATAGATGCATGAGAACTTAACTAAGTTCAGTGTTCATTGTTGTCATTGTAGACAATTTTTTTTTTCGCATTCACCCTTTATTATTTCAATGTGACATCACAAGATATATGCATGTTAAATTGTTAAGTCTTTGAGAGTCTTTTTTGTGAAGTTTCAGACCTTTGTGGTTAGATTTTTATTTGTAGCTAACTACTAACCATGACAACTAGCTTGATCTTCGATTGACTTGACTAAAGTTGAAGATTAGTACATGGTGCTTAATTAATTAGTTTCACTAAGTCACCATAGTCGTATTTCCATTCTTATCAAACCATCCTACCTCAATTTGCATCCTGGAACCTAATAGTCTAAGGAACGATCTGATAGGTTATTTAGACAACCAAACAATAAGTTTTTGCAATCATTGTTAGGAACTTGAATTTGTTATCATTGGAACGCTGAAGCGTTAAATGAAGCAATTTTACTTGCTTTCTTAATCTTTTAATTTTTTTAAAATTTTAAATTACTTTCAACAAGTTAAATAGATAGTAGTATAGTATAGTAACATTTAATATATATGCACAATATTGACTAAATGTCACTTTTGATATTTTAATGTTATTTCATTTCAATATATTAAATTTTAAAAGTTTTATTTTAATTTTTTATGTTTTCAAAAGTTTTATTTTATTAAGTTTTAATTTTTTTTAATGAAAATGACATTTAGCCCATGGTAAATAATCCTAAGTGGTATAGATACATACATAGTATAGCATAGTAACATATTACGTACATTTAAAATATATACACAATATATAGTCCTAAATGAATCAGTTGAAGATGATTATTGATTAATCGGCCAATGTCATATCCATCCACAGATCCAAATAGTGATAAGACTTGTATGCAAGGTGTCTCGAATATTTTAGCCTATCCTACGGGCATGCAAGTTTCTATTGTATTTCTTTTTAATATTCTTATCCCCAATATATCTTAATTAAGGTTTTTGGATATGAATCATAAATATTTTTAAGAATTTTTTGACTAAAAATATAAAAAAATTTCAATAGAAAAACTCTCATAAATATTTTTAATCTTATATCCAAACATATTCTATACATTAATCTACATCTTTTTGGGGCTATAGAAATGAGATTATGAGAACGAGATCGAACGACAACATTAAAAGACAATACAAATGTTCATGTGTGCTCAAGTATATAGCACCAAGACAATAGAGATAATTTGATAGAATAAAGTCCTTACATAATGGATTTGGATCTCTACCGTTTTGTCAAAATCAAATGTTGATGTTCATTAATTGTATCTCTATCTAAATATAGATGGATTATCAATATGACGATAATTAATTTTTTATTGGAGATCCCACTTATCTAAAATATTGATACACTCGGTTTAATGACACTTATTGATTGGCTGCAGGGAGGATGCAGCTAGTTAATGGCTAGCAGGTAGCTAGAATTTTAATATTGAACATTATTCATTCTTTCAAATTTGTATCTACGCAATGCCATCAAGATTTCCTTGTCATTTTTGAAAAACTATACGGTATAACATGCTATATATCGATCGAGAAAAAACGAGTATTTTCTTATTTTTGGTAGTTCATATACACCGCTGGGTGGATATATAAGCAAAAGAAGACATGGAGAAAAGGACATATATATTATGCTCTCAATTAAACTAAATCAACAAATTAAATTAAAAACATTAAATAAAGTTAAACAAAAGCTATAGGATATATATATATCGTTTACAATTAAATTATCATCACTCTTTTATAAAGGGAGGTTGTAATGAGGCGAGAATGGAGAAAAGGATGAGGACATGACAAAAGAGTGTTCATTGCTACCAATAGCATTATGAGTCCTTCTTGGGCTAATAGGACTTCGTGATATTGTTGAGTTTGCCATCGCACTGTGACCATGCCTTATGCTCCTCCTTGGTCCTTTCTCTGCACACTTGAGCTCAGCCTTTTTTAATGTATTTGGATACCTCCAGCTACAGCACCCTACCTTCCCTGCTCTTTCTATGTACCTGTGCCACAAATCAAAATAGGTGAAGAAAATGTTCTAAAATTAATTTGAAGCTAAGTCTCATATTTTCCAGCATGCACCCGTGTTGCCACTTTACTTTGGTTCAGCAATAAATAAAAAATTTGAAGTAGGATAACTAATTAATTATATAATATGCAATTAAAGGTTTATCATTGAAAGGTGGATGGTCGGCCATAAGCCGACCGAGCATAATGAAGTGTCCATAGTAAGACATTTGGACATTTAACTTTGAATAAAGAGACATTTCTCAATATATGTTGAATGATCGTTAGATCTTTGGTCCAATCTCATTCAATAAATAAACTCAAAATAATTTAGCATTGAATAATGAAACATGTGCTAGGGTTTCGTTAAGGATTTAAGCTTGGAGTCTCTTGGGCTCTAGAGCCCCAGATCTAGACGCGAACAAAAGGAAAAGATGGATAAATAGTTTAGCATTGAATAATAAAACTCAAAATAAACTATTAATTTATAATAATCCTTACCATGTAAGAGAGAGAAGAAGAGACGAGAGAGGAATATGAGATAAAAGAAAAAATAATTGTAAACAGTATGGAAGAATTTGTTGTATATGTACGTATCATTACTCTTTTGGCATTATATTGTTCAGGATATATTATTTGCTTGTCCATTGGTTAGTGAGGACTATGCATGCAATTTTGATTGAGACCAACTTTGACGCAGATGTATAATTTATTTATTGTCTGTTACAACAAATTAACGGGACGGCAAACTAAAGCCTAAATAATGCCGTCTCAAAACGTAGAGATTAATTATATAAATAGTATAATTAACTAGTAATTGGCTTATAGCTAATCAAACCTTGGAACAAGGGACAACGAGTCAAACAGCTCGCTCTAGAGCTTATAAATATTTATAACTTATTAATTTAATATACAATGCAAACAAATGAGACAGAAATTAATTTAATAGCTTTTCACTGACGATTCAACAACATCATCTTTTTGTAAGGAAAAAATGACTTCATGGATTTATATATATGTTTGGATGGGGTAGCATATACACTATGTACGTGGAGGGAAGCTTATGTGCTTTCATTGTGGCTGTTATCTGATTTAGCTGTTGCTTTTGTATATATTGAATTAGGGAAAATATTGCATCTTTACAAATCAACATTAAGTCAGGCACATAATCAAATTTTTGTTAACTCTTTCTTATAAGCTGAAAAATATGACTATATGCTATCTGAAAATTAACTGAGACCATGATCACTTGAAAGTCTCTTGATCAGCATGTAATTATTTCTTCCCTTGTAGACAAAAGTTAGTATATTATTCTTTTGCCTATTAAAAAATAAAAAAGCAGTCAATTTCATTTAATAAGTACATAAATTTCAGTAAATATCTTTTATACATAATTCCTTTCACTATTATTTTTATGCCAAAAATATATAGTTAATAAAAGTTACAATCTAAAATTTAAAAGCGAGTATTGGATCAAAAGAAAGTTAATTAATTAAATGGAATAACTTGACAATTCTCATCGATCTGCTATTTAGTTCAAAGATTACAAACTTTTTTCAATTAAAACAGAGAATAAAATCGTTACCTTTGGCTGAATCTCAATCCAAGGCACTCAATACACTTTCTTCCTTCTATCATCTCCCCCATTCCTCTTTCTACACATTGCCTGCAATAAACCCTGCCGCACACCTGCACCCACCAGAATCATTATGAGCTAAAGGATTGAATGGTTTAACTAGATATGTTACTTAAGAGTTAATTATTGTTTAGAAACTCAGAAATTCTCAAATATGAGAGTTTGTCGTGCAACAAGGATTAAAATTGTGTATGAATTACAACACTTGGTAACATTTCCAATTCACTATTCTCTATGAAAACCAAAATCTTCATTTATTTTCCTTGTATAACAGTAAAGTTATTTTGTTAATATATCTAAGTACGTACCAGGCATCTAGTCCGGAAGATATAAACATAGGTATTGCAAATTGCGCAAATCTTAGAGTGAGGAATCCCGGGTCGGCGCCATCGGCTACCTCTTCCTGAAGCAACACTCACACCATCAAAGCTCATTCCATGCCCCAAATGATTATCTCCACTAGCCATGAGTCGAGGGCTTTGTCTTTGTGCACCACCACTTGCATGGCTAATAAAATGACCAGAATGACCCAATGGTGATGGTTCACCACGGCCAAAGTCTTGTAGATGGTGTTCATGGTGTTGTTGATTAGAAGCTTGCAAGCCTTTGGTGAAATCAAGACTAGGTAGTTTGGCTATGGAGCGTGAAGGTGTTGTTGTTGTTGTGGGTTTTCTCTTATCTGATGTTTTCACTTCAGCCAGGTGTTGAAAGGTGAGGTTAACGGATTCATCAGGGATTCCTTGGTACAAATCCTCAAGACCTATTAAGATTGGCTTTTCTTGCAAAGCTTTATTCATGTGATCATCCATTAGAGTTCTAGGTTAAGAGTAAGATGAGATAAGGCTATATATAGCTTTGAACCCTATATGACAGGAATATTTACGCAAATGGTGAAACAAAGGGACAAGGACACAGGGTCTTGTTAATTCGTTCCTATTGAAAATAAAGACAACCATATGTGACCAAGGTTACGTGTTTTGAGGCCGGTCGAAAAGGAAGCTGTCTGGGAAGAGTACATTAGATTCAAAGTTCCCTGTTGGTCGTTGTAGCCATTTTCTAAGAGATATATCCAATTGGTAGTTTGAACCATTCAAAGTACCATCAAATATTTCAAATTTGGAGATGAAGTTGATGTGGAGGATTTTCACCCTAAATTAACCATTTGTTTTCTTTCTTCTTATACCCTATCAAATGCTTGTACCTTAGTTGAATATAGTCATAAATAAGGATTAGAATAATGATTATAATTTTTCCTATTATTATATATTCATATTTACTAAATCAAAAGAATACTATATATTTTTGTTTTTAAAATAATAAATATATTTCATTATATTTCATTGTTGTTTAATATATTTTTTATACATAATTTTAAGAGGGTGTTGTAAAGAAAATATCAATTAACAAATTTGTTAGATTAGGATAATGGACGTAAATGAGGATCTATCATGAAATTGTATGGACGTTGGCGGAATAATAGATAAGAAAGATCTTTATATTTTTTTATATAATTATGTTAATTGTGTGAAGTAATTATCAATTTTATCAAAGAATAATTTTTTAAAAAAAATTGAGTGATCACTTTTATTTTTTAATGAGATATTTTTTCTCAATCATATTTTCGCTATCCATAAGATTCAAATGTGCAAAGAGACTGTTCGTAATTTCACTTATATACAAACATTTAAAAATATAAATATATTTTGCATAAAAAAGTAGATACAATCATAAAAATGATATGCTTAATTATATTAAATAAATAATATAATTTTATCAAATTGTAACAAATAAAAAAATATATCACATTTTACGTCACTCAAAAAATTATATGCACACAAATATTTATATATATAAGGTCACATTTAAAAGAGTATATATATATATATATATATATATATATATATATATATTACACACACAATATGAATATATAATTTTTTGATGTAATTTATTTCTTAAAATTTCTCTCTTTTTATTTTTTTTCTCATCACGTTATATATTTTTATTCTTTACTAATATACTAACTTTTAGTTTTAATTTTCTTATAATATGATTTGTTTGTCTTTCATATCTTTTTTTAAAATAAACACTAAGTTATTATAATAGGTTTATTACATATTAATATGCTATATTTGAAAATGTATTTATTAGCATGAATTTATGAATATAAAACATTAGAAAAAAATCTAATTTTGTGTACATTCTATTTACATGTCATATTTTAATTTGAATAAAAAGAAATATGAAAAGAAAAAATAATTTCAACCATTTATAAAAATAACATATTAAAATAGTATTAAAAAATTACTACACAGTTAATATTTATTTTAAACTTTTTGAACTCCTTTTAGTCATGAGCCTAGGCCGTCTGATCTCTGAACTATGCCCAGGACTAACCTTGAGTATGACATAGTCACAAGTAAAACCTATCACGGAGCCGAAAAGGCATATGGAAAATTGGTTTAAAGGGGTGGATTTTTAAGTAAAAATAACAAGTGTCTACACGCTTTGAGTTCTAGGGGTGAGAGATTGTTGGTGACACAACAAGTGTACTAGTTGTAAAAAAAAATAAAGTATAAGTAAAATATTGTTCCTAACAATAATTATGATTTAATAATTGACATTCTCAGTTTATTTTTGGTAAGCAAAATCCAATTAATTAGAGTTCTGGGGTACCTTAACCCATACACAGTCCAATCAAGCATATAAGAACCAAAGGTTACATCATGATTAAAAACACCCCAGTGGGTTATATAATACACCATTCTAAAAATAAGTGTTAGGCCCCCCCACATTTGCTTAAAACCAAAGATTGTTAAGGTATATTAGTTTATCCTTACAAATGTAGAGTTTCCCTATGTAAATATACAAAGTTACACACTTGATTGAAAATTGTTTAGCTTAATCACAACTTTATTGTGAAGGATAGACCAAATTAAGTATCACTAAACAATGCAAAAGGCTTAGTCTGATTGAAGTGATAATTGTTTTTGTGTGCACTTAAGGTTTTTCCCAACTGAGGATTAACACCTTTTAAGTCATGCATGAAGATTATTGAAATGGAGTTTGAATCATTCAAAAAAGTCTTTTTTTATTCACATGATCAAAATAATTGAGAACTTTAATTTTTATTTATAAATAAAGAAGTTTAAAAATATTTTCTAAAAAAGAATCTGAATTAAGGGAAAATATATATAAATATTTTTATTTCAAACAAAAAATCTCCAATAATATAATATTTAATTTAAATGAACATCCTTTTTTCCCAAAACTATCCTAGGATCTTACTTTTTATTCCTGAGCTTGTATGACAAATTTTAAATTATTTTTTAACTAATTAAATAAGTCAATTATTTTAGGAGGAAATCTAATAAGTTCATTAACTTTTGGGTATAGAATAGGATCCCACCCCAAACGTCATCTATTAATTATCTCGCTGTAAAAAAAAAAAAAAAATCTATTATCTTAAGATTTTATTGTATAATTTGATCATAGCCAAACTAGCACCACCAAATGATACCAAAGTCCTACTTAACATATCATAATGTCCATGGATTTCTACTTTCTAAAACCAGCTTGCCGATAGTATTGGAGTTGTCTCCTGTATATAATACCGTTTGCTCTTTCACGATTCAAAATCAAAATGGTTTCACAGTCAGAGTTAGTCTCATTCATTCAATTTAATATCATAGCTTATGACTAGCGAACATGACAATATTAAAAGTCTCCAAGATGAATGAGGATAGGGATAAATACAATCACCCTAATTTGTCAAAGATGATGATCTTCTACAAGAGAGAAGAGTTATTTTTTTTTAAATAAAGTTTATAATTTTTTTTCTATAAAAGAATGTTAATTAAGGAGAAAAATATATAATTTATTTTATTTCAAACAAAAAATCTTCAATATTTTAATATCTACTTTAAATGAAAATTTACCTTCTTTTTTTCCCCCAAAAATTATCATTGGGTCTTTTTATTCCTGATTTTGTATGGCAAACTTTAAATTTTTTTAAACTATTTAATGTCAATAAGTTATCACTAGGATTTTATTATTTAATTTTTATTCTTACGTGGCTTTCATAGCAAACTTAAAAAAAACAACTAATTATTATGAATGAATATATAATTTTATAACAATCTAAAAAAAATTGACATGTCTTTTCATGAAGAAATTAGGAGAAAAGGAAAGAGATCTTAAATTTTTATTTATAAATTATATAAATTCTTTTCTAAAAGAGAATAAGAAATAATAGGAAAGTTATCTCATATTTTTTAACAAAATCTCAAATAATAGAATATTTACTTTAATTTAAATTTTCACCATTCTTTTTTATCCAAAATTCTCACTGGAATATTTACTTTTTATTTCAATGCTTTTTATACATAGAAAATTTTTAACTATTAATATTAATGAATAAATCATTTCCTAAGAAGCTAAAAACAAAAAGTTGATGTATCTTTTCATGAAGAAATTAAGAGAAAAAGGAAAGCGATGTTAAATATTTATTTATAAATAGAATAAATTATTGTCTACAAATAAGAAAAAAGGGAAAAGTTATATAATATTTTTAAAATCTCAAACAATAGAATATTTTCTGTACATTAAAATTATACCTTCCTTTCTTATAAAAAATTATCACTAGAATCTTATTATTTAACTTTTGTTCCTATTCTTTTATGGAAAACTTTTGAATTATCATTTTTCACTAATTAATGTGCATGAATATATTATTTTTTTAACAATCTAAAAACAAGTATTCGAGGTATTTGTTCATGAAAAAAATAAGGGGAAAAGTAAACATAAGGTTTTTTTTTTTAAATAAAAATAAAATAATTTTTTTCTAAAAGAGAATATGAAATAATTAAAGGGAAGTTAAATATTTTTTAAAAAAACATCAAATAAGAGAATATTTACCTTAAATGAGAACACTCATTAATTTATCTCTATTATATAATACTTCTCATACATAATTATTTTTTTTATTATTAGTATTATACTAATTCTATTTAAAAATACATTTTTTACTTATACAGAGAGAATGGGCCAATCATAACTTCAGGCCCAATACCCACTAGCATAAAAACCCTAATATGTTTCTCTTCTTTCATCTCATCAGCCGCCACCTTCTTCCTCCTTTAAAAAGATGGTACCCCTTCAAATGGATTTGCAATTTAGAGGAAAAAGCAAATCACAAATGGATTCACGAATCAGAGGAAAAAAAACCGTAATGAAGAATGGTAGATTAGAAACACAATTTGCGATTAGGAGATGAAAATCCTCAATCAGACATAAGAGAAGTGATTTAGTGAGAAGGAACACAAGTTCAAAAACTAAGAATAAATCAAAGGAGGTTCAACCCAAAACACACAAAATATGACCTAAACGAGTCTGCTCAAACAAGTTTCACTCCAATTTAAATTGTGTCTCTCATGTCGACTCAAACTTGGATGAGTGAGCAAGTTCATTTGTGAGTTTGATAACCTTGGCTGCCTCAGTGATAGTGTTGATCTGGATCTGCCTCTCCCTCACTCATTCTCCCTCGCACTCGTTAAGGTTTCCTTACATCACATCTTGATTTCACAACAAAAATTCTCCATTGTGGTAACATGGTTTTGAAAATTCAATCATGTACTCTTAATTCCCCCTCTTTTATTCAACGTCTTGTTTTTTTAATTTGGTTAATGTATGAGTGATTGTTTAATTTTTGTTGTGTTTTGGCTTCAATGGATTCGTTTGTGTTTATTAGATTTTGATTTTTTAGAGTGCGTTTGTCTAATTTGATCTGGTGTTTGTTGCAACACAAGATGGAACAACAAATTGCAGGCAATGGTTGGTGCCTCAATGGCAGCGTGGATCTAGATCTGGATCTGGATCTGCCTCTCCCCCGAACGCGCTAAGGTTTGCTTTTGTCACATCTTGATTTTCCAACTTCATTGCACAAATCTCCTTGGAGGTAACATCATTTTCATAACTCAACTATGTAATATAAATCTTCCCCTATAATTTTTTTTCCATGTCTTTGTCTTTTTTGTGTTGGTAACCTATTGCTTCTAAATGATTGTTTGATTTTTGTTGTGTTTCCACTTTAGCGGATGCTTTTTGTGTTGATTTGATTGAGTTTTTTTAGTGTTGTTTGTTCTTGCATTAATCTAGTGCTCGCTAAGATTGTACATGGTGGAACGACGACTTTGGGCACCAATTGGTGTCTCAATGGCGACATGGATCTGTATTGCTTATTCAAAACCGTTGTACAAATTTATTACATAGGTTCTAACAAAACTGATTTTAAAAAATTGATATTTTACATCAGTTGATTCTACATGATTCTACAATTGATGTAGAAAGCCCTAAATAACACACATAAAAAAGGGGGTTTTGTAGTAATGTATATAAATACTTTGAAAGAGTATTTAATGAGAGGGTGTTTTAATGCGAGGATAATAAATAAACATTGATTGGTCATCAATAACTTTGATCTTTATCATGATATCTATTAATAATTTTGAATGGATTTTTTTAAAGCAAGTAATATTTATTAGCTATATGAATTATATTTTTCTTGAGGAACATCATTGGTTTTTATAAGCTTGGATCCACTTATGGTAGAGAGTATAAGCAAATCAAGAAGACAATGTGAGAATGGGCACAAATGAAGATATGATCATGGGTCAAGGAAGGTGATAAGGAACATAAGGGAAAATAGAAGAGAAGAATAGTGTTGAGAAAAGACAACTATAAAAGGGGTCCATGGTGCAAAGCAAAGGAAAAAGGTAAGGAGTCTAACTCTATATATAAGGCAAAGAAAATATGGGAATAAGGTGGTACTCTAGGTGTAAGTTTTTATGGGGATAATGAGGCAATAGTGAAAAAAATTATGGAGTTGGAAGTGAGAGATAAGAATCATATTGGGTTAATATTAAACCAAGGGGAGCCATCAAGTTAATAAATGAATATACTAGGCTATAATATTAGGAGATTGGAGGGGAGGGTAAAGTGTGGGCGCAATAAGAAAATTAGTGGTTATCCAAGATTTTGAGATCTATGAAGGAATTATAATTTAATGGTGCACTTCAAACTTCTAATACCTTTATTTATTTTCCTAGTTTTGTACACTTAATTGCAATAATTTTAAATACTGATTTTGTTGTATTACACTATCTCACTTAAAGGAATTAAATCAATTTGTCTAATTAGTAAGTTTTGTTTGATTTAATTTAGAACTTTTTGAAATGTTGAGAAAAATAATATTTTTATTAAAATATTTGTCAAAATTTACGCTTCACGTTACATTGAATCGGTTGATAATTGTATATGCATCACATTATGGATGAAACAATGACATTGCGTTTTAAATTCTAAGAATCACTCTAATTAATTTCACTATAGAAGATTTTATGTTTAAATAGAGGTAGATATGGGTTGTACTTTGAGTATTAGATGGAATATTTTGGTTTAAAAGCGAAGTCCACTTTAGGGTTTTGTAGTGAAGGTATCATTTTTTTGCTTACACTACAATTGAGTGTGGAAGGGAGTTAGACTAAGGATGACTAACAACTCGAGCAGTAGATTCAAGTTGTTCATTAAGCAGTGAAAATTTTGCGTGTCTTGCATTCATAGGAAGAGATGACTTCAACTTTCATTATCTAGCTAGGTTGATCTAGATTCTCTATCATGGGTACGTATATCTTCAACATCATTGTTTTTTTTCTATACATCTTTTTGTGAGTGATATTGCAACTTGCAATTGCTAAATCTTC
Organism: Glycine latifolia; assembly: GCA_013407115.1. NCBI lineage: Eukaryota > Viridiplantae > Streptophyta > Magnoliopsida > Fabales > Fabaceae > Glycine > Glycine latifolia. The sequence goes on from CM023954.1 coordinate 35,123,221, forward strand.
TTTTAACTACAAGATTTGATTGCAAGTTGTGGTATCATTGACAAAAAATATGTATAGAAAAAAAAAACAATGATGAAGAAGACATACATACCCATGACAACGAAGCTAGATCAACCTAGATAATGGAAGTTGAAGTATTCTCTTTGGTTGAATGCAAGACACACAAAATTTCCACTACTTAATGAACAACTTGAATCTACCTCTTGGATTGTTAATCATTTTAGTCTAACTCTCCTCCATGCTCAATAGTAGTGTGAGTAATAGAATGATACCTTCATTGCAAAACCCTAAAGTGGACCTCATTTTTAAACTAAAATCTTTTGCCCACTACTCAAAGAACAACTCACATTTGCCTATATTTGAACCTAAAATCTTCTATGCTTGAAATAATTAGAGTGATTCACAACATTTAAAATATGATGTCATTTTTTTATTCATAACGTGATGTCATATACAATTATTATCAAGTTCAACATAACATGAAACGTAAATATGATAAATATTTTAACTATCTTTTTCATTTAATTTTTTTTAATTAAGTTAAAAATAAAACTTACTCATTAGACAAAAGGATTTAATTCCATTAAACGAGGCAATGCAATACAACAATCACTATTCAAAATTATATTGTAATTAAGTATTGTCCTAAACGAGAAAAATTAATAAGGCTAACTCTTCTTCACTTAAGGATGACAACTAATATTGTCACTGTAATTACTAATAAAGCTTCAGGTGAGGTTGATATTTTTAAATTAAGCACTAGCAAAACTATGAGCATCAATATGGTTGTGGCTATGAAATGAAGGGAAATGAGAATTTAATACAGGAGAATACCCTTGAGGCGTTAGTGTTTGACGTTGATCTTCCCAAAATGCTTCTTGGAGTGGAGGCACCAAGGATGCCTTGGAATTCATCTTCTGATGATGGTAAATGAATGGTCCTCGATCGTTGGAGTAAGAAGCCCGTAAGACACAATAACAATAGTTACAAATCGAGTAGAGAAGGCAATGAAATATAAATGCAAGTGTTTGATTGAACTGAGATTTTATTTATGGTGTTAGTTAATTAAGGAGTAAATCCAGTGCCGTGATTGGAGAGCGTATCTGATTATTATTTATAAATCAATGAAATTAATTTGTCAGTAGGACTCTGATTTTACTTTGTGGGTGTTAGATTGAATAACATAAAATTATATGCAATAATCTTGAGATAAGATATGCTATTTGGGAAGGTTTCGTATTCTATCCCCCAAAAGTTAATGAACTTATTAGACTACTTAAAATTATTTATTTAATATTAACATTAATTAGTTGAAAAAATTAATTTGCTATATATATACACACACATATATAAGCTCAAGAATAAAAAGTAAAAAAAGTATGACCTCAATGATAATTTTGGAAAAGAGAGGAAGGTAAAATTTGCATTTAAATTAAATATTATATTATTGGATTTTTTTTGTTTGAAATAAAATATTATATATATTTCCATTAATTCATATTCTTTTAATTTTAGAAAATAATTCATAAACTTCTTTATTTAGGATAAAATTTCAACTCTTCTTTGATTTTCCTCTTAATTAATTCCCTCGTGAAAAGATACGTCAAAGTTTTGTTTTTATACTATTTAAAAGTGAAATTAAGTATCACAGTAAAGATGTAAATATATAGTAAAGATGTTGTTTAAATAATCTATCATGGGGATAAAACTTATCATGTCAACTTGTCAAATTTTCTTATGAATGGTCTTTTTATTAAATTCTCAAAATCACCACAAACCATGTATATATATTATGTTTTAGGCTTAAATATTATTCTAATTCCTTCTCTCTCTCTCTATATAATATTATGATTTTAATTTATATAATTTTCTTTATCAGTTTTGGTGCTTATAAAATTTTGTTTTATGAATTTAGTCCCCTTTCATTGTTCAATAAATATGTTAAGGACATATATATATATATATATATATATATATATATATATATATATATATATAT